>CM065389.1:9860000-10452500 GCA_033060915.1 Euryodendron excelsum | reverse complement strand
GGCTCTCCCAACCCGTCCACCACATGAAGCTGCAGGAATCCCGTCCGCTATGCGTGGGCCTGAGCAACACAAACATCATCAAATGTTCAACACTAGTAGTAAATCCTAGTCCACCCACCATTCCATACCATGGTAGCCAATACACAATTCAAAGGATAAAGGTAAACCAAAAGTTGCAGCACATACTAAAGGGTACATTCTAAGTTGCAGCACAAACAATAGCAACACTCCATGACCTATATTTGCATAAGATGCAAAAAGGGTGTACAACTTACATTCTAAAACTATTAAAACTGTCAAAAATAAAAGCCATCAGCAGTAACATTAAATTTAGACTTCCCAGATATATATAATCACCAAACCACGAATAATAAATAATAACGCAATGGTGACATCCTAACAACCGAATCTATCTTTACATGTCCATTTTCTTGGCCCCAGTAGCAAAAATTTTCAATTACAGAACACTCCAATTTTTCTCCTTACAGAACTGGCAATGGGCAAAACAGGACAATTGCAAAATCGAAGCTTAACAGTCTAATTACACCACAAATAGAGTATAAGCCTCTGACAAGGACTTATCCCAGTTATGGATCATATTTAGTTACTCTCTTTAGAAGTGATGGGTTCTAAAATTTATTGAAACAATTTGGCAATAAGAGATAATAATTACCAGTCAAATTCAGTTTCTCTACTTTTTCCTTCCCAAAAGGAGGGGAGACAGAACCGCGTTCCAACCCAAACTTGAATCCTGCACCTTTTCCTTTTTGAGTGTGATAGGAGATGTCATTCAAGCTAACACTTGGTGGAAATTTAGTTTCTCCGATTAGAAGTTTCGATAGGAAATGAATCATTAATTGGTAATGCAATAATGAAATCCAACAAAAACTTATGCATCTGTGATGAATTCTTATACCATAGGGAGCCCTGATTTACGGTAATAGATCAACAAAAATATGTCTTCAAATATCGGTCCCAATATAATTGGCCTGGAGGGGGAAAAAAAGGTCTAAATTTGAGGCTTGGCAATCATAGGGGTTCAAAAAAGGTCAAATTTGCTATTTCTCAAAAGAAAAAGAGCATTCCTGTTCCATTAATATAAAACATCAAACAACAGCCTAAAATTGAGGCTTGGCAATCATAGGGGTTCAGAAAAGGACAAATTTGCTATTTCCCAAAAGAAAAAGAGCTTCCATGTTCTATTAATATAAAACACCAAACAACATCAATGTAATTCCACCATAAAACAAGATGAGAAAATTTTGGTAACCTCAAAAATATCTCACAAGCTATGTTACTTGGAAAACGGATCATTCCAGCACGAGGAAGAGGAACAGGAGTGGGAACGTGGTACCTCATGCTTTAAAATGTGATACAGTAGGGTAATATATCACACTACCAAAATTTAAGGTATTTCTAAAGGTGTGAGCAATTTTCAAATTACAATCAGACAACTAATAAAATATGGAAAATGATTTTCCAATTAATCTTGTAAAAAAACATTCTAGGAGCATTATGACTAAAGTTTTTCATTTTATCCAACCAAAACTCCACTTTCTTTAGATTTTAGTTTATTATATTTGATATTTTATCCTCCTAAGTAAATAAATAGGAAAAAAATTTACAATCGCTTTGCATCGCTAAATCACCGCTTTGGAATTAATGTTTTGCGTTCAAGACATAAATCAGATATTAATGTTTTTTGGTAATACTGCTCACATGTAACACAATATAAACAGTCAAAAATACCTAACAAATAAGTCAATATAATCAATCGAAAAGTCATGGGCAGACATAGGAAATAATTATTAACACACCTGGATGATGCCAAAATTTTTCATTGGTGACCTCCCGCAAAAGACGTTCGACTGATGTATCTTGATATGGAGTGTTGACTATAGTTTGCTTCTTGGAAGGAAGTTTTTTGGTCCCTAATTTTGGATCAATGTAATTTTGGTGATTGATTGGAGCCGGCTTTCTAGTAGACAGCTCTGAATTCTTGAGCGGCCTCGACTCTGTGGGCTGCTTCCATGAACTCTGTCTCGGAATGGAAGGTGGAAAAACCTCTGCAGCCAGATCCATGGCACTATTCAGCCTTCTAGGCCTACCTAGTAGTCCTGAATTCATATCACCATTACATTCAGATTTACAACCATTAGATTCCACATAATTATCTCCTTCACTATTTGATAAATCAACCTGTTTTGAATCCTTGTTCATAGGCTGACTTTGCTTTTCTCCAGAGCGTTCAGCAGTTGGAACAGTATGAGCATCTTTCACTATGCGAGTGGTAACAGGTGCTGGAAAGTTCTGCCTTCTCGGGGTCGAAATTTTGATAGAACCAGCTTGCTTGACATCTTCCAATTTGAGAAACATCGTCTGCCTACTACGCTTTTTCCCTAGCATTGCTTCCTTGTGTTGGTCAAACCTAGGCCGCTTTCCAGGATTATTTGCACACTTAAGTGCATGACTTGCTTCAACTCCTTTAATTTCTCTTTGTTTTAAAATCAACCCAGGTTCTTCACGGCCATCCATGGATATTTCACCTTTACAATTGCCTTCTGAATTTCGGCTACTATTGCTTTTGTCTAGATCCAATCCTAAAAAAGTATGATCACTGTTTTCATCCTTGATACTTCCATCATTCAGAGAGACATTCCCCGCATTCGCACCAGAATCACAATTTTCCATCAAATTGACCATTCCTTTCTCCTGTGACGCTTTGCCATGACCACGACGAGACTGTTCACACATACCACTGCTTCCATATGCATCAGAAGGACCCTCTGCATCAGACCATTCCCCCTCTTCCTTTTCAACTGCCTGATGTTTTGCAGAACCCAAATCTACCCGTGGTGCTATTTTTTCACCCGTAACATTACTTTTCTTAGAAAATGAGGCAACCTCTGAGTTCATATCCCCTGCTCTCATCTGTTCAGCATTGACTAAAGATCCCGGAGCACTTTTTGGACGAACAAAAGGCTGAAAGCCAGAAAGAGAAGATGCATGAGAGAAAGCATGATTATTTACTATTCTTTGAGGACCAGTTGATGTTGCAAACAAATCAGAAGAGTGGGTATTTGAAGAAGGAATAGCCCTTTGAGGCTGGAAGCAGGAAACACCGTCAGTCTCTTCATCCTCCCCAGCAGGAAGTTCATTAAGATCAAATAATGGCTTTTCTCTAGAACCCATCTCATATATAAAAGCATACAAACCAAACTGTATGTCCAATTAGGTAAGCTTCTCACTCTTTCTGATTTCTTTCTAGGAAAGGATGCACATGACATGCCAACAGAAGTAGAGTCAAATGGCAAAAAAAATCCTCAGGCCTATGAAGCATTCAAATGAATGCTGAAAGCATGATGGCTTCTGCAAGTCAAATTCAGGAAATCCATATGTAAGAGCTAGAAGGAAGGAAAGCAGAACATTTACACAGGTAAACAACCCAATACTAGCTAATTTCTACATGTTAACATCAACTTCTCTCTTGGAAATAGAAAACCTAAAGGGAGCAAAAATTTTCAAACTGCAACTGACACAGGACAATTATCAAAAAAACAAAAAATACAAAAAGAATATAAAATCTGCAAACCCCAACTCCATGCTCTCGGTAGACATATGGACCCACGGCACCATAGATGTTTATCTAAAATTAAGTTCAAGATCTTATCAAAAGCATAGCAAGCAAGAGTGCAGCTAGTCCCTACTTACAAACAGCCCTCATCACTTTAATGTCACATAAACCAACAAGTATTCCTAACAAAAAATCCAAAAAGCACAATGGTGTATCATGCTCCTAATAGATATGAAACTAAGTTAAAACACTTGATGCGAAAGACAAAATTGACCTTATGCTTCAACACATGACTGAAAACCATAACAATAATCATCTACGCCTTTGAGGAAACTCCAACACTGAAATTTACAAAATTCAATTAAATTCTTCAGAGCACTCTGAAAGTAAGAGTCTGTGACCAATGCATGAGTGGTACCCATAAAAAAACTGCCAACACTTTAATGGGGTACATGTACAAAAATCAGCCTATCTAACAAAACAATCACAAAAGAGCTCTTTGAGCCTATAATCTTAAACCTACATCGCAGTTCCGTTTTGGGGGAAAACTTAAATAAGCACCACTCCAATCTCCAAATGTTGTTTATCTATATCTCATTTATCGTCTTGGCCATGCATCGTGCAAGCTCACCCACACATTAAAATATCAGATAATTCAAAATTATACACAACAAACCCCTAGTTACAGCAGCAGAACTCGTGCCAATCACAAATCAAAACCCTAATGTACATGTACAACAAAAGGACAGAGGAAATATCTTAATAGACACTATAACTATCACTCATCAACCAACGGAGTTGCAGAGATTAGCTCCCAAATCTCCACAAGAATAGATTAGCACATATTTGTACCTAAATCTATAAAAAGGCCAGATCAAAGTAGTTAATCTCTGCAAGCATTCGTCATACAGTCCTAGAGCCAACTCCAGCATTCCTTAGGGTCTCAAGGATCCAAGTGGCCACCAATTAACCCTTTTTCGCACCAGTTCAAACCCTCAAATCAATTAACTAATCCATACAAAAAACCTATATCTAATCACTGTTAATTATTGATCCATACATAATCCCTAACAGATCGAACATATTTCAGCATCACCACCACACACAGATTCTCAAAGCAAGGGATTAAAAATAGTCAAACGCATTCCAATCGTCTGTTTTTGATCTATCTCTTTCGTCGATATCACCACCAGAACCCCACTCTCTTGCAATAAATTCAATTTGCAGGACATAAATAAATAAAAACGAGGAGTGAGAATTTTACCTCTTAGGAGCACCGAATCTAGAGACCGAAAATATATGTATATATGTGTTATATGTTTAGAGGGTCAGAGATTAGAGCGAGATAGAGAGGGAGGCTAGCGAGAGCAAAGAGCGAATGCAAATATCAGACGAAGAGGCCGTGTGGTGACGGGGTATATATAGGAAATATCGAGGCCAAGTAGCCGGCCGGTAATTCCTCCGGTCACCGTTGAATCATCCCGGCGGGGTATTAATCGGGGTCGATTTTTAATTTATTATTCTTATTTATCCATTCTAGGAAATAATTATAATTTTGAGTTACCGAAATGCCCTTGCGGTTCTATTCATTTACATGATCGCAATTGACGAAGCAGTCCTAGGCGAATCGGGAACGTTACAGATAAGAACAAAGGGTAGCGTTGGTATTTCGTTATCGCCCGGACTGTGCTAATTAGGTGGGCTGGGATTGGGTGAAATGCGAGTGTATGTAGAAGTTTGTGCCAAGAGTGATCTCTGTGGTTGATATGGCGATCGAGGTTAGAGATGAACGGTTCTGTGGTCTCCATTTGGCCGCATCTGATTGGTTGTTGACTGTTTAATTTATGGTAATGTTAACATGTATCCTTAGGCCATGTTTGTTTAGGGATTGGAGTAAAGAATTAAATTTGTTACACGTGGGCCCCATTTAATTCTATATTTGGAAACAAAAAAAGGTGGAGGAGATGTAATTCCTCCGGAATATTAATTCCTCAAAATGAGGGATACGTAACATTATAGGAAGGTGGTATTAGTTATCCTCTCCCTTAAAATAAGCTAAAAAATGATATTTTTACATTTTTTTATTATTATAATAGGTTAATATGATATTAAATAAGTATAT
Source organism: Euryodendron excelsum (assembly GCA_033060915.1). Lineage (NCBI taxonomy): Eukaryota > Viridiplantae > Streptophyta > Magnoliopsida > Ericales > Pentaphylacaceae > Euryodendron > Euryodendron excelsum. The sequence goes on along the minus strand of CM065389.1, from coordinate 10,446,804 downwards.
TATAATTTAAATTTAATTTTTTATTAGTTTTTTTAATTTTTAATGTGATATTTTAACACAATAATATTACTTATCACATCATAATTTCATCCTAATCAAACGTAGTATGAGTAATTCTCTATCACATCAGGTATTACTTATCACACATCATCACCTTCCTAATATCACAGTATTACTTTTTTTTTAATTTTCTTATCCCCCAAACAAACGAAGCCTTAAAGTATAAATTAAGCATGCAAATATGTACGTCAACTCCTTTGGCCATTCCAGCGCCTTCGGCTTGAAAATTACCTTATTTGTGTTGGATGGAAGATTTATATTTGTTTTAAAATTAGTCAAGGTCTGCACAAGTCAACTCAACCTAATAATGCATACTAATCTGTACCTATGTGTTAGCATGACCCTTAAATTATTTTTTTAGAGTTTTAGGCCTTTGGCTTGAATAAATATTTAATATCAGAGAAGTGTGAAAATATGTAGGTCTACAATTTATACAACTCAATAATACATGTTAATTTATTTATTTTGAAATTTTTGGCCTTTGTCTTGAATAGATATTTAATATGACATTGGAATTTTGCTACTTATAAAAGTCTACCAAAATTCATGGTGATTCGATAGGTGCTAGTTAATAGTGGTCATTTAGTGCCTGATGGAATACCACGAGTGTCTTTAGCATTTTTCTTTGCTACTCATACAAAAGATGAGACTTGGTTATTATCATTCATATGATTTTTTTTCATCAATTTGATATTTATACACCATTAAATCAATATTGAAAATCATTAAATCAAATGGATTTCCAATAGGCTTCATCTTCTACTAGATCTCACATAATTGTAGCTTCTAAAATCTACCTTTTGTTCAATGAATTAAATTAGAATAGTTGATAAATGGCGTTACCACTTCAAATTTATGTTTGTTTGAAAATTATATCATCTCACGAACGTAACAAAACAGATAGATTTTCGATAATGCCTCCCTATTCGTTCCCCCTCCCCAGGAAACAAAAAACGTTATTCGCAAAATGACCATGATTGATTGATTTAAAAAGTGTAGAAATTTATTTCAATATCTAACCGTGGAGGATCTCTCCCCATTTACGAGGAGGCCCAGACAGTATCCATTACCTCTTAGGGGCAATATAGTCTTTTTGAGGGTGGGCAGTCAGTAAGGTAAATATCCACGTGCACCAAGATTTGATGGAAACACAGACCAATCATAACATAACACGGTGCTTTTATCATGTGCACCGCTCACATGATAAATACACCAAAAAAAGCCACGTGTAATTGGAGCGTGAAGTCCACTCTCCTTTCAGGGCGAGTGGAAAAGCACCGGTTTACACAAAATAGGAATATTTTCCTTTCCTTCTGTTTATTTTTACTTTTGTCGCCAAACAAGGACTCTTGTTTGTGTTAGAAAAAATAAATTGAAGGTAGAAGGCAAAGAGAGCATGTTTGTCTAAATGAAATGACCATGTTATCATTATGCATAACCAAACTTAACTATTAGTTTATGGGCCTTGTAACATTTTAAGTAAGCTTTGTACTGTTGTACTAAATATTAAAAATTATATTTTTATAATTTTTTAATATTAAAATCATAATTTTTAATCTTTTGTAAAACCAAATAAGACACTTTCCTTACTTTATTGGCCATTAGCAACAATCAAGGCGGAACTATGCTTACACCAAAGGGCTCGGGTTCAGGTCCATGCTCTAACCCTTGAGTTTTTAAAATTCTATTTAGATACTATCATTTTTTTTTAATAAATACAATAAAAAATAGTGAATTTGCTTTTCAAACTTCAGAATAATCTAACCTTGACTCCTCAAAATTAAAAAGTTATTTACTTGACCACTTCAACAAAATTCATGGGTCCCCAATCGGCAACATAATGTTGTTCGTTTATGACTTAGACGCCATTAATTCATTCGTTGAAGCTTAAATTAACTTAGTTTTTTATGGGCTTTGAAGCCAAATAGTAAAAACGAGCTAATAGCTTGACATTAATAAGGTTAGATTGTATTTGAAGTGTAAACCTAATTTGAATTTACCCTACAACCCATTCACAGATTGTGTTAATACCAGTAATTTTTTGGTATTCACAATACTTTTTCATTAAATCACTTTAATTTTTGTGCTATTGTCAAGGTTGAAAATAGAAAAAGTACAACTTAAATTAAACAAAGAGTTCTAAATTCAATTTTTTGTCAATAATTTGATATCATTAAATGATTGTTGTACAAATTTTTTTCTCTCATTTTTCTTTATGGTCTAATCAAATTCGAGGGATGATAGAAGAGCCATTTTGGTGTCTCCACAAGCAAGTCTTGAAAAAAAACCAAATAGAAAGAGAATCATAAATCAAAGAAGGTATTTCCATGGAAGGGTTTATAAGGGTTAACTTGACCATAGCAAGGAGTTAATTAGAGGTTGAAATCCTAAAAGAGAATGCCATTGGTGCTTGACCGAACTATTATATTGTTTGGCAGTTGCAGGTAGGCATTTATTAATTTTTAAACCACAAATAGATAACCCGGGTTTGTGTAACTTTCCAAGATGTGACTACAAAGGTAGCCGAATTAACTCAGCATCCAGTGTCCCAAGATGTGACCCCTTCGGCTGAAAAAAAAATTCCATTCGGTAGATATCTCTCTGATAGGTCCCTAATGAATCACAAGTAGTGGTTTGATGGTTACCTCAAATTTCCTTTTTTTCACGTCTTTTTATAATTATAAAGTTTATATAATTTATGTGAATTGTGATCTTATATAAACTTAAGTGAATAGTTTCGCGAAAGGCCTCAATATTCTGTAACAAGCAAAAAAAAAAATAAATGAATCCCTAGTAAATCTTGATTTTGAGTGACAGTGCCAAAAAAAAAAAGCTGTGTCCTTAATGGTAAATCTTGAATTTGAGTGACAATATGTGGACTGCTAATCATTATCAACTAAGCTTGAGATCTCTGTTGGTTAGAGTTGCTTTATCTAACTAAGTTCGAAGCGCCAGCCTTATATCACCAAATATATCGGTATGCATTTCTTATCCTAAAAATATACCATTAGCTTGATTAATAGCACATACATGATAATGCAAGTCTCACTCAAAAGTAGGATGGTATCATTTGGACCTTTTTTTATATGGAGTAAATTTTTTAATAATTTGCAATAGTTCATAAACAATTAAATGTTAAGTTACGAAATTAGTCGCCGAAGAACAATTTTTTACCAATTAGGTTTGTCGGATGGGAAAATTAAGGTCTCAAACCATAAGAAATTTTTTTTTTTTTTTGTGTGGTATGGTGAATTTTAGACCAAAATTAGAAAAAGGTGTGACACAAATGCATTAATGCAACACTTTCCAAGGATATTGCGAAGATTTTGGCTTTGTTTGTTCCTGCATTTGACTTTATGCTTTCCATCGGCCTTTTTATGTGCTCAGGTGGCCTGCTGCTAATTGACTTCCCCCAAAAATTATTCAACTACTATGATCTCAACTGGTGAGGTGTAAGTTGAATTGGACCTTCTTTTTTTTTTTTTCATTTTTAGAAGGAGAAATAAGGTGCACAGCAATAGGATCGGAGTGCGACCCGGTCAAAATCTTGACCAGAAATTATCGGATCCATGTTTGCATCATTTGAATTTTCTCTCATGTTCAATAATTCATAGGTATTTAGTTGGGATTGTTGATATTATTATGGATTTTCGAATTGTGGATGAAATTTCTTTGATGGCCTGGTGGCTGAGTCACAGGTTATTGTTACTAATGCTTGTTTGGCTGCCTAGGAAAGTGGGATTTTTACTCTCGTCTTTGGATACATGTTTAGCATAGACTAAGGGTCAATTTGACAGGATTTTTACGCCTACTTTTTTTTAGTTTATTGCTTTTTTTTTCTTTTTTTATTTTATCTTTAACTTACAAAAGCCCAAAAAAAAAAATTCAAACTTTTTTGCTTGTCAAAAAAAATAAATTAAAAAAATTAAAAAATAGCTATACCAAAGGGCCCTAATATTGCTTTCTGTTTTCTTTCACCCCATTTGTAGGTTAGAATAGCTCTGCAAAAATTCTACCTTCTAAGTTAAGGCATTTTTTCACAGTTCTAGCCTCATGCATAATAAGCTCCCGTGATTTCAGATACTATCTTCGTTATGATTTTTACTTTTGGTTAGGGGGTACACCACTTTTCAACTTTGGCAATCCCTTGTTAATATCTTGTCTTAATATATTAGCGTGTGGCCTAGAAAATTCAATAGCTTCTATGGCAGACTGGTGCTTCCTCTTCTAGAAGGGAACACGTACTAGAGGTGGGGAGTTGGTTGCTGGTTGGCTGTAATAAATACAAACTCGTTGGTTTATATGCTGCTTGGTGAACTTCTAATGGATTTTTATCTTATTTGATAGGGCTCTAAACCAGCTGACTAGTGGGTTTGTTTAGATTGAAAACTCACTGAGTTTTAAAATATGCTTAAATTTAACATGTTTATCTTTTAAACTTGTCTCAAATAAGTTTTAATAGACCTGATCACAAGTCAAAATCGAATAACTTGATTTTTTTTTCAATGCATATAACCTTATAGAGTCATGCTAAAAAAATTAACAATTTTAAAATCTGTTCAAACTTGATCTTATTTTGTTTTACTGGTATATAATATATATGCATATTTAGTTGAACAATATTGATTTACTTTGTGTTTTTTTTCCCTAATGTTGTATTTTTATTGTTCTAATTTCTAAGTATATTCTTCACAGGTTAATTAAAACGATTTTCAAGTAATGTACATGCATTGCGGATATTCAACGTTTTCAACAGCCAGAATATTTGATATTGAAGCAAAAACTGTGGTATTAAAATTGGGCTTACTATCAATAGAGTAATAGTGTACAAACATAATTTATATACATAGTTTTCATACAAAAAGATATGATGGTTTATGATCATTTTATTTCAAATCAAAACACTCAACTTTTAGCTGATAATTTAAGAAAAGTCACTCGAGCACATTATTCTGGTGAAATTTTCTGTATAAAAATTATATAAGAATAGAATTTCCTATATTAATATCGATTTTGAGGCCAAGGCGGGAGAGAATTGATAGATATATTTAATATCTAAGCACAATTACTTTTCACTCATATAGTTTTCCAATGTCGGGTTGTTTGGGTTGGAGTTTAAAAAGTTCATAAGTCAAAAACTTAAGTTAGTTTTAAAAAGTCAATTTATAAATGAATTTTTAAAGTTAAGCTAGTTTTAAAAGTGATTTTTTTAAGCAAAGAGCTAAACACAATTTTAAAAAGTCATGAGCTTAAACCATAATATGCTAAGAAAGCCGCATCCAAACACTCTCGTAATTGAAAAATTGGCATTGGCGCATGAGCTAGAGTTTTAGTTGAAGTTGAAATTTAAGGCATGAGAACTAAGGGCCAAAAGTTAGTACAAAATCAGAGTGAAATTACCAATGCTAAGAGAGGCGAATTGAAAGTGTTAGCTAGCTAGCTTAACAGGTAAAATCTCCTATTGGGGTGCCAAAGGGTTGGAATCGAATCTCACCTTCACCAAGGGTGGGATAGGCGAATTTGCCGACCACATATATTGAAATATATGCAACGTAAGATATGGAGCCATTGAATTTGAAGTAGGTTGTGAGATATGTAGAAGAAGACTAACAATAAGCAAGTGGTGCCTTGATATACATATTTGTTCTTTTATTGGTTGTTATACAGGGCTTATTTTCCTGTTAAGCATCATCGATCTCATCTAGTTTTTGCATGTCTAGAAAGTTGCTTTGAGCCTGTAAATAGGCAATGGCTAAAGAAATTTTGTTCTAATAAAAATTAGAGCATGGCTTGCTCCATTATTGGGACAAGCCATGTGACATTTTTCAAACCTTTTTAGGTTTTTAGCTCTCCCATCCACTAGAGTAAGGCACATGCAATGATTTGGAAACCGCCATTATTTCATGCGTTATTTGGATCCCGAATTTATTATCACAAAAAAAAAATGATAGAGAAAAATAGAAAGAAATGAGATATTCTAAATTCTTATTTATTTTTTTATGCTATTTTTACCCTCCACTTTTTCTCATAACCAAATATAAAATATAATTTCATATTATTTTTTCTCACCAAATTCTTAATCCAATAACAAGAAAATTTGTTCGAAAAAATTCTACCAAAATGAGATGATAGTGATATTTTTATTATTAAAAGCCATTATGATGAGTATTTTATTTTAAAACTAAAATGTTTTCATTTAACTATATAATTCTATTAATAAATTATGTATAAATTTGTTTAGTTGTATGACATTATCCGAATGATTTTGAGCTGACTGCAAGTGGACTTATTTATTTGTTTATTTATTGGTGTAATGGTGGCCCTCGAAATTGCACAGAATCAGGGATGTCTACTACCAAAAGGGTCCATCAGTTGAGGAGCATGTATTGTAACACTAGAAGCTCCACAGTCCCTTGGAGCACCTCATGTGACTGTTTTTTTAACACAAGAAGCTCCACAATGACTGTTTTGAAATGTATGGTTTTAACCTTTTTTGAGTAGTCTTTTCCTGCTTCACTGACTGCCAACTTGTGGTAAAATTATTACATATGAGAGTCATACGTTCATATGCCTTCTATTATGATTTAAGTATTTATGTTTTTATATAAAACTTATCATAAATATTAAAATTATAATGAAAGTTACACGCATAAGAGTCATTTATGATACTTTCTTGTTAGGTAGAGGGTGAAAATATGCCAAATTTTGCTTGATGCTAATCATGGTATGTGTACCAATATCATGCTGTACATTAATGCTTTGTTTGAATTTTGAATTTATCTAAAGAAAAAGAAATGAAACGAAAAGGAAAAGTAAAGTGAAAATAGAAAAACATGAGGAATACTAAATTCTTAGAGCATCTTCAATCCATATTCAAATATTCAAATTTAAAGATGGGTTTCAAATTTGGTCTTCCAATCTACTTTTGTTTCTTAAAAAATTTGAAGAAATGAAGGTGGTCTTCATTCGCCACCTTCAAATTTGAAAGTTCTTCAAAAATTTTGAAGGGCTCTTCATTTCATTATTCATGTGAGGTCAAAACACTAATTATATGATACCCTTGTACTAATTATTATTTTAAGCTTAAATAATGCATTATCTAATATTTAAATATTATTTTAATAAATATTTAATTTAAATTTTCAATAATTTATTAATGTCTTTTACTTTATTAATATTTATTTAATTTGAGATTTTTTTATATGTGGAATAAATAAATTATTTATATTTTACTTGCTTTTATTTATCTTAAAATTATTATTTATATATGAAATTAATAAAAAAATTTATAATGATTATTTTTTATACTAAAATTATTTTAATCTATGGAATCAATAAATTCTTTTTTTTATCTTATAACTCCACCTTTTAATTTTGAATTTATTTTTACAAATTTAAGAATTAATCAATCTATCTCTATCAAATTCAATAACAATTAAAGTTTCAATATCCATATAATGTGTTTTTATTAGTAGATTTAGCCACATGAAGGTAGGTATGAAGGAGCTAACTTACCACCTTATTAGTGCATGTAATTTTAATTTCCTAAGTCTCATTTAATGTGTTTTCATTAGTTCTTTACTGTACTTTAATTTTTGTTAAATGTAGTTCATTAGTTTGTAATGGGGTTTTTTTGTTTTTTTTAATTATTTAATGTAATTTAATTTGTAATTTCATGGGTAGATCATATAGTTTTAAAAAATAAATAATTTAATTTTAATTATATATGTGGTAAATAATTACAATTTAAATTAAAATATGATAATAAATAATTATATTTTGAATAAAATGGAGCACAATATGTGATTTTTGACCTTTTTTTATATAAAAAAATATTGATTTAAAGAATGAATAGTGAAAATAAATATTGGGGGTTGAAGTAACAATGTAAAAAAATAAGACTCATAAACTTCAAATTTAAAAAAAATGTCAAAATAAAGATGAATTTAAAAAATTTAAATTGGAGATGCTCTTACACTTTACCCATTTTATGTTTTTCACTTTTTATTTCTCTCGCAACTAAATATTTGATATAATTCTTTTTTTTTTTTTTCTCCACAAATCTATTATCCAAATACAACTAAATATAACTTAGATATCAGGAGTGGCGTCACTGTCACTAGACTAGCTATCTTTACTCTCGTGATAGAGATAGGTTGATTTATGCACACTCATGTTTAGATTTTGACTCATGATGATCAAAGTTTAGGGTAGGCCAGGCCCCAATTACTAGAACCATAATGGAAGTCTAGTGCTCTCTCCCACCATCCAATTTTGACATTATCACTTAAAAAACAGCGACATCAAGGTATCGCATTGAACAAAGAGTTTTTGTTGACCTGGGATACTTCCTTTTTGGTTGTCTTCCCCTGTCCAATATAAAATTTGCACTATACATCACAGCTGACGAATTGATCCACATCCTTTTCTACCTGAATATTCCACATTCTTTTCAATGGAATATCCTTTTGACCTTTTTCATTCCTTCTGTATGATCCATGTATAATTACTTAGTTAATATTAATTACAAAAAAAAAAGGGCCCAATACACGAGACACTTCACTGCAATATTTGAGCGTGATTATTTCGTGTTGAATATTCCTGTCATGACTATTGCGTTAGAATTTAAATGAAAAACAAGATCAATTAATTCTTCAAATTAGAGAGCTCCGTCTAAATGATGTGCTCAAAAAATAAAAATTCAAAAAGTTCTGATCACAAAAAATTTAAAAAAGGCATTGTAAATGATTTTAAAAACACTTTTCTCCTCCTTTTAAAAATTTCTCTGCTTTCCTCCAGTACAAAATAGGAGAGAAAAGAAACGAAAATTTCATTTCTCATTTTTTTTTTTTAGTTTCCCAAGGTATTTTCAGGCTGGCTCTTTTAAGGCGTAACTCAGGATTAATCTTCTAAGATACGGTCGGGGCTGAAGCGGGGACCTCTTTCAAAAAGATTTGTTGCATCTACAAGGGCTCAAAATCGAAATCCCTTGTTTAAGTGATCAGAATCCCTTCCACTCGGACCAACCTTCCAAAAAGGCTTTCATTTCTCATCTTTTCACAAGTTCCAAACGCCCTTTAAGTTTTTCTTTTCATAGTAGAAGAAAAATCTAATACATGAATTTATTCATGTACATAAATATAATTATGTTCCAGCAGCCTGTAGCAGTAATTTAGTAAGAATCGACGGATCATAAATCTGTGGGTTACTGTTCCAAAACCCAAAATCACAGACGATGTACAGTACCATTATTAATGGCGACATCAAACCCTAGATTTCAGCTCCGTGCCTCACCTCCTAATCATTCTCTCTCCTCTTAAAAACCTCTGACCATTGCGGCACAACAACTAACTGGCTGCGTCTTCTCTAGTAACGACCGCATTACAGCGATCGGACGCCGCCGCGGAGGATGGTTGTGAATTGGCAGCGAGTGTTGCGGCTGTTGCCGCTGATCGTCATCGCCGCCCTGCTCATCTTTGAGGACAGAGTTTCGATCCCCTCCTGCGAGGTGGTCCCCGCCGGCGAACAGCACGGTGGAGAAGATCACCCGGACGATCTGAAGGTGATGATGGTAGCGAACCTGCTCTTGTTAGGTTCTGAAGCTGGGTACAGGAACATCTTCTTCAGGGACTATTACTTGTCCAAGTTCTTTGCGGTATGTTGTTCCCCTTTTTCGCGCAAGTCTAGGGTTAGGGATTTTGCAAATTCATAAATTTGGTATTTCATTGCTTTTGAATTGTGGAGATAATTACTTACTTTCTTTACTTAATATTTGTGTTCGAAGTATTCGGATTCCATTTCAGCTAGCATTTCTGATTGTTGTTTCAAAATTGGTGCATTGTGTTTATCTTTCACCCCCTTGGGCAAATTATATACATACAAGAGAAGCAAAGTCTGAATTTTTTACGATTAGACAGGGTAAACTAGTTAAATGAGTAGATACCAAGCTGTTGCTACTGAATGATACATAACCACTTCCCACTTTCATTACCATTACAAAGAGTTCAAATGTAAACTCTAATCGGTCTTGAAACAGCTCTGTAATTTCAGTGTGTCAAAAGAAAATTTGAAGTTCTTTTCAACAGGAGGATAATTTTTTTCTTACATTGCACTATTTTTCATCCTCGACATTGTTCATGCAATGAACTATTCTTTTGTTAAAACTTTCATAATCTTATCATTCATGTTTACTAATATTTGAACCAGAAATCATTTGAAATCTTGAAGCCTGACATGCTGCTGGTATTAGGAGATGTTTCTGCTAAAGGATCGAAGTTGACAAAAAGTAAGTGGTCATCCGTGCTCCATCAGTTTCACAGGCTGTTGGGTCCCTTTCTTGGCCTTCCATTTCATGTTATTCTTGGGGATAGGGATATTGGAGACTGCAGTGGGCTAAATGCAATATCTGTTGATTGGATGGCTAGCAATTTTCCTGGATTGGACTCAGCTGGTTGTGGTGCTTTCGAAATTAGTAACGTTAGCTTTGTCTCACTTAATTCTGTGGCATTGCTCTGTGGCAACAACAAGTTACGTTTTACTGTGGAAAAAGTAATAGAGAGAGAAAGCATAGATTTGCAAATGGACAGCGGACAAAAAACAGAAGTGTTAGAGGGGTCTAATGCATTCAGATTGACCTCTGGTGACTTTGGGTGGAGAGAAAATGCCATGTCATCTGGGTCTGGTCCTGTTCTCCTACTTCACTTTCCACTGCACTGGATGGCAAACAACAAATGTTGGGGTAGCAATGCTTTTTGTGGAACTTCTGATCTTTCACATAAGAGTTCAAAAATGCCAGAGAGTAGGTAGGTACAATCTTTTGTCTCTCAATGCATCTTGCATGGAAGTTACTCTATTTATGTATGTTGGAATAAATTGACATGGTTGGTTTCACCTGTTATTTTGCTCAATTGCTTTTTCAAATAGGAAGGTTGCATCTTTTGCTTGCTTGGCCCATGATTTCTGATGGGGTTCAAAATACTTCCCCCCTTCTTTCTTTGCCCTCTCTTCCTAATGCACTATAGGCTGCAAAGAAGCTGACTAACAACCTACTTGAGCTCAGCTTGGAAGAGCAACAAACTGGAGATTATGGTCAGACTTTTGCTCATATATCTCTTAAATGATTTCTAAAAAATAAATTTCATTCGAGCTCATTTAGCTTGATTCATCTGGCAGTCTTTGAGTGGTCAAGAGCTTAGTGAGCTTCGTTCATGCTGATCTATCTCATAAATAGGATCGACCTTGGGTGGTCAAGAGCTTGGTAAGCTTCATTCATGCCAATTGATCTCATAAATAAGATCGACCTTGGGTCATTTATCTCATTAGTGTTCTTGAATGAGCCTCTAATATGAACTAACCCCAAGTAGCTTGGTTTCCAATCAGTCTTCCTACCTATTACCCACCTCTCCAATGAAGTTATGTTCAAACAAGAGAAGAATTTGTGTCAGTAAAAACGTAGTCTAGCGAGAGAAAAGAAGAACTTGTGTTTGTCCTGGTACTTGTATATGTTAATTAGCTATCTTTAGATTATCTCCTGAACTGAAAATTTGTGTATATAATGGACATTGACTGATATTTTAATGTCCCTGCACAAAACCATAGAACTTGAGTGCCAGATATATATAGATACATATATTTTGTGTGTGTGTGTGTGTGTGTTTTGTTTTGCAAGTATAAGTATTCATTGAAAGTGCCAAAAGGGGGTGCAAGCACAGCCCCAGGTCTCCAAACCAAGGCCCTGTACAGACAATATGTGCAGGAACTTGAGTCACTGAACATGTGAACAGCATTTCAGAAACCCTTTCAAAAGACAATGCTACTTAAACAATTCAGGCTAAAAATGCTTTTGTATTTATTTTCTCAAAATATTCATAAATAATTTAAGATAGATCCTTTAATCATTTTTACGGAAACACCTTGGAGCTTAATCAGTTCTCTACCGATGGAGTAGCACTAACTAGCTGAAATGACACAAATAGGCCCAAATATTGGAACAGTCATAACCACTTGGATATTCAAATAAAAGGAAACAAGAGGCTATTTCCACTCTCTTCTGACCAAAGGAGTATTTTTCTGGCTAGAAAGCACTGGAATGGATTGGAATTTGTAATCATGGTGGGATTAATATGTGTTTTGCCTTTTTTTTTTTTTTTCTTCTAGGAAGTTGCCTTTGCATTCACTCATTTACTTGCATTGCAAATCTTGAAACTTACCTTAACATGCATCACCCATAGTGCTAGAAGTGCTGGTCCGTAAGTAATATTGAACTTTTTCTGCAGTGGGCTTATTGGGACTGGACCATACGAGTTATTGCATACTCTTCCACCGAATGCTACTGAATACATTTTTCAAGCACTTAGGCCAAGGTAACTTCCATGGAAAGTAGTCTTGCACTTTCTTTTTGGAGGCTGGAACAGAGCTCATATATTCTGAATTCCACTCAGAGGCGTCCTGTTAACTATAGCCTAGTGTATAATTCTTTTGAGATCTAATACAAACTACATTATGTTATGCAAATCTGATATGACAGGATATATGCATATAAATGTATACACTTCTGTATATTTCAGTGTTTCAAAAAGCTGCAAATGGTCCCTTTTTTTTTTTTTTTTGAGCAGAATTGAGAAGGTATTTAAACATATTTTCTTCCCAAATATCTTTTGATGAAGCCCACTTCTTCGATTGGCAGAGGGAATTATGCAATTTAACATTTGTAGACTAAGTAGTAACTTCTTCCCCTCTCTGCAGGATCATTTTCAGTGCACACACTCATAAATTTTGTGATCGCACTCACTTAGATGGGACCCGTGAGATAACTGTTCCGGCCATGACATGGGACGCTAGGGATGATCCTGGTTTTGTTGTTGCCACTTTCAAGGGGAATGGAAGTGCAGTGACCATCAGCCATTGCTCTCTTGCTAGGGAGTCTTATGTACTTATTGCTTATATTTCTATCATGGTCCTATTTATATCAACTATGCTCGTAGCAAAATCATCACATCTAATGTCTTCGGGAAGTTGATAATTAAGGCCATCCCTACATCATGTGAGTTGTCTATTTTTTTTATTTAATTTTCTTTCCTCCATACCAAGGATATTGGTTATTGTTTTTGATTTCTTTGGTTCATGGATTTGGGGAGGGAAAATGGAAAGAACATACAATATAAATCATTGTTTCTGGCTTGGTTACCCTGGAAAACAATTGAGGAAAACAATATATGATGACCGTAGGTGAGAAATTTTAGTTCTAGATATTATTTTTCCTTTTTCTTGATTTCTTTGTATTTTCTAAATTTTTTAGACTTTAATGTTCTTCGAAGTAGGGGAGAAAATGCAAAGAAAGACAGCTTTTCTTCTTCCCTTACCAATTCAAAGTTCCAAACAAACCTTCATGTTTATGGAAACATATGTTTTAAACAGTTACAGGAAATCAAATTAGGACCACTGGTTTCTGCTATTTTTCTGTCTATCTCATTTGGTATAGGCATTGTGATTTGGATTCTGGCTGTTACGCCAAAAGTTCAAGCTACAACATTCACTGTAGTAGTACACTCATAAATTTGTCTTTGTATTTGAAGGTGCATAACCTCAAAATTCAAACTCTGACGGTAATTGGATACTCTTCATCTCCTACAATCAGGTAACGAGATCCTTCTTCAATGACCATCAACCCGTCTTCGTTAGCTCTACTAAGGTGCTCGCAAGCGTTCAGTGCAAATTCGATCTCGACCCTCTCCCTTGCCTTCAAGCTCACACTGTGGAATCCAACCAACTGCTTCATGGGACTCCCATTTCTCGGCCTGGCCTGCCTTACATACAGCAACACCGGGTGCTTGCCTTCCATCTCCCCATGATTTTTAACTCCAATAAAAGCCGAGAATTTTGCCTTCTCGCAGAGTTCTGTACCCGTGCTCAAAACTGACAGGTAACGAACTGAATCTGAGTCTTGAACTGCCCCAGTGGTTGATAATTGATTTAAGTGGAGCTTGTTTTGGGTAACATAGACGAATTCATATGAATATGTTGAGTAGCTTAGGCCATAGCCAAACTCGAAAACTTTTCTACCCTCATAGAATCTGTAAGTGCGCCCTGGGTAGCCCGAGGATTGCTGGGGACGCATCCTCATGTCTGTCATTGGTACTTCAGCAAAATCTTTTGGATACCAAGTAATAGGCAATTTTCCTCCTGCATTACAGCATGAAGTACACCATTTTTTGAGTTCAAAGCAATGAAGAGACAGAGATCTCTAGAAGGATTGTGAAGAAACTTCACCTGGGTTGTGCTCGCCAAAGATAATCTCTGCAAGAGCAATCCCTCCAGCTTCACCAGGATAACCAGCCCATAAAATGCCTCCAATTTTTGGGTCCTCTTTGGCGAAAGAAACATCAACTGGACCTCCACAAAGCAGCACCAGCACAATAGGCTTCTTTGCAGCTTTAGCAACGCTTGCGACAAGACTCTGCTGATTCCCCAGGAGCACCAAGTCCTCCCGATCATGATCCTCCATCTCTTGACTTTGATCCAATCCCATAACCAACACCACATAATCTGCTGCTTCTGCTATCTTGACTGCTTTGTCGATGGCCACAGAAGTACAGTTGACCCAATCACAACCCGGGTGATACATTGTGTTCTTGACATACCCCTGCAGTGCTTGGAGAGGTGAGATGGATTTGCATGGGGGGCCTCTATAATTTCCGAGGAGTGTTTCCAGGGCATTGGCGTTGGGGCCTATTACAGCAAGCGATGTGGTTTTTGTCTTTGAAAGTGGAAGGAGTCTGTCGGAGTTCTTCAGGAGGACAATACTGTTCCGGGCAGCCTCAAGGGCTAGATCCTGGTGCTCTTGGGTACAGACCTGGTTTGCACCAATGTTGCCGAAAAGGAGGTTGCTAGGGTTTCCATTGAACAATCCTAACCTCATTCTAACAGAAAAGAGATTATGAAGGGCTCTATCTATCTCAGATATAGGTGCTTCTGCTGTTCAACCGCAGATTTGGTGTAATTCTTCAAGTAGGAACCACAGTTGACATCCATGCCTGTGAATTCGTTTCAAAAATATCAGAGAGGCTACAAGCTGGGCGATCGAAATATGCATGCATTAGAATTTATATTTAGAAGTGAACGAGTTCTTTAGCCTGTGTTTAGATCTTTTGGTATGTTTGCATTGGCAATTTGAAGTTTTATAGTGGGGATCTAGCAAATACCCGAAATGGATAAATTAGTACCTAAAATCACGAATACTACCTTCCTGATTCCTTTATTTTTTTTCCCTTGTACAGAAGTAAAACAACAATTAAACAAAATATGGCATTTGATTTGGCAAAAGAGATCACTAGTTGGAATTGTTAAAAGATGCGCAAGCATGCAGAACCATTCTCTCATGCAGGTGAGTGCAAATGTTACTAACCGCCTACTTGATAGGAAAAATATTGTGAATCCAGAACCATTCTCTCATATAGGTGTGCACATGGGTGGTCGAGTCAAATGCAGAACCAAATAGACTTTTTAACTCAACTAGACTTTGTAGGTTCTTAATTTGTCGACACGAACCAGCTAAGTAGAATAGAACCGAAAAAACCTAACCCAACTAATAAAAGCCAAAATTAGTTTCTTTTGTATACCTCTAATTAAGATTATAAATTTAGCCTCACTGTGCACACACCAAGCGTTATATCACTCTTAGTTTTTTAAGATGAAAAGGGTAGGAATTGTTTAATCTTTACACTTCATTTGGAATTTGAATTTAAATTTAAATTTTTGATTAAAAAAGTAAAGAAAAAATAAAATATGATAAAAACTATCAAAATTATCCTTTTATTTTATTTTACTTTTTTTTATTAAAAATTCGAATTTCACTTCATGTTTATATCCATAGGATGACATCAGTTTCTTTCAGGTGACAGAAACATATTTTAAATAAACCTCGCGGCGTGAAAAACTCGTTTTCTTGGAAGGTTGTCCCCACTGAATTGCGGAAAGAAAGAGTACTTTTTTTTTATTTTTATTTTTTGGGAGGAGGGGCTTTCGAAGTTTGGAGTAAGGGTCTCAACTAGAAGGATCATGACACCTTCCTTAACAAAATATTATAAGAGGTGGAGCACGACGAGAGAGAGAGAGAGAGAGATCCGCGATACCCGCTTTAAGAACATCGGCGACAGCATCTTCTGGTGATTGAGCGTATCCTTGAGCATCGTGAATGATGGAGACTGCGTCACAATCAGACGTGATGTACCTGATCATTGCCCCAATTTTTAAAAAATAACACTTTCGGCATCAATTTAAAATTACTAAAAATGCCCTTAAATTTTGCATAATTGGTGAGTCTCTTACCCTTGGAAACCCCAGAGTCCGCGGGCAGTGTCGGTGAGGAGATTGTAATCAGCACAGTTTGGGACCCCATTCACGCGATTATATGCACACATTATCCCACTGGCTCTCCCTTGTTCTACACAGCTTTGGAATGGTGGCTGGTACGTATCTGCCATATCCTGCTTAGTCACCTGTAATTAACCCCCAGAGAGAGATTAAAAAATTAATAAAAAAATATAAACCCAATTGGATTCGTCTAATTTCAGCTTAAAACCCTTTTGTCCTGCTCGAATTGTTGGGTTTTTTTTGGGTCCATTTTAGTTAACATAATATAGAAAGAAGACAACGAAAAAATATAGTACCCATCAATGCAAAACCCAAACAACTGAGAGTTATTAAGGCATTTATATCAAAGAGGAATCTTTGGTTTAGAAGGAGAGAGAGAGAGAGAGATACAATGGCATTGAAGGCATAGCGATTGATGCCCTTCCAGTTGTCCAAATCGTAGGCAGTGAAGTGCTTGGAACAAGCCGAGGCCTGAAGGTGGCCATCATCCTTGAGCTCCCTACCATCGAAACTGTCCCCTTGAATTCCCCTCACGTACGCAACCGCGTATTTACCTGAAACCAATGGGTCCTCTCCAGGTGTCTCTTGCCCTCTCCCCCACCTTGGGTCCCTAAACACATTTATGTTTGGTGCCCAAAATGTCATCCCCGTCGCTTGCCCCTCATTGTACACCGCTCTAGCTTCCCTCCCAATTGCCTACACATTATGGTCAACAAAAATCAACCTACAAACATGCATACATAATTACATATACCTGTACATATATGTAGAATACGGATATATATGTATGAATCAGATATGCATATGTACGTTATGTATATGTATTATAAACATACTGTAACTTGGATGGTAGTATACGAGCTTATGTCACGATCCCATATCAGATAAGAGAAGAAGAGTTTTGGACCATATAAGGGGTAAGCAGCAGCAGCACCACCTAACAACTTAAGTTTTTAGGTTGAATGACTAGCGCTCAACCAGCGATAAGTGATATTAGAGCAGTCCAGAATTTGGGTAGGAGAGTATGTCATGATCCCACATCGAATAGGATAAGGGAGGTCTTGGGAGAGGTAGACAGCACCATCTAATAACTTGAACTTTTGAGTTGGATGACAATTTTTTCGTCTTAACTTTTTTTTTTTTTTGCTTATAAATAAAAAGCTGTATTTTTTGTTACTTATTTTAGCTTAAAAAATAAATTTTTTTTTGTTTATAAGTTAAAATAAAAAACATAAAAGTTAAATTTAAACTCTATCAAATAAAGTTTTATCGTACAGCTTTTTTTCTTTTGTTTTAATTTATTAAAAAAAACTAAATTTTTTCAATTTTTTTACGTCTATAAGAGAAAGCAAAGTAAAAAATTTGTTTAAGCCAAAAAAATTTAAAATAAACCCGTACCGGACCCTCAGTGTCTAGTGCTGCATACGGGTGGTATTAGGTACTGAGTCAACTTACTACTGACTCACCTGACCAATCCGATACCAAAGTTGGGTATCAAAGGTAGCTGCAGTGAGAATGACTTGTGGGAAGCTGGTGGCGGATTGGATTGTGCCGTCGAGTCGGATACCATTCCATCCAACGACGCCGTGTAACGCCTCCGACCACCACTGGTAAGCTGGGACACCGAGTCGCGGGATTGCGGGTGCGGTGTTGATGAGTTGTGAGATTTTCTCGTCCAGGGTGAGCCGAGAGACGAGGTCTTGGGCTCGCTGGACGATGGGTAGTGTGGTTTGGCAGAATGGGTATGATTTGGTTGATGGGTTGGCTGAGTCGCACGAGAAAGGAGGCTGAGTCGACTCAGCAGAGAGGAGGAGGGTTGTGAGGCATAGCAGACTGATGAGAGAGAAGCTGTGTAGTAGCTTCATTCTTGATATGGTTGTTGAGCTTGTTGTAGAAAGTAAATGAAAATACATGTTGAGGTAGAACAAGAGTGTAATGAAGCTATATAATGGAAGCCAAAGGGAACTTATATAGTTATATAGGGTTGGTTAGTAATAATTGTGGATGAATGATACATCATGTGCTTTTGTATATTATATAACTATATGGATTAATTCATACAATAACAAGGATGGTGGAAATCAAAAACTGGCATAGGGCATTTTTTTGTCCTTTCTAGCATACAATGAAGTTGAGCTCTTGAATAAATGTATAGAGATACTTTGTAAGTTTGTATCTGCCGTAAGCGGGAGTTTTGTGTATTCTTTCATTTGAATGTTGAGAGAATTTGTGAAGTCATGCATAGGATTAAAGTTTTGGTATCAATCTTTGCTTAAAGTTTTAGTTAGACATGAAGATGCCCAACTTCTCAAAATTTTCCTTTTTCTTTTTTTATAGAGTGTTTAGGTCTCAAACTCGTATACTATTATTATTCATATAAATCATATAAATTTCATGTATTACATAAATAATGATTGATTATAAAAAGAAATTAAATTACTTATTCTCATCTTTTCAATTTGCTCAACATAGTTCGAAGTTTCTAGAAGCTCAATCTCCAACTTGTCCTATCAACACCTTGCAGATTGATCTCTTTCCTTTTTTTGTAACAAGGTGTAGCGCCGGTCAGGGATGGACAACTAAACACTATGATCCCAAAACCATAATCTCATCTAAAAAAACTTCTTTAAAAGAGAATAAAGCATCATGATATAAACTGGCCGAGTTTGGTTGGGTTGAGGTTAGTTTGGCTATCCAACCAACGGAATTTCTTTGTCAATGCTTATAATTCCTACCCCCGTTCTTGGCCCTACATGATCCATCAATTTTTATTTGGCGGTTTGCACTGATGAACTCCTACGCCTAAATTTTGTTTCGGAACTGGCCCAAATTTTTGTGGGTTCAGCCCTAATATACTTTTATTCAAGTTTAATCATTTTAATTTTATTGAAGGTAGGATCATCCACGCCTATATTTAATTTAGAACTTGAATATTTATTATGACATGATTTGATTTGGTGTGGAGTTGGAAAATTCATCTGACCAGTCAACTCGACCGATCTAACCTGAACTCGAGCGCAATCCAAACCAATTCGAACCCAAATTGAGTTGAAATCGGTTTCAAGATTTAAGAACCTAGTTTTGGCAGTTTAGTTGATAGGTCACTGGCTCAAGTCAACCGACCTAGCCTGCCTCTTCAACAACAAACCATCAGGCCAAATCGAAACTCAAACTCCAACCGAGTCGAAATCGGTTCTATTATTTCTGAATCCAAGCTTGGCAGTTCAATTAATGGATCACTACCCAACTCGAACACCCCCTAGTGGTGGCACGGACTTTAGATACACTCTTGAGCAAGCTTAACCCATCTTTTGCTGTCTATATTGTTGTTCGAGTATTTGTAAATTCATATAAAACCCATCATCAATACTAGAATCATAGAAGGCTGGCTCTCATGAAATAATTTATATAATTATACGTTTGAATAAGATCGAGTTACACACGTATTAAACTTTTTATTCTTGTACTCATCTATAACTTTCTATGTGTTTTGTTTTCAATTAAATCATCTTTAAATCATTAATCTCTCCCGGGCCGGCTGAAGCCTAAAGCAAGCAAAGTGTTGGCTTTAGGCCCCTAATTTTTGAATGTCCCAAAACTTTTAAAATATCACATTTTATATAGTAAAAGTCCTATATAATTTTTTTTTTTTTTTAAAAAGGCCCAATTTAGATGAGAACAGATACTAATTTAACCAAAAACAAATTAACTGTTCAAAAAAATTTTGAAGGCCCCAAAAATTTAAAGGTTCTATATAGCTCCTGTATCCTCATTTTTTTTTTTTTTTGAAAAAAAAGACCCTAATCCAAATGAGAAAATACATCTATTAGAAAAAGATGGCTAAAAAATCAATTAGACTAGTTAACTTTAAAAAAAAAAAGAGTTTAACAAAAACAATTGTACAAATAAAAAATATTTTGAAGGCATCAAAGTTTTTAAAAGTTTACATGTTACTAAGACCTTGTATGGATCCTACATCCTTTTTTAAAATAAAGGCTCAAGTCAAATGAGGAAAAAAACGTTAAAATAATAAGGCCTAAAATTAAGGCCTCAAATTATATTGAGCCCGCATTGAACCTCTCCAATTAATGCATGTGACATTTTCCTACTCTCAAATTGACCGGAGTTCTAATGACAATCTCGGATTCACCTTCACATTTTTCATATACAACTTCAATTTTTTTTCCTACTCATTTTATTTAGAAGAGATCACTAGAATCTCATGCAAAGACACCTTTTTAACACTAGAAGTCTAAAACAGTTTAATGTAGTAAAACAAAATGGTTAACCTCTGACATTTTTACTCTTTGAAACATTTAATAGAAGAAGAAGAGAGTACCCCATGCAAACACATTGTTGAATACCGAGTCAACTCACTAGTGACTCACCTGAGCGATCCGAAACCAAAGGTTGGCATCGAAGGCAGAGGCAGTAAGAATAATTTGAGGGAAGCTGGTGGCAGAATGGATCGTGCCACCAAACCAGATGCCCTTTCCGTGGCCGGAAACGCCATGCAAAGCCTCCGACCACCACTGGTAGGCGGGGATGCCGAGTCGAGGAATCGCGGGGGCTGTGTCAGCGAGTTGGGAGGCCTTCTCGTCCAGGGTGAGACGAGACACGAGGTCTTGGGCTCGTTGGGTGATGGGCAGAGTGGTCTCGCAGAATGGGTAAGTTTTGGTTGATGGGTTCGATGGGTCGCACGAAAATGGTGGCTGAGTTGACTCAGCACATACCAGGATTGTACTGAGCCATGTAAGATTGACGAGAGCGAGGCTGTGCAGCCTCATTTTGTGGTATTGTTGAAAGCAAATGGAAATGGAATTGTATGTATTATGTTTATATTATATATCTGTGTATGTATATGCAGAAATTGAACAGAGTAGAGTGTAGTAAAGCTGGAACATATAAGGCCAAAGTGGCAACTGAATTTCTGTTACGCAGAGCTTCACTATTGGCTACGATGGAAGGGGCAGCTGACTCTATATATGTGTGCGCTATTCAAGTGTGTGTATATAATCTATGAACGTATACATACAGAGAGAGAGAGAGAGAGGAGAGAGAGAGAGAGAGAGAGAGAGAGAGAGAGAGAGAGAGAGACGATTGAATTAAACCATACAATGAACAAGACAATACTCACTGATCCTATCAAAAAAAAAATTTAAACATTACTTCATACTTACTATGTAATCACTTGTCATAAACTCATAGTGATCCCGCTATGGAAGTACAAAGGCAAAGAGATTCGAGTTTAAAAAAAAAAAAAAAAAAAGGCACTAGAGGATTAGATTATTCATTTGCAGACTATTAAATATGAGACCAAGTGCAAAGATTTGAATGTCGATTGGGTGGATTTTTTTGGGTTAATTACACCAAGGACCCCTCAACTATTGCACTTTGTCACTTTACAACCTTTATCTATAAAATGAAACATTTACACTCCTTACTTTTATAATTAATTTCCATCTTATCCATCCATTTGCCTTCTGTTAGAAAAAATAGATAGAAATTTTAATTTATACCTAAATTTATTTACCTAAAATACTATTCTATTACAAAAAAAAATTAATTTAATGACCAAAATAGTAAATGTCACTTATAAAGAGAGGAACCCAAATATATTTGAATTACCAAAATCACAAAATAACTATCTAAAGTCTCAAATTTAACACAAATTCTACCCAATTAAAATTTCAAAAATCATAAAATACTTAAAATACATTTTACCCAGCAAATATGGTGGAGGAGTGCGGTGGAGGGGGAGGAGATAGTGGCGGTGGCAGTGAGAAATAGGGTTCCATTGCATATTGCCACCATCTTCATCGCTCTTTTGAAAACTTATTTCTCGCTGCTACCGTCACTATCTCCTCCCCCTCTACGACACACTTTTACCGTATTTGCTGAGTAAAATGTATCGTAAGTATTTTGTGATTTTTAAAATTTTAATTGGGTTGGATCTGTGTTAAATTTGCAATTTTAGAGAGTTAGTTTGTGATTTTGGTGAATTAAGATCTATTTAGGTTTCTCCTTCTATGAACAACATTTACTATTTTGGTCATTAAATTAGTTTTTTCTTTAATAGAAAGGTATTTTAGATATAATTAAAATTCCATCTATGTTTTCCAATAGAAGGCAAACGAAAGGATAAGATGAAAATTAATTACAAAAGTAAGAGGTGTAATTGTAGCATTTTATAAATGAAGGGGGTAAAGTGAAAAAGTGTAATGGTTGAAGAGGTCTTGGTGTAATTAATCTTTTTTTGTCACCTTCATTGTTTTTTATTTTAAAGAGATTTAATTTAGGAGATCTTTATATTTTTCCTATTATATTCTAGCAGATTTGAGTCTTTAATTTCATTTAGTTGTTTTTGTTTCTTTTATTTTTTTGGGTTTTTTTCTTTAAAGAAAACCCATCTTAGACTTAATTCTCGTCCCAAAGGGCATTCCAATGGATTTTTCATCACTTTCCTTGTAAATCACTCTTATATAAATCACTCTTAATTTTAAATGCCTAACAACTAAACTTGGTTGAAAGTCTTACTTAAGAATCAAATACCATCTCCTCCTATTTAATGTGCGCATAAATGATCAAAATCTCTATTTGGTATGGTTTTTTGAACTTTTTAAAAGAGGTTTTTTTTTTGGTGTCTATTTTAGTGTCAACACCCTCTAAAATAAAATTAATTTTTGGTTGAAAATAGTCCCTAACAAAGTTTTTTTTAAAAAAAACTCTTTTAAAAACCAAAATCAAAAAAAGAAAGAATCATACCAAACAGTGCAATTTTCAGGAATAATTTTTTTTATTAGTTTTATATTAAAAGAAATTAGAAACATAAAACAAGATGGACCAGAAGAATCCAGGAACTTTGAAGTCAAGCCTTAGCTTACCTCTTCCTTTTTTTCCCTTCTTTTGGTCTAGACCTTTTCATTTAAGAGCAACTTTAGGCCCAAGTCTTGTTCTGCCCAACCTTGGCCCTTTAGGCCCAAGTCTTGAGGGTCAGCTCAGAACGTTAATCATTTTTGAATCTGGGGACTGGTTTTGGACAAACTACTAACTGAACGTAACTCTTGTTATATACTCTACAACAATCTGTTTATCATTTTTTTCATTTTTTTTTTTTTTGAAGTGATAATTTTCCATACAAATGTATGCCTCTACGATGAGCCTAAGCCAACCAATGAGCTGGAGGTCAGTCCGGCTTGGGTTCTTAGAAGCAAGAGATCAGAACTAGAGATGGACTCCCATTACGTTATCTATTAGCCTAGATGCATGGGCCGAGTTCATCTCTCTCTCTCTCTGTCTCTCTCTCTCTCTTCTCTTCTTTTTTACACATTCATGGAGTAGATAAAATAGATAATGCTATACAAATATAAAATTCATATAGAATTTATCACCAATTAAAGACATGCACTTTAAAATAAAATACCAATCATGATAGATTTTAATTATAAAAATGTTACTGTCACATCATTATGATATAATTTTATGTACAAATTTTTTGGAATAATAGTATTTTTCATATAAAATTACCAAGATAGGCTAGTGCAAGAGTAGTGATTTACGGTTATTGTCTGATCCAATTGGGAAGATCATCACACTACAAGCCTAAAACCAGAAGCAATTTTGAAAGAGAAAATAACTTCCATTTTCTTAGAGTTGATGAAATTGATCAGCAAGCTTTCTTTGCAGGATATAGTGGGTTATCCAGCTTACTCGGTTTGTGCACGTGGGCCATATTTAAGGTCCAGAGCAATACGTTATGCTAACATAATGATGTAGTGTGTCCAACCAATTAAAAATAAATATATTATGTACTTTTTGTTAATTCAAGTATATAGGTGATAAATATGAATATGTTAGGACCGTTGTTATTTTTATTATTCTAATAATTAAGCCAACCAACTTAAATTAAGAATTTATATTTATTTTTAATTAGTTGAACACATCACATCATTATGCTAACGTGATATTTTAGACCTACTGAATAATTCCTCCTAAAAGAGGGCGTTTTCCCTTTCAGCGATAACCTGTTCGGTTGAATCCAAGTCAGGTCACACCAATTTACCCAGTGTCACTATACACTAAGATCCATTTAGTACAAATTTTTTTTAACTTTTGATTTTGATTTATAAGCACAAAAGTTAGAATTTTTTTATTTTTTTACTTTTATAAGCTAAAGATAAGAAAAAAGAAAAGCGAAAAGTAAAAAATCAAAAACTAAAAAATATGACTTTTTTACTTATAAACCAAAAAAAGTTCAGCAAAAAAGTTCAAATGGGCGAGGTAAAATTAAAAGAGAGCTTTAATGAACCTTTGGATTGATAAATTCGTACTGCAGGCATGCTTCATTTTTCTGTTCCGCATCAACATACATCTAATGGTTTAGTGGTACGGAGTAGTTAATAGTAATTTTTATTAAATGGTGACACGTGATATGTGCATATATCAGCAATTAAAATCTGTGGTGTAGTAGAGAAACTTTTAAGAAAAAATATTTCATCACAAAATCTGATAAGGTATTTTTCTAAATGTCTTTTCACTACACAACAACTCAAATTAATGATATATTCACACACACTACGTATCATTATTTGATAAGACCACTTAATACTACCTAACCGACTATTTTCCACGAGATAGAGGTGGCTGCTCTAGTGAAAATATATAGATGAAAGCAACTTCTGATGGATCCTGTCATCTCAAGCTTTGTTGTCTTCCACTTGAAGTGGCTTTGTTTTGGGGTAGAAATCTAACTGGAACCATGTATAATGTACTTATGAAGAAACTATGTTTGATTCCAAAGGCATCGTACGTAGAAGATAGCCACACAAGAAGAGAATTTGAGATTGAGAACCACCCGCCTGATTCATTTTTCGTTTTTTCACTACTGTGAGAAAAACACTGCAGATTCTGAAAAAACTGCAGGAAAGAAAGGAAAAAAAAGAAAGAAAAAATATTTTTCTTTATTTGTTTGTTTTGTAAAGAAAATAAATAGAAAGTGAAAGAAATGAGAAAAAAAAAAGGAGAGAGTGATATATATATATATGTATTTTTTTTTTCTTTTCTTTCACGCCAAGATAGAATCAAATAGGGAGACAGTTAAAAAAAATTTCACGTCCTTCTCTCCCCCAAGCTCTAAACAGGCTATAAGTTTCAAGACAATACTTTCATGTCATATCTTGAGAAATATACATAAGGTTGATATATAAATTAGTGAAACTAGCACCCGCCTCGTAAGGCCAACAAAATAAAATAAGAATTGGTGCATGAAGTAAGCTAATTACAAATGTATTACATTTGAAGGACACAAGTGATAATTCAAAAGTAAAAATTAAGTTCAAAACCTGGACACCTAATAGCAACTGGTGATTTCTAGCATTGACTTGGTTGAGAGAGAGAGAGAGAGAGAGAGAGAGAGAGAGAGAGAGAGATTAAGTTCAAAGCCTGGACACCTAATAGCAACCGGTGACTTCTAGCATTGACTTGGTTGAGAGAGAGAGAGAGAGAGAGAGAGAGAGTTTAACAATACATGGGCAGGAAAAGGACCACATTCTGGATCTGGGACATCTGATCTTGGTGAAGAAAAATCCCCATACGACAGATGAAGATAACCACCATTTTGATTGCAGGATTAGTGGCCCTAGGGGGACTTCCTTTTCATGATTTCATAGTTTCTTAACAGCCTGTTTGGAACTTGAAAAGGAAAGGAAAGGGAAGAGTAGGGAAGGAAAAGGAAAGGAAAGAGAAAATGAAGGAAAAATTATTTTCCTTTTTTATTTGGTTTTGCAAAGAAATAGAAGGAAAGTGGAGGAAAAGAAGAGAGATAAAGAGGGAGAGATTGATTTAAAAAATTTTCTCTTTGTTTTCATTTCCTTTCTATTCTCTTTTCTTTTAGGTATAACCAAATAAGAAAAGAAAAAATGATCCAGAACTAGGAGGCCGGAAGGGGAATATTGTTCCAATTTTATCTCTTCGAATTTCTAAATAGGCAAGTTCGTAGTATAAGTTTGGCCCTCTAGCTAGGCATTCCAATTATGGTTTTGAAATTGAGAGACTACTCAATTAAAAAGTGATAAGAACACTTTATTATGAACCCTTACAAGTTAATGCTAATAATCTTTTGAATTTGGATGAAACTCCAAACAAGTTATTCAAGATTTTGGTGTAAGTGACAGAGAAGGCCAAAGATAGGGGAGATTGAAATGAATCTATTTAACTTGCCAATGACATCATCATATTACCATTTGCACTTCAGAGGATAATGTTTTGTCCCCACTTTGGCTTTAGTGTTTATTTAATATTGCTTTTATTTCTAAAAATCACTTTATCTTTCAGGATCTTGGATTATGGAGAGTAAAAAAATAGAGGAAAAGTATTGCTAAAGAATTAAAATATGTGTAAAAGCATCTGCTGACTACTTAATATAATTTTTAGGCAGCCAAAGAATTGAAAATATGTGTAAAAAGCCAGACGTGGGCTCTACGTGCCATTATCCAGATTGACAATGAACTTGTGGAGGAAGAAATTGACAAAACAACAAGAAAAGCTGAAAAAGGAACTTTGAAAGGATCAAGAATGGGCCCCCTCAACCATTATCACCTTCAAAGTAATTTCTCAATATATTTATACATTGAACATAAGATGTATGTATTGACAGATAGCTGCAAAAGCATGTATATCAATATATATAGTTTAATATGCAATAAATAAATAAAAAATCGAATCCAATGGCATTATAACCTGTCGCTGTCTTTGGTTATTTTTAGCTGAATTCAAACTAGAAAAAAAGAAATATATATATATATATATATATATTCAGAGAGGATGAGTCATTAGGAGGGCGGAGCTAAGTGGGTATATACGTGCTCTATTCAGTTTTTAAAAATTATATTTTTGTTTATAAATTTAAAAAAAAATTAATTTATGCCCTTTAAAATTTGTAAATACCCCCTTAAGTTTTCAAGAATATCATTTTGACTAATAATTCATAAAATAATTTTTAATTTGCTTCGCTAAAAATATATAAATGACTCACTTAAATAGTTATTTTGTATAAAAAAAATATTATTATATATTATATATCTAAGCTTATATATATAATACGTATATATAGAAGTTAAGTATCTTATTGATTTATTATTGATTATGAAAAAAAAAAATTTCTGAATTTTTATTACCAATTACCCCTAAATATATTTTCTAACTCTGTTACTGTGAGTCATGGTTAGTATTCTTGGATTCTATCGGACGAAAATGACAATGGCGACCTTGATGTTAAGTCTTGGACGGTAGATCAAGCTGATCATAAAATACTTTCAAAATACGCGTTAGAGGGGTTAGGTTGGAATTGAAGCTCAAATTGATTACTGACATTTGCAGACTGGAGGTTTCTCTTGCTTTGAATAATTACTTTTCAAGCCTATCACCATCGGATCCATCGCAACCATCACTATATCCGCTACTTCATGTTGTTTACAGAACATCTACCGACTGGAAAATTTTAATTTTTTTGAATTTTCCAATGTTTCCGCAATTTCCATGACTGGAAAATTGTAAGAAAGCATTGGAATAGAAGAGCATGACAAATATATATTAATTATGTTAAAGATGAAACAGTTGAGCTTACAAAAGCCAAAGTTACCTGGTTTTGTCGTCAAAGAAATAGCAATCAAATTCATTTTATTATTAAGCAATTGCTTAGTGACATGAACCAACTATGAAGATTCAGTTTAGTGCCCGATAATTTGGCTTTGTCTCCTTACGCAGAATCATCGGATCATTGCAATACAATATAAACCCATCTCTTGCATGTTCAAAGTTTCGAATACTTTTGACTTTTTACTGTTGAATCATCCAATATAATACTGGCAAAGGTTACTTGTTCTAATTTTTTCTGACTTTTAAATCACCGACAAACGGTTGTTTTAACCATCAAGAACAATATATACAGGATAATGAGTTTTGGCTAATTCAAAGCAATTGCAATTCAAACAGGTAGCTTGCAGTGATAGGCTTATTAGCATAAGCGAAATCAATATTACATTCTGAA
Source organism: Euryodendron excelsum (assembly GCA_033060915.1). Classification (NCBI taxonomy): domain Eukaryota; kingdom Viridiplantae; phylum Streptophyta; class Magnoliopsida; order Ericales; family Pentaphylacaceae; genus Euryodendron; species Euryodendron excelsum. Next base: position 10,418,327 of record CM065389.1, on the reverse strand, counting down.
GATAATTTTAAAAATAACAGTAGCTAGAAGATTGCAGCACCGATATTTATTCATAACTTATTCAAAGTAGTAGTGTTGCTTTTGTATGACCATTACTTTCAACATCCGAAAAGAAAAATTTGCAATATCGATGACTTCAAGATATATATATATATATATATTCTATATTATGCATATACATGTACAAATCACAATAGCGTGATGTTAATGGAGCTTGTCATCTTTTAGTTAACGGATTACGTAAAGAACGAAAATCCCAAAGCAAGAAAGAGATATATAGAACCTGAAATGATAGACATGGATGATGAAGACAGATTCTCTATCCTTGTTAGCTGTAATTGATGCTCCCTTTAGATTTTTCTTTTCCCAATCCTAGATGAGTCCTTACAACACATATAACTCTATTGGAAAATACTATTTCTATAAAAAAATTAAACAAAATTTATGTACAAAATATATGATAATGGTAGTTTTATAATTAAAAGTCATTATGGTGATTGTTTTATTTTGAAGTAAAAGCTGCTTATTTAGATACATCATTTTTGTATTAAAAAATTTGTAAGAATCTTTTGTTTGTATAGTATTACCCATCTTTATTTTGTAGTTATCCTTGTAATTAAAATTCCATAATATATTGTGGGCTTAAGATATTGTGGTTGTTATAAAATTGAAAGAATATTAAGCAAGCAAAATAATTAAACATAGTATATAATAAAAATAATTTTTCTAAAATTATTAAATAATAATTAAATAGGTCTTTTGAAACTATTAGGGATATATCTTCTTTATTACCCAAGAATTTATTTCTATCATAGGAATAAAATATAAAATACAACTTGAATTTGAATATTTGACCTACATCTTTTACTTTCTTCTCTCTTTTCTATTTTTTCTCTCTTCTTTCTATCTCTTTTCTTATTATTTTTAAACTTCATTCGAAGCCTCCTTTTATACATGCAGTTGATGGGGACAAATGTTGGGTTAGCCAGTCATGTGAGAGACTATTCCACCAAATTCATCAAGTTACTGATCACATGTTGTTCAATGATGTTGATGAATGTTAGGTGCAATAATAAACATTCCTCGACCATCCACCATTATTGACTTTTCATAACACTTTCCCTTAGATGACCGCTACAAGAACCCTCATAAATACCTTAGCGAAAGAAAATAGGTGCGTTAAAACTGGCTCGTTAAAATCTTATCAAAAAAAATCATATGAGAAAAAACTGTTGGTGGAGAAAAAAGAGTACAGTCTGCGACTCTCCTTCATTCATACATCTGGTATGAAGTTAAAATTGATAGCTTCAATTATTTAGAATAAAATATCTTTGAGACAACGCATATCAATATTGTGTACCAATTTTTCAAATATTATAGTTGGGAGTGCTTTAGTAAATAAGTCTATCAAGCTATCACTTGAACATATTTGCTAGATATCAATATCACCGTTTTTTTAGAGTTCACGTGTATAAAAGAATTTTGGCGATGTATGTTTGGTTCTGTCATTTTTTATGTAGTCTTCCTTAATTTGTGTAATACATAATGCATTCTCTTCATTTAATATAGTTGAAGTATCTTTGATCGAGGATAGTCCGCAATTGTCTTAAATATGTTAGATCATAGACTTCAACTAAATGCACTCTCGACTTACTTCATGAATTGCGATTATTTTAGAATGATTTGAAGAAGTTGCAGTTAGTGTTTTCTTCACATTTCACTAAGATATAGTAGTGTTAGCATAGGTAAATACATACCTAATTTGTGATTGTGTTTTATGTGGATCAAAATGGTAATCAGCATCTGCGTAGTCAACTAACTCCGATTCTGATCCCTTTATATAGAACAAACACATATCTGTTGTTCTTCGTAGGTAACGAAAAATGTGTTTCACCCCTTTCCAATGGCTTTAAGTTGGTGCAGAACTATATCTTACCAATAAATTGACAGAAAATATAATATTGGGTCTTTTATAATTTTCAAGATACATCAGAGCTCCAATTGCACTAAGGTATGGTACTTCAGGACCAAAAATTTCTTCTCCATCTTCTTGAGGACGAAATGATCTTTTTATAGATCTAATGATCAAACAATCACAGGAGAACTCAATGGATGAGCTTTATCCAAATAAAATCGATTCAGAATTTTTTCGGTATACATGGATTGATGAATGAGAATTCCATTTGATAAGTGCTCAATTTGTAATCTAAGACAAAATTTAATTTTTCTAAGATCTTTAATTTCAAACTCCTTCTTTAAATAACTAGTAGCAGTTGTAAGCTCTTCAAGAGTTCTAACAAGATTCAGATCATCAATATAGACTGCAATAATAGCAAATTCTGATTCTAATTTCTTAATAAAAATGTATAGACAAATTATATTATTCACATATCTATTTTTCAATAGATATTTACTGAGACGATTGTTTCACATGCGTCCAGATTATTTTAACCTATACAAAGATCTTTGAAGCTTGATAGAATACAAGCTTCGAGATTTTAAAATATTTGCTTCAGGCATTTTAAATTCTTCAGGAATTTTTATCCATATATATATCATTATCTAATTCACCATATAACTATGTTGTCACGATATCCATCAAACGCACATTCAATCATTCTAAGACTGACAAACTAATTAAGAATCTGAACGTAATTGCATCCATTACAGGAGAGTATGTCTTGTCATAATCAATACAAAATCTTTGCGAGAAACCTTGTCCTACTAGTCGCGCCTTATATCTCGTGATTTTATTTTTCTCATTTCGTTTTTGCACGAATACCCATTTATATCCAATCAGTTTTATATCTTTTGGTGTTTGAACTGTGGGTCCAAATACTTTGCGTTATTCTAATGAGTTTAATTTTGTCTCAATAGCTTTTTTCTATTTTTGCCAATCATTTCTACGTTGACATTTGTTAACAGTCTGTGGTTCATTCTCTTCATTATTTCTTATAATTGCGAGAGTCATTTTAAATAAAAATATGTTGTCGACAACAATTTTATTTCTATTCTATCTTTCTTTTGTATTCAAATAACTTATTGAGATCTCATTACTTTCTTCTGCAGAGGATATATCTTCAGGAGGTTCCTCTTCTGAGAATTCTTTTACAGAAGTTCTTTTCTCTAGAGGTCTAGATATTGTGGTTTTTTCAAAAATACTGACTTGCTTATGTATTTGTGCATTCTTCTTTCTAGGAACTGTGTCTTTTGCACCGACAGGTCTCCCAAGCTTCATGCGTGCTTTAAATTCATTTGCTACTATATTAGCAGATTATCCTATAAGGACATCAATACGTACTGGGGTATTAGCAACTGTTATATATGATTTTGTTATCTTCTTTGTATTGGTAAATACATCAAGTAATTGATTTGTAGTTATCTGTAAATAAATAATCTTGTGAACTTCTGAGTCACATTGATTTGTTTGAGGATCAAGATGAGATACTATAGAAGTATTCTAAGTGACCTCATGCTGCTTTTCTAATTACATCTTATCTCCCCTTAATGGTGAGAAAATTGTCTTATCAAAATAACAATCTGCAAAACATACAGTAAATACATCCCTTGTTAAAGGTTCAAGATATCTAATAATAGATGGAGAGTCAAAACTAATATAAATCTCAATTCAACATTGGGGACCAATTTTAATATGTTGTAGTGTTGCAATTGGTATATATACAGCACAACCAAAATTTTTTAGATGTGAAATATTTAATCATTGATCAAAAACAAGATGTAATGGTGAATATTCATGGTAAGCAGTGAGTCGGACACGGACCAATGATGCAACATGCAATATGGCATGTCCCCAAGCAGAGACATGTAATTTTGTTCTCATAAGTAAAGGTCGAGCTATCAGCTGAAGGTTTTGATAAAAGATTCAGCTAGAGTATTTTTTTTTGTGTGTGTGTGCAATAGGATATTCAACATTAATTTCGACAGACATGCAATAATCATTAAAAACTTAAGATGTAAACTCACCAGGATTACCTAGTCGTATTAACTTAATCGGGTAATCTAAAAACTGTACTCGTAATCTAATGATTTGAGCAAGAAGCCTAGCAAATACAACGTTACGAGTAATAAGTAAACAAATATGTGACCATCGTGTGGATGTATCTATAAAACCATAAAATAACGAAATGGTCCATATGGTGGGTGTATCAACCCACATATATCCCTTGAATTCTTTGTAAAAAGGGTGAGGATTCAACTACTACTTTTGAAAGGGATAGTCTCACAATTAATTTCACTTGTGAACAACCGAGATATGTATAATTACTCGACAAAATAATCTTTTGGTTATTTAGCGGATGCTCATGAGAGTTCTCAATTATTTGACGTATCATCATTGATCCCGGATAACCAAGACAATCATGCCAAAATAAAAAATTCTTTGAATCAAAACACTTCTAGTAATTCTATAATTCTTATAGTTATATAATATAATTCAGAAGAGAAGGTATCAAGTTTTTCTAATATATGCTTCTGGCATGAAATAATAGAAGTAATGTAAAGTTATTCTTTAGTATCTTCAATTGTTGTCTCTATGTGATACCCATTACTATGCATATCTTTAAAACTGAGCAAATTTTTTGTAACTCTAGTTGAATACATAACATCATTAATATAAAGTTTTGTTCCTTTTGACAACAATATATTAGTTCTTTCAGAACCTTCAATTAATTTTGTAGTGCTAAATATTGTCTTAACATTATTTTCGACTAACATTAAGCTGACAAAATATTTTTTCTCTTGAAAAATTATATGAGTTATTACACTGTCTACTAGACATATATCTCCATCGTTCATCTTGAAAGTTATTAATACTTTGGTAAATTCCATGCCTCTATACAAAATATTAAAATTACTCATTTATAAAGAAACGAAAATATTCATTTAAAGAAACATGCTTAAAAAAATATTACAAAAGATGACAATAAACTTAAAAGAATAAGAACATAAATTAGTTAGTGTGAACATTCCATCACTAATTAAGTGATCTATTTTTCCATCACGATTTTCATAGAAATCTGAAATATCAAGGTGAGTGACTTCTACTCAGTCATCAAAATTTGTGAAATTCATTTTAACTTTTTTCCTTTGATCTTTTATTGATGCTCAGTAAAGATCCACTAATGATTTGGGCATATGATAAATACGCGACCAATGTCCTTTTATACCACACCTATAACCAACATCTTTATAATTTTTAGGAGGTTTATTCTGTAAACCTTTTTTCTTTTCTTTTTTTTGTTTCAGATTGGTTCCACTGTTGGTGGTATGGTATGATATTCTTAATTCAAGAATTTGAAGAATTATAACTGTTATCTCTACAGTAACCCTCATGGTAACCCCCACAATAACGAAAATTATTTCTGTCACGGTCACGTCTGGGACTACGTCCACGATCATGTTCATAAAATGAGACCGCATTCACTTTAAGGAATAGTATAGAGTCGGTTGGGCGAGACTGATGGTTTTTTATCAAAACCTCATTATTTTATTCAGTCAGAAAAAAACATAATATCAATTTTGAATATTTTTTAAAATTTCACTCTCGATCTTGTTACTGCAGTAGCACATTCGAGGCATGAAATGTAGAGTGTTTTTTGTAACGTATCTTCATCAGTAATATTTTGCCCACATAATTTTAATTATGAACTGATTTTAAATAATGCAGAATTGTACTCACTAACAGTTTTAAAATCTTGCAACCTCAAGTATATCTAATCATAACAAGCTTTGGGGAGAAACATGATCTTTTAGTGCTCATATCTTTCCTTTAAATTTTGTTGTAGTGTCAGTGGGTCTTTTACCGTAAGGTATTCAGTTTTTAATTTTTTGTGAATATGATAGAGTATAAAAATCATTGCTTTTGCACAATCCTGCTGGGATTCTTCATTTTTTTTATAGTATTTTTAAAAGTCTTTGCACATAAATAGATCTCAGCATCAACTACCTACGATAAATAGTTCTTGCCTGAAATGTCAAGAGTGGTAAATTCGAACTTTGCGAGATTTGACATTTTCAGAATGCTACACCCACAAGATAACAAAGTTTTAGAATCATGATAATACAAACATAATATAAAAAAGACATACAATAGAACGTTGGTCAAATATTTTATACAAATTCTACTCATCTAAATCTTTAGCCAAAAGATAAATTGTCTTTACTAATACTATTCATTAATAGTAAAATAACTGTTTATGAATAATAGTTATCAATTATAAATAGTAAAAGTATTATTGCTTCATAATATTTATTACTATGCAATTCAATTAATTCAGTATATATAATATAATTATTTTTGTCCGTATTATAACTTTCAATCTAGATATCAAAATATAGTCATTGCACATGTTTATAGAAAGCTATTGAAATAAGGATTCTAGATCTGTAAATATCATATGTCAAAAATTTAAGATCTATGAAAAATAAACTAACAAAGTTTCGAAATACAACTATTTATCATTATTTATCAACTATTCAACCTTCAACAAAAATATAAATTATGTGATGAATTGAAGAGTGAATAGAAAAGAACAAAAAAAAAATGATAAATTAGTTAAAATATTAATTATACATAAAATAAAATACCTTCCTAATGTAATGAAGAACACAATTCTATTTTTCATGAGCATCGTGCTGATAACGTGTTATAAAACTAAATTAATATTAAATAAGTAAAATAATCAAACACAGTATATAATAAAAGTAGTTTTTCTGGAACTGTCAAATAATAGTTAAATAGTTTTTCTGAAATTATTATAGATAAATCTTCTCGATCACCTAAGAATTTATTTTTATTATAGGATAAAATATAAAATACAACTTGAACTTGAATATTTTACTTACACTTTTTGCTTTCTTTTCTCTCATATTCTTTCTCTTTTTTTTTTTTTTTTTTTCTTTCTCTCTCTTTTCTTCTTATTTTTAAACTTCATTTGAAGCTTCCTTTTATACATGCATCTGATGAGAACAAATGTTAGGTTAGCTAACCACGTGAGAGACTATTTCATCAAATTCATAAAGTTGCTTATCACATATTGTTCAATGATAATGATGAATGTTAGGTGCAATAATAAACATCCCTCAGTCATTCACCATTATTAACTTTTCATAACAGTGGCCAAGTTGTTCTTGCCTGTGTATCTCTGCTCTCAAATTTTGTTGAGCCCTTAAGCTTCCCAAATTGCGTAGATGCACACAAAAATAGAAGGAAAAAAGAAAAAAAAAGATAGATTATGTATTTAAGTAAAAATCAATATCGGTCATTACCCAGAATAGGTAACATATAAAAAGGGTGTTTGGAAAGTAGCTTAAAAGCATTATTTTCAAAAGTAGTTTTTTAAAATTATTTTTTACAAAAATGTATAAAGTCTATAAACTGTTTTTTCTAAGTGGTGAATTGATAAACAACTTATTAAAGTGTCTTTTTTTAAGAAACTTTTTGGGATGAGTCAAACTATATTTTAAAAATAAGTTATAAGTTATAAACTAGAAAAATAAGTTATAAGTTATAAATTAGAAAAATAAGTTATGTCCAAACACATGGAGAGCCAAAGGTTGGTTTTATTTTTTCTCTTTTGTTTTTGTGGGTTCAATATTGAAGAGGATAAAAACAAGTAGGAGAACAGCTCAATCGGCCAAACAAACAAGACATCAAAATCAAACCCACCCTAACAGGGTTGGTCTATCGAGTGTATTCCACATTAAGACCTACATTTTTATCGGATGACTTCCTTTAATTATATAAGATATATCCCTACTCTATGCTGCTGATAATAAAAACAAAGCTTAGCATTTAATCATGGGTTCTTTTCACACACCATACCACTGATTGTATAATCTTTATATTTATAAAAAGATATAGCATATAATCATAGACACCACTTTTTCTCGAAGAAAAGAGTTTAAAAAAAAATGAAAAGGAAAGCACAATAACATGACAAAAATGGGAAGGAAAGAAAATGGAGGCTTCACAAAATTCTCTATCACCTTTTCTATAGTGGGGGACCAAAGGCACCCCCTAAAGAATCAACGATTACTTGGGAAACAAGTTCACATTTATTCCTATTTGATTGATGTTCATACATACATGCATACAGAGAGAGAGAGAGAGAGAGAGAGAGAGAGAGAGAGGTCATGCATGCCGAAACAGTGAGGTCTATGACCCTACCACAATCAACTTTGTCATCTAGCCCGGAAACTAGAGACTTCCAGCAAGTGGGGTTCATTCATCAAGTTCTCAACACTCAACAGTGGGATTTGGCTTTTTCCAAAATGAAAAAAAAAAGAAGAAGATATTGCTAATGCTAGCTCTTGAATCATTTTGCTAGAATTATACAAGCGCATGCAAACCAAAGAAAGCCACAAACCATGCACGGTGAATTCTTTTGACACTGCGTTGAAACTCAAAGGCACTGCTTCGGCCCATTGAGTGGTGGTGCTGCTGGAAATCTCGGGGCAGGCAAGTGGGGCTGTTAACTTTACAAATGCAGCACAACAGGATAACGAAACAGAAGAACGGCACATGAGAAACCCCACTTTGTTCAGTTCCTTTGATGTGACCATCCAACAAGTGTGAGAAAGTCATTGAGATCAAAAATCAAGAAATGCTTCCGCTGCATTAGGTCTTCATTTCTTCACTGTTTATGATCAGTTATTATTAATGTAATATATTAAATTTATATGATTTGTGATTTGTGATTAATGTAATCGATCAAAAGTCAGAACACCATGTGAAGTGAACCAAGAATAATAATTCTACTGTATCCTTTTAATTTTGTATGCACTGTATATTGAGGTATATTATGAGTAGTTAGTGTACCTCACAATATTCCCTTTTTTTTCTTTCTCCCCTCTTCAGACAAATTACAAGTGCTCATAATCAAAGTTGAATCCCGCAGAACTCTTTAGGCCATAGAGCCATATTTTTCCAACTCTTTATTCCTTGTCATCTTCTTTTCTTTTCTTTCTTTTTTTATTTTTGTTTTTGGGATTCTCATCAATGCTTTGTGAACAAAAATTGGAAATAATATACCCAGTTGTAATTATTTTTTAGTCATAGATTGTTAAATTCACAGCTTAGTATGGCTGCTCCTAAAGCCCCTCTCTCACAAGGTAAAGGTCTAGAAGTTTGTATGGTTATTGCAACCATAGCCCCTCTCTCACAAAATGAAGTTGGGGTCCATCCAAGTCCGAAGGAAGGCTGAATATTCTATTTGTATTACTCTTTGAAGTATGGTTATGACAATTATATTTCTTCTTAATACAAGGAGTTAATGATTTTAGCTGAAGATTGAGTTCTTTTCTATTCATTTAGGCAAAGTTGTCGTTCGCTTGCTTTCTAGTGCTTTTTTATGAATTTTTTTATATTTTCAAATTTTATAAAAGTCTTTCTTGTGCTTTTTTTTTTTTTTTTTCATTTATGAATTTTTTATATTTTTAAATTTTACAAAAATTCAAACTTAATTTGCTTAGAACAACTTTTGGCAGCCAAATACATGTAGAAGTTGAATAGGTTGATTTCGTTTGCCAGCCTTAATTATTGTGAAATATTAAGGACACCGTGGCACAAACAATGACTAGAATGCTAACTGTATCAACCCAACAAAAATAGAGATGATTTATTTAAATATCTTCGGTTTAAAACTTGACAATTAGATTAGGCCGAAATTGATTGACCTATTAGAAAACTCCTAATTTTAACATGGAGCATCCATTCCTTTAATTAAACTTGAAAAAGAATTAGTCGGGCGCGTATTCCTAACAATATAAAAAAGAGGAAAAAAAAAAAAAAAAGCAAAGAATATGGCTCGCGATAGGAGGTTTGACTGTTTGACAACTTGTACGAAGCAAATACATACCATTATTTTTCAACTTGTACGAACCAAGTACATATCATTATTTTTTTTTTAATAATGTTAAGGTAATTTTTACTAACTACTCTAATTATTTTTATTGAATTGATACATAATAATAAGTGAAATAAAGTAAGAATTAATTTGTCTATCAATACATACAAACTCAATAAAAATAATTAAACAAAAATACATACAAATTCAGTAAAAATAATTAAACGAGTGATCGAAAAGAATATATGAGTTAATAGGCAGACAAACTCAATAAAAATAATTAAACGAGTTATCGAAAAGAATATATGTGTTAATAGACAGAGGAGGAGTAAAAATTAACCTATCTATCAACTCATGTTACCTCAGAAAAAATGATTGAAGTAACGATGGATATGATAGGGATACACGTGGTGTTACTCTTTTTTTCCTAAAATAAGAAGGATAAGAATGTGGGCCCCTGTAACCGTCCAAAAACAGAGAAAGGCGGTGGCTAATTTGAATGGTTATTGACCATCCATCCCCTCTTACTACCCAACCCAAATCCTCCAACTAACTAACATTGGTTAATTGGTTTACTATTGCTTTTGTTCACCGACCTAATTATGGTTAACTTGACATCCCCCACTATTAACGGCGTCAATGAGGAAAGCGGCACGAAATGGCTGTGTCTGACGGGAAAATCCAGGCGACCAGGAAGACCCATCAACGGCCGTAAGCCACGGGGTGTGACCAGGCTTCGCCAGGGCTCTGGAACGAGGCCCCTGAGCGGCAACCACGTGGACTTCTCATATCGTAAGCTTATTGAGTTGGACGCGGTGGGCTTAATGCAATTAATTTAATAATAACGAGGACAAAATTGGGACTACAACATGTACAGAGGTCCGTCTTACTTACAGCTGTCAGTTGCAAGGCCTTTTCCGTTCGTGCCTCGGTCGGTTATACTCCTCGGACGGTTAGGGTAGTCAATCCCCATCCCCAATTGTAGCCGGCTAGACACTGTGTTTGTGCGAGAGAGAGAGAGAGAAAAGTCATTTTTCAAACTTTGATTTAAAATTTTATTAAGTGCCAACATGTGTTCTTATTCAAAGTTTTGAGCCAACTTTATTTGTTTAGTGTAAGTAAATTTATTGAGTCAAGTTTAATATGAGTTTAAAATATTAATAAATTTTAAATTGTATATTAAGTTTAATTTATTTATATAATAATTAATTTTAAACATATTTTTCACGATTCGAATACTAGTTGAGCTCAACTAGCTTAAATCATGTACAACTTTTTATTTTTATTTTTATAAACATTATTGTTTTATCATTCAGTACAATATATTTGTATAAAAATTCCATTCAAAGGTCATTTTTCATTTTTAAAATCTGACTAGTATAGGCAATTTAAACATCAATTATTTTTTAATTTTTTTTTTCTAATTGACATAGTTCATACTTCCTTTACTCTAGCTACTAAAACACAATTCACCATCATTAGCAAATCTCATCCACAAATTCTCTAAGACAACGAATTCTTCACCTATTATTCATTGTAAACGTAAATCAATGTTAATAATAGAATACGAAAGAAAGAGTCTAAATACGACAGCTGGAAAAATGCCCAAAATAACAATAAAAACTATTTTTGCAATTAGCATCACCTAAAATTTAGATGAAATTTCAACCTTTGCGAAATTTTACAAAAAAAATTCCCGATAATTTTTGAGTTATGCTTACAGTTGGCAATTTCTATTTTAACCTAAAAATTTTCAACTGTGAGTCTGTGACTTGTAGAAAGGGTAGAAAGCGGTCAACAACGGCAATAGCCAGTTAACGACTTAACGGTTCCGTTAGTGGAGCTCACAGACGCAGCCCCTCATAGGGCCACAGCCCATTGGATTTCTTTAATGCTTGTTCTGCGCCGGCGGGTCCCACACCAACCTCCGTTATAAGTAGGACACTGGGTGCCTGCTCTCCCTCGCTCTTTTGGCAAAGCTCTCTCCAGATACTCCTCCTCCCTCTTCAAAATCAAAACTAATAACCTTTCTGTTTCACGTCGCTATCATCTTGTTTCGCCCCCTGATTCTTTCTCCCACCGGAATTTAATTTCTGTTTGTTTCTCGCGAAAATTCTATCGCTGTTGCTGTCTTCGTTGCATGCTCTTTGATATTTCGCTTCACAGACCTTTGATTCATTGTGATCTGCTGCACTTGAGCTATCCGAGTTGCTTCTTCGAAGATTGTTAGGTATTCATTGAGGATGAAGTCGTGTCCTGGTCATTGTTTTTGTTTTTGTCCTCATGGGTGTTTATTTCGCTTTATGTAGTGTATCTTGTCAATTAATCAGCTATCTTATCTCATCCGTTGATTCTTTGATATTGTGTTATTATTTTTTTGTTGTATATAACGTCATTCGTGTTCATTTCCCAACTATTTTGCGTATTTGCCCTCCGAATTTACTCAGAACCATGATAAACAAGGTGTTTTTGTTTTGATTTTGGGTTTCAAGTTAGGTTTCTTATACTCTTCGTTACCTTTCTTCACATTTTTCTTAATTTTCTTCGTACGTCTTTTCTGTTTCTTGTGTATTTGCTTGTTTTTCTTTGCGGATTCCTGAAAATTTGTGTTACGTGTATGTGTGTGGGTTTAAGAGATGAAATTGTGCTTTGGTTGATTAAATTACAGATTTTTACTGTAGGACAATGGCACAATTTCAGAATGACCTCGAATACATGGTTGAAGACTATTACGGCATGTCTGATTTCGATGATAACGCCTTTGAGGACACCGAAACACAGAGGAACGGTGTTGATGAGTCTCTGGACTCGGACTTTGAGGATGATTTCGAGCTGGTATGTTTAATCTGGCATAGGTGATTCGTGTTTGTATAATGTTAGCTATAGGTCTAGAATCTTCAAAATTTTAAAATAGTACATCGTTAATATAATATATTGTGGGAGCTAATGGACTTTTGGGTACAGAGCAAGCCAAAGACTGATACTTCAGCTTTGGAAGCTAGAAATGGCAAAGATATTCAGGGAATTCCTTGGGACAGACTGAATTTCACCAGAGACAAGTACCGTGAGTCAAGATTAAAACAGTACAAAAATTATGAGAACCTCCCACGCTCTCGCGAGGAGCTCCAAAAGGTCAGTCTTCGCCTCCTCGAATCTGTTGCAATAATAGCTATTGTTGTATGGTTAATGATGGTTCTATTATGAAAGCCTGTTGTTTTAATTTATAATTGCCGTATTTTGCTTTTCAACGTGTTAGATGGCCTTGAATCTCCCCGATCTTGGGGTATAGTTGGGTTATCAAATGGATTTATGAAGGATAAGAGGAGGAGTGGAATCTGAGAACCTCCCATCTGGTCCATTATTCACTTAGATTTGATATATCTTACTTTAATTTGTCTCCTTCAGCTAGCTTTGTTCAGTAATGAAGGTTCCAAGAGGTTTAGTGGGTTTCATGGTCGGGCACCCTTTTCAATGGATAAAATAAAGCAATTTTCGGATCATTCTTGGAGAACATTAAGTTCTTGCTCATCCATGAAATCTACTGCAGTAGTACCATCAAAGATATTTTCAATTTTTTTATTTTTTGGGTTTTGGTTGTGGTGGGGGAGGAAAAGAGAAGGGAAGGAAAGACAAGGAGAGGAAAGGGGAAAAATTGGAAATCTAGTGATCGTAGTTTGATGGCTTCCCATTATTGATTTATGAGGACCTAATATGCTTTATGCATGATTCTGATGCGAGTGATTCCCTGATTCCTCTTTCTTGCAACAAATAATGTAATACATACAATGAAAAAAGGAAGATTACTGTCTCAAAACTTTTATTAAATTAATATATTAATTGTCCTCAACAACACCGAAGTTCTCCTGCCCTGTGGAATACTGTTGGACTAATGTGGTTCTTCTTTTCTTAAAAATATTGTTCCTACAGGAGTGCAAGCAGGTGGAGAAAGGCCACAGGTTTTATGACTTCCAGTTCAATACAAGGCTTGTCAGATCAACAATTGTGCATTTTCAGGTAGAGACACTCAACTGATTTTAAAACTTTAGATTTCATCTAGGATGCTTTTGGTGGTTATACAGGCGTATATTATGTAGTTCCAATTATTATATATTTTGCATATTTTATATCAGAATTATTGAGAAATTAGTTAAAGTCAGCATTTTTTTTTTTAAAACTAATTTGAACAAAAGCACCTCGGCAACTACCTTGAAATATGTGGGCTTGTGTCCAATATTTTGTCCCGTTTTCTTAAACTTGTTCAATGGACATTGATTGGAGTTTCACAAGTAATTATTTGTTCACCTAAACTAACATCCTATTAAACCGTATGTAATTGTTGATCTAAGATATCCTGGCCGCCATTCACATGGATTAGAAATTGCATATATTTCTTGGGGTTATCATTTTTGGAGTTTTCGGTTCTGGATTCAAACATAGCCCGTCATTCGTTTTCTAAAATTGCTTTGGGATTGGTTCCATGCATATCATTGGTGACAATAGTTTCGCAGGTTTTGTGCATATACCATTCACACTTTTGGATAAGTTCATTTATTATTTGTAGCTCCTTTCTCCCATCATTTATTTGAAGGTATGAAGTTTATAAATGCTGTCTTTATATTAAGCCTTGGGAGATCTTGTAATTCATTTGTAACAATAATGTGATTGGCCCCTCATCTACTAACAAAACTTTGAGCAGTGTTCCAGATTAAATCATGTTCTAGTGAGGCCTATTATACTTGAGACAAACATTGTTCTGGCCTGCAAACTGGTGAATTTGCCTTGCTTTAATTTAAATTGTCATAATTATCCTACCTTACCCGTTACAGAGGTGAGTCTGTGCAGGCTAGCATAGATATTGTTTATAGATTTGGGCTGTTGCAAGCATTGTTTTGTTGCTTCCTGAATCTGAATGACCCGAGTGGAGAATTTGACCTGAAATATTTGGGAAGCAACAAAAACTGTGTTTGCACTAGCCGTTCTCTTTATATATCACCTAGTATAAATTTAAGCTTTTTTCCTAAATTTTTTTTTTTTGTTTTGTCCGGTTCAAGTAGCATTGAGCCGGGTCTTGTATTCACTGAATCCTTTTTGTGCAGATTATTTACACTTGCCAAGTTTCGCATCCTTTTTAATAGAATTACAAAGATCTGTATTTGGAAGGTACAATCATGAATATGTGCGAATTGGTATCTGAACAGCTGAATATATTTTTTTTGCCAAGTTATGGATGAGGAAGCATTATGGTGAGGATATAGCTTGGCTTTATTGAGATCTGCAACTTGTTACTGATGTAGAAGTAGCTTCCAGTGCTTTGATATGTTCTTTGTCTGGCAAATTGTTGTTGTTTATGCGACCAAACATGAAAACCCGGTTATGCATTTTTATAGATGCATGTGTTTATGCTACCGAACATGAAAACCCGGTTATGCATTCTTACACATGCATGCATCTGTGTATGTCTGATTATCACTGTCAAGGCAGCAATATATGTGGCATTATTTTCAGTGCATTATTTCTTTCTTTTTCGTTTTCTCTTTTATCTCTTTTTTTTTTTTTTAATGATTTCTTTGCGTAGGTAGTGTTAAAAGATAGTTTTGGATGTACATGTGTCATAAGATTGAGCAAGGTCCATGGCATATTGCATTTGACAGTTTCATAGTTTTTCAGTGGCTTTTGCTGTGATCATGGTTAGATCTATTGTGTGACTGAGATGAAGTTTGAACTGTGTGTATAATAGCCACCTGAAATCAGCAGAACCTTAACCACAATTTCTCGTGTGACCACTCTCATTGTCTTGTTGCAAACAGTGGATCTGTTAATGGAGATTCTCTCTCTCTCTTGCGCGGATAGGGAAATATGCAGGAGAACATTAATGCGCTATGATTAGATTGGTCTAGTAACATTTTATCATCAACATCTACTGGTACATTTTAGGATTTAGATAGGAGTGTAGACTATATGAATAATTTATGCTTTCATTCTCGTCATTAAAAAGTTAGATTCATAATGAGAAAGTTGTGCTGGTTGCTTGAATGATCTACTTATGGATTTTGTTCTAATTTTTTTTTATGTTTTTTTTGTGTTGATCAATTGGTTTTAGCTCTAGTTGTCTGGACTCTGGTATCACTAACTCTTGGTGATGATGCAACTGTTGATTTGTCTTTTGGAGCTTTGATTTCAATAATGTTCTTATTCTTGACTATTACATTTGGTTTTTTAACATTATTCCTGTGGCATGTGGGACTGCTATCTCATCTTTATTTCAGCTTTAGAAGCAGGATGGCAATTAAGTCTGAGCAGCTGGCGGGATAAGGATACCCTGTTCATATGGTATGATGGGGACATATCTGAGCATTTAAGAGGCCTCTGTAGAAATACCTGCACTTAGTATTGATGTGTCCTTGACCTCAGGGCTAATTAGAACTATCTTTTTTCATGTTGTTTTATCATCTCAATAGTGTGATGGATGTGTAGTACACACATACATTGCTGTAATGTTTTGTTTGTCTCATTTTTATTGTGAGGAGAATTCCATGATTAACTTGACCCTCAATATCATTCTTGTGTAAATCTTTCCATGATTAGTGCTAATTATACCCATCTTGACGTTGTGGATAAGTTCTGTATATTGGTGCTAACATTTACCCCAAAAATGGGGCCTGTTTGTTTCCTTGGTGTGAGACGCCTTCCTTTACTTGTTTAGTCATGTTGTGTTTCACTGGGAGTATGCTACGTTTGACTTTTTGAACGGTGAATTCCAAGTGCCAATTGGAGTGATCACATTCTTTTCATCTTTTTGGGGTCCTTTTCCCTCCCCAATATTTCTCTTCCTCTTCCTAATGTGTGTGTTATCTGTTGCCTTTCGAGCTTAAGCAAAGGAACCCAAAGTTTGCAAAATGATTTGACATTCTTCGGAATAACTAACTTCACGCATTATATTTCTTGTTGGATGCATGAAAGTTCTGCACTCCTTAATTGCATTGGCAATTTAGGGTTTATTCTTCTTGCTGAAACTTGCACTTGTTAGTGTTATTAGTTCTCTAGAGACGACGACCATCACTTTTTAACTTTGTCTACAAGCTATGTTAATATTTTCCTTGAACTTTTGAACAACAACGTTGTGTGCCAGCTTGGAAATTTTTCGTTACTGACTTTAGTCAGTTGTGTTTACCAGTTATGTTTTGGATTTGACAGTGTCAGAGAGCATGGTTAGTGTATTGTTTTACTGCATTGCCCGGAAAATGTTTTTATAGTGGAAGAAAGAGCATTATGAATTATGCTATTTTCCATGTCTTTGGAGGGGATGGCCTAATATGTTCACACGTCATAACTTTACTCCTTTGCTGGGTTCCCTGGATTTCTAGCTTTCTGCATATCTTTCGTCTAACTTGTGTAGAGTCTAACTAATCAAGTCTCCAGTTTGAGGAAAAGCTGGTTGCTAAATCTGCTGTGATTTGCATGTCAGGAGTTTCACAAGCAAGCCAAATTAGCAGCATATATCACCTGGCACAGTCAGCATTATTATTTTTAAGTAGCATGTCAGTTATCATATTTGGTTTTGAGTGTTATACATTTGGCAAGTCCAATGGTATAGGTTGTTTGCGATTGTTGGGTGATTAACAAATGTTGCAGTTTACTTAGGAACAAGAGGAACTGGTACTCTTTGTTGTAAATTGTGAAGCTTTGTTAGTATAGATCTAGTTGTTTACTATTTGCCCTTAGGTTAGCGAGCTAAGGAATGATTTCCAGTGTATATTGTAATTCCTTTCTCTCTCTTTCCTTTTTTTTATTTTTTGTTGTTTTTTTTTGGGGTGGGGGGTGGGGTTGTACTTTACAAAAACACAAAAACTAGAAGTCATATATGGAATCATGAGCATAGTCTAGTGAAGTTATTCCCATGATCAGTTGAACTAATTTTGGGTTGGTATGTTAAAAGTACCCATTGATGAATAATGTGTTTGTTGATTAGAAATATTGTTAACTTGGAAAAAATAATACATGGAAGAATGTTACTCTGGAATTGATCTATTGTTTTAAATATATTGTTAGGGTCTTATCAGATTGTTTATTCATTTGCTAGACATAAGTTTTATTGTTGCATGGTATGCATTGTATGATGGGTTGATTATTGTTACTAATGTGCCCATCAAATTGGAAATTTCTTCCTGTAGTTGAGGAATCTTCTGTGGGCGACCTCAAAACATGATGTATACCTTATGCAAAACTACTCAGTAATGCACTGGTCCTCACTTCTAAGGAGGGGCAAGGAAGTACTCAATGTTGCCAAACCGATTGTACCTACACTAGTAAGTGACAAGTTGTCTGGGTCTCTTTGTTTCCTAGTGTTTTCTGATCATTTGAAGCATAGACCAATTAAGTTGGGATGCTTTTGCAGAAATACCCTGGATCCTTGGCTCAGACAGTCTCCAGGGTCCAAATAAGCACCATGGCTGTTAAAGGCAATCTACTTGTGGCAGGTGGCTTTCAAGGGGAGCTTATCTGCAAGGTATAATATAGCATTGAATAGCTAAAATTAATTTTTTATTTTGTGGGTCTCTTTCTTTTATTTTTAATGTTTCTGAAAATTCTTCTGCTGCCTGCAATCATGTATTTTCTTGCTTGTTCTTTCACTTGGACAGTATTTAAACCAGCCTGGGGTTGCGTTCAGCACAAAAATAACCACCGATGAAAATGCTATAACTAATGCAGTGGACATATGCCACAATCCCACGTAAGTTCAAATCTTGACCGCATGCAACTGTTAAGTATTAAAGCTTGGCCCGTGTGTTGATGCAGCATTATTAATGTGGTGGTTGTATACTACATTCTTTGCAGTGGCTCAGTGAGGGTTATGACTGCAAATAATGATGCTCAGGTCAGGGTTTTTGATGCTGGGAACTTCGCGTGCCTTGGTCGTTTCTGCTTCCCTTGGTCTGTGAATGTGAGTAGCCATTGGAAACTGCTGTCTGATACAATTCTTGACCTGATATGTTTCTCAAATTTCTGATCTGTTGATCAATATTGGCTTTGTTTGCAGAACACTTCAGTAAGTCCTGATGGTAAATTACTGGCAGTCCTCGGGGACAGTGCAGAATGCTTGATCGCAGATGCTCAGTCTGGGAAGGTTGGTTGCTATTCTATTTGCTGCTATTTAGTTGCTTCAAGGTTTCCTTAATTTGAGTTTCATTTAATGAACTTTTAAACAACTCTTCGGCAGGTCCTTGGGAACCTCAAGGGGCACTTGGACTATTCGTTTGCTTCAGCTTGGCACCCGGATGGCCGAATTTTGGCAACAGGGAACCAGGATACTACTTGCAGATTGTGGGATGTTAGAAACATGTCCAAGTCTCTGACTGTACTCAAGGGAAGGATGGGTGCAATCAGAGCCATAAGGTTCACCTCAGATGGCCGGTTTATGGCCATGGCTGAGCCGGCAGACTTTGTTCACATCTTCGATACACAATGTGATTATGCCAAGGCAGAGGAGATTGATATGTTCGGGGAAATTGCCGGAATTTCCTTCAGCCCCGACACAGAAGCTCTTTTTGTCGGGGTTGCAGATCGTACATACGGTAGCTTATTAGAGTTCAACCGGAGGCGTTATAATCATTATCTGGACTCCATATTTTGAAGAGGGATGCACCTCTGGAAGCTGTGATTGGCTTGTGTTGAGGATACTACTATAGCATTTGTAGATGATGTGTTTTTTGCAAGGCGTCAGGCAACCCTGGGAATGGCATTGTGACCTGCCTTCGAAAATCTAATGGGTTCTTAGATTTTAGATGTCAATATCATACTTGTGCAGTCGGCAAAGAACAAGTTCCAGGATTGCTGTGGCTACTGTTGGCCTTGAGGAGCTGTTTCTATTAAGAAAATTTGTTTTAATGCAAACAAACAAAAAAAAAAAAAATTTTGGCTTATGTAAGGCCTCCAAGAAGGTGTAAATTTTTTTTTTTTTTTGTGTGTGGAGAAATTGTTGTTTTGTACATCAAAATAGTATTAATGGTATTTTATTTATTAAGTTTTATATTATTCTCTACCCGTCTCTCTTTTGGAGATTCAAGTGAATAACAATGGGCGGCAAGCATATCTGCAAAAAAATTACTGTTGTGAAATAGCCTTTTTAGAATGTTATGTTTGATTTTGGATTTGTCGGGAGAAAGGAGAAATGAAGTTAAATGTACGTCTGGGTAATTAATACCACCAGTAAAGGCAATAGATGGCACCAAGGGCGCATTCCCAATTGGCATTGCCTTTTGTAGAGGTCACTTTTAGACCATACAACCCATAATTAACTTCTGTCAGGCAGCATTTGTTTAGCTGACTCTGAAATTGAACTAGTTATCTTGCGTTTAGGATTGCAATAGGAGGTCGGAATAATTAATCTGGAGATTCAGGTTTTAAGGTATAATTACAAAATTATCCATTTAACAAATTTGCAACTTCGAATTCCTTATTCTCTTACTCCCGTCTCGCAAAAAAAATGTGATCAGAGTGTGTTTAGGAGTTTTGTTTCTCACTACAGTTCACTCTAAGTTTGGTAGTATTCTGTGGTACTTGCGAAGCTATCATGTTCCTGCTTTAAACATGCATCTTCCTGCACAAATTAAAAGAGAATTGAGGCAATTCCTTTTCCACCTACATTCATGCTCTATATATCTATATATCAAACACGTAAATCATGTGTTATGATGTGAGGTTTGGTTTCTCTCTGCATATATAACTCAAAACTCATATATATATATATACCAAGTTTGTGGCCTGTAAGCTCTACGAGGTTAGAAATCAGTCTCATTCCAAATTATCTATTACTCTTGGGGATAGTTACATGCCATCAATGGCTTTACGAAAGAAGATTCAACAGCATGAGAACAGGTATCAATCAATATGAAAAGAGTCAAAAGAATCCTATGCAATGCCGTGTAAGAGCTGAAATAAGATCTTTGACCAAAATCCAATGTGTAACATCATGTCTACAATGACTTAGAACCGTCCTGAAAATCAACGCACACAAATTTTTTAGCAATCTGATCATCGCCTGCCCGCCGTAGATTAACTTGAATTATTCAAAGCTGCCGACTCAAGTACATGATATTATATAGTGCAAATCTGTTCATGGCAAGGTGGAAGCTTTGCATTGACCTAAGGAGTACTGAGGACCCCAGCAGTTGTTGGGTTGAAGGTTCTGCAGAAAATATATACAGTATACTAAATTATGTATAATTGATTGACACATGATTTTTTTAAATATTAGAAATAAGTTTAATTTTCAAAAATTAAAAACATAATAAAATATATTTAGATGTGTCCACACTCTTCCAAGTGTGTTCGACACAGATTTGACACCTCGCTTCATACTACAAACTGCATTAAAACAATAAAACCCCAGTATTTGGTCCAGAAACTAATCCATGGGATCATTGGAGGAAGAATTAAAACCAAAAAAAAAAAAAACCAGGCCTACTCAAGAAAATTCCCAGAAATTTTGGGAAGGTGCGATATAATTGATTGCGGATGATATCAATTTGGGAGTACACTCATGTGCAAATGTCGTGTAAAAGGAAAATTTGAGATCTTCAACCAAATCAAATCAATTGGTAATGAGCCCACATAGAAAAATGACATGGAACTGCTCCTGAAAATAACAAAGATAGAATTTGCTTAATTAGTCAGAAAACAGCTCATGAAAAGAGCTGCTTTCACACCTTAATTTCAAAAGCTGTTATAAAGACTTGGAAAACACGAGCAAGACCACATTCTTCAATTCTTTGCTACTGTTTTCCAATTGGGTACAACTCATTCAGGGTAAATAAAGATGAGGTTGGTGATCTGGTTGGGGCTCAGGTGTCTCCAGAGTCCTTTGATGCTTTTGACTATGACCAGTGATTTTGGTACTCCTCTTCACTGCTCAAAACCCTCTCAATTATTTGAGTTGTTACATTCCAACATAAAAGAAAAAGTATCCCACTGAAATTACAACATTGACCCCTCTCTCTCTCTCTCTCTCCCCCTCCATATATGTACCTAAATGGGCATACATACACATAATATGATTAGCCCCGGTATGAAAACTAGAGAGTGAAAAAAAAAAAAGAACAAAATGAGATGAGGAAGATATATCATTAACCGTAGTATGAGATATAATTAACAAACATTGAAATTCTGTAGTCTTAAAAATGTAAAAGGTTGCAAGAGATGGTATGGATAGGCGGTTTGTGAGGTGGCTTGTGATTTACAATATGCTCACAAGTGCCATGACAATAGATGCGGGTTTTTTTCCAAATGATTTTGCTCAGTGCCCATCTTCTCTCTCTCTCAGGGTGTGTTCAACATGTACAAATTTATTGATCCGAGAGTTTACTAAGAAAAGGTAGAGGTTGATGCGGTTTGCTTAAATTTTTTTTTTCGTTTTAATTTTTTTGTGTTTTAGGTAAGTTGTTAGTTTGAAAATTTGTTCTTGGAAGTTGGAACAACTTTGATAAACATTGTTCGTTCATGCTTAGATAGCAACTATAAAGCTTTTCTTGCACGATATTCCAATATACCCAAAACGATGTGTAACATCACTTTCCATACACCCAATGTCTTCAGTGGAGTAAAAGTAAAAATTATGACTAATAAGTGCTTGATACTTGATAGCTCTGATCTTGCAACACTATAACAAATATATAAATATATAATATTGGTTTGCTTAACAGACACGCATTGCAAGCAAATTCACACGACAGCGGTAAATAGTTCACAATTTTAAACCACCTGTTAAAACAAGAAGATTAGAAAGGATCTAAATATCAAACCTACTAGAGGTTATCAGTCGATGTAGAAAAACAAACTAAGCACACATGATCCGTGGTTACTTTCTTTTAAGGTGAAGGCAATACAAACACACACACAGAGCAAGCAAACTCACACATGACAGCTGTAAAGAGACTACGATCCCAAACAACTTGTTAAAATGAAAAAATTGGAAAGAGCCTAAATACTAAACCTATTAGAGGTTATTAGTCGATGTGAGAAACAAACTAAGTACACATAACTCATGGTTACTTTTTTTCTTTTTTCAGTAAAATGCAATACAAACACACACACGCACACAGAGCAAGCAAACTCACACTAATTTTCTTCTTGAATCCTCCTTTATCATGCATAATCTCGTAGCATGTTCAACAAACGTTTATTTGTGTCGTGTTGAGCAAAAGCAATAATAATCTATTCTGGCAAGGTAAAAGGACATGAGAGTGAGCGTAAATCGCCTTTCACAAATACAGATATTAAACTTAAACAAAACCTAAGAAAAAAAAAAAAGTCATTCCTTAAACACGAAAAGTAGTTTTTGTTTCTCTAAACACACAAGTTTTGAGCAGTGCTAAATTGCATAATCCCATTTTTAAAGCTCTAGGAATTTCTGGCGGGACTTGTACAACATAAAAAGGGTTGCCGAACACCAAGTGGCAAAATCACATGACCCTCCAAAATAGCCAAGCATTTGAAGGAGTGAATGGCACTTTAAAGCTCTTGGAATTTCTACTCGGACGATGTGGAATTTATATGTGCTTGCCCTTCTTTTTGACTAAACTAGCACCTTATTTTCGCCCAACACAAAATGACAGAATCACATGATTCAAGTAATTCAAAGCCCAACCAACTCAACACCTCCAAAACGGCTTAGTTTTTGGATTTTTTTTTTTGGTACGAGCCTAGCTTTTGGATGAGTGGATGCTAGAAGTGCACCACGAGGTGGCGTCTTGTTAGTTGTTATCTCGCGAAAATGATTGGTCTGCCCCGTATTCAACACCATGAAAACGCGTGAAAAAAAGGTTGTCGGAACTTTGAAGTCGTAGTATGGACTCTATGGAGAAATTATTCTAAAGGGTATTTGATTGGTTATCTTAATATTTCGGTTATTGAGATTTGAGTTTGGGATAAGGTCTCTCAACACATTAATATTTATAATTCTTAAAACTCTTTTTATTATTATGTTAAGTATTAATAAATTAAATTCAACGAATAATATTGTTATTAGTGGGTTTAAATTTCTTATGATACTCCCTCATCTGGTAATTGTCTAAAAAAATTATTTTTATTTTTATTTTTTTGTTTTTAGAAACAAAAACAATGAAAGCCGTAAGAATATTATTATTTTCATACTATTTCCATTTTTGAATGAACACGATTTTCAAAAACTCAGAGACCAATTTTTTTATTTCCGAAAACTGGGTGTTTTAAAAAAGAATCAAAAATAAGTTTTGAAACCAATTATTAAATTCAATTTTGAAAATTAAAAAAAAAAACAGAATCAGAAAATTATATGTAACTGAGACCACAACCAAATGTGTAATTTTCTCTTGACATTCACATGGTAAATAATCAGGATAAAGATTGAGATCTGCCATTTGGATTCTTTACTTGACAATAGCTAAAATTCATCTAATCATCATTGTTCACATGATGAGTTTTAGTCTATATGATTCCCTCTTTTAAATACTTAGACCACAACCATTTTCTTTTTATTATTTTCACACTATTTAAGGATACGCTAGCAACAACTATTGTGACTAAAATTTAAAAATTATAACAGAAGTATCGAGTATCAACTTCCCATTGAAACTTTTTTCCCCTCTACTTTATTTTCTTTTTGGTGGCTTGTGTTGTGAACATCATCTCATAAATTAGTAGCCACCAAATTGCTTTCAGTTGGAGCGCATCAAGCGGCACCTTAGCATTAAGGGCGCGTTGCTAACATTTATTTATTTATATATATATATACTAGCGTTGATCTGTGCAATATATGAAACCAAAATAATATTTTAAAAATAAATACTTTGGTAAGAGAATTCTTTAGAAAATATTTGGGATGTATGTATAAGATTGAAAGTGCAAGATTTATTCTTATTAATCCATAATCATGATACTAATAAGGGGAAAAAAAACATTACTTTGATATGTGACATCCAACAGCAATCTATAGGGTGAAATTTTAATCCAATATGTGATCTCAACTTTAATTTTATGAAAATTATACATGAAAAACTGAAACTTATGAGGTAATCATAGAAATTTACAATTACTTTAATATGTGATTAAATAACTCTCGTTTTATGAAAAATTGGTTTTAATTTTAAGTTATCTAGTTTGTGGTTTTTCTTTTTTTATAAAGAATGTTTAAAAAAGAATCCACCACCCATTATAAAAGACTAATATTAAAGAATCATAATTTTAAGAACTAAATCACGTTTGGAATCCTGAAAGTGGAAGTACTTCATATTTATTGCTGCAATGTACAGACCAAAATAGAAGATCCTACTAAATTACACATCGATTAGGTATTATATCCTAACTCCCCTATCACATCATAAGAACACTACACAAAAACAACTCAAACATTAGAAAAAAAATTAAAACACCATGTATAAAAAGAACCCATAACGTATCAAAATATTGAACTTATTTACCAGGTATAAATTATCGAAATATATACTTTATATATATATACACACATATATGTCAAGGATGAAAAGGCAATGCAACCCCACAGTTCACTATATCCTTTCATTTTCCCAGTTGATGTCACAATTGAAAATGCCTACTTTCTCACGGCATCTACATCAAGTAGGGTAGTTTATGCTCACAAAATCAATCTCGCCTTCCCTTCTCATTCTCAATAACAATCTCTACTGATGAATTGGAGTCTATATCAATGAAAAAAAATCAAATAGAAATCGTATAAACTCCCAAAATCTTAAAGATTATATTGCTTCTTCATCTCACCATCAAATCTCAAAGCTACGTGATCTTTTCTTCCTTTCTTTTTGTTGGCTTTCAATCTTTGAGACTATTGAATTCCTTCATAAAATAACATGAAAAATTCGAAATCTTTAGATTTTTCATGAACAAAAAAATAGTAAGACCAATTTAGAATACAACGCACAAAAGTTGCAACATAATATAACTTAATTTTTTTTATTGATTCCAAACAAATATAAAACATCCAATTCTAGAAAAATGCTAACTAAGCTATTCACCAAATTCAGAAACAAAAACAAAATTGATAAACCAAAAATCCATTACCATGGCAGTAATATCAAATGCAAAAACAGCTCGGTCACTCTATTTCTCTTCTATGTACTCTTGAAATCACCACTTGCAACACCACTGGCTTCAACATGAGACATGTTCTCCTTGTGTTATGATGGAAAAAAAAAAGATTTAACAACAAATGGAGAAACAGAGAAGAAGAGAGAGCGTGGGGATTGCGGACTAATAATATATATTTTTTTGACATATGATATTTAGAGAGAGATTTTAGAAATCATATATACTATGAATGAGACGTTTTAGGATTAAGATAGAGATTTATGAAAATACGATTTTTAAGGAGAGATTTTGGGGAGCAATTCGAGGAATTCATATATACCATTAGTGAGACTTTTTAGGATTTAGATAGAGATTTATGAAAATATAATTTTTTAAGGAGAAATTTTAAGAATTCTATAGCTGGCAGTTTTTTTTTTTTATTTTATAGAATTTTTTTTTCTTTTGTTTAGGAGAGGAGCCAGGGAGGGAGAGGGGTTTGCCACATGGCACTCTAATTTTTTAGAATTTTTAAAAAATTAAAATTTAATTTTTAGAGGTTAAAAAAAAATTTAACTAGATTTACATATATAATAAAATATGATATGTAATTGGGCCTTTTTTGGGCTTTTGGGCTCCGCCGGCATACTCCGAAATCTCTAATTTCTAAATTCTCAAACTAGTATTGCTGACTCATTTTTTTCGTGGAGAGCTACTCTTATAGGAGAAACACTAGTTGTAAGCGCGGCTGCTGAATGTGTTGGACAGTTAGGTCTGTAATTAGCAGAGTCTTTCTTACAATTCCAATGCTACGCTTTTGGGACCGCGCGCAAAATACTTTCTACCCAGAGGGACGCGTGAAAGACAGTCTTTTAAATAGAACGTTGAACTACTTGAAGACGCTTGGTACTGCGCGTGGGTGTTGCAGCAGTGGGATCCTCCGTGATAGCCCAACCCGGCTCGAGTGGCGCCGCAAATTGAAACAGGCAATAGCCGCATGAGGAGCTGTCCCTAGCACTTTTCATAGCCGCATAGTCCGACCGGTGGCGCACTGATGATGTGGTCCCCCAAGTGACCATATGTTCCTGTCCTCATGCTGGGGCCCCACGTGAGTAGTTTGATCCCTCACGCTTCCCCGCCGAAACCTCAGCCGAAATCAAACTACAGTTGACAACATGAACCATGATTAAGTTACGATGTGATTAAAAGGAAATGTTACAATGAGGTCGAACCCATGTAATGTGATCATGTGTGCAAATCAAGACGAGTAACCAACCGTCAAACAAAATGTTATATTCTCGTGTTGTAGTTCAAATTTTATGCTAAAAATATAACAAAATTAAAGGTTAATGATTAATCCTATTATCAGAGTAACTCCTGTTATTATTAGAATTTTTTTTGTGAACGCGCATAAGCACGGTTAAGTGAAATTTTTTTGGTGTACATTAGAATAGGTATTATGTCCATTTTAATTAATTATTCTTCTTAAAGTCAATATCATCCTATTAAAAAATTCAAATTGCATGTGCCTCTAAAATCCAACGCTTTTCGTGTTATTTGATTTGATTTGAATTTTCTATATTTATTATAATTCTTGTTCTAGTGACATGACACTATTCTTATACGGATGGAGAAATGAAGAGTAAGGTCGAAACAAGAATCATAAGGTCGTTCTCACTGTAACACTTTCCTTTGGAGAAAGCGTATTCATTTTGCTACCACGTGGCCATCCATTATTTGACGGCTCAACTCTAATAGATTGGACGTATCTATCTCATCTCAAGCGTTGAATATGCGTCATATGACGCCAGCTAGATATCCAACGGCGTCATTGCGGGTGCCATGACATAGTAAACCATGCCCCATCAGTAGCCTAATTAATTAGGTGTACCTGTCTTTTAGATTCAGGTCGGGGAGCGGATTGGCAATTGGGCCTTATAATAAATAACGTCTCTCTTCTTATCAATCATAATAGAAATAGACATAGAAGTATAAACCTATGTAACACATCACATTTCATATAGCATATGATTGTTTAATTTTTATGATTTTAGTTTTTAAACTAACAAAAATTTAAAAATATTTAATCACTATAGTATTTTAAAATAACAAATATTTAAAATATCTTATTGCTACACTATATATCAAAAGTTATTCGTCAATTGGGACTCTATTATACTTATCCATATTATTGGAATTTAATTGAAATTTAAAATATTTTATCACACCTAAGTATATTTGAAATTTAACTGATTGGTAAATTAAAATTTAAAATAACTAACTCTATATTAATTTAAAAGATCTTATCACTGCAATTAACTGGTCAATTGAAATTCAAAATAACTAAAAAATATACTGATTTAAAATATCTTATCAGGACAATATCAAATTTTTCATCAATTAGGACTCTATCATTACACTTACCTGCATTGTTGGAATTCAACTGAAATTTAAAATATCTTATCACTAAAAATAACAAGGATAACTAAAAAGAACTAAATAAATTACTTGTGAAAAACCACAAAAACATATCGGACTAAAACATTCAAATTTTAGCTGTTATTCATTTTAACTTATGACCCTAAATTGAATTAGATATATCAATTTAAATTTAAGTTAGCAACTCAATCACAATTTTCATTCAAATTTTAATTGTTATTCCTTGAGTCTAACAACTATACCTATAAAATTTTACATAACTTTTAATCATACATATATATATATATATAAAAGTTGTGTTTGCTTTTATAATTTGCCTCATTTCTACACGCCGCTCTAAATACTCTTATTTTTTTAAAATGCCACGTCATATGAGCAATTTGTTAGATAACTATTGAATTTGATGACAATTAATTAGACAACTATTAATTGATTATACTATTAATTTTATAAGATATATATAAGATAAGATTGGGATAACTATTAAAAAATAAGATACTAAAAAGAAAAAGAAAGGCAAGACTTCAGAAAAATAAATTATCTGCAGGATTTGTGGTTTACAAGACAACTATGACGTTATAAATCATAAAAAAGGAGTAAAGCATAATAGTTAGCAAATTAATGATATCACAAGTTTTTGAGTTTTATTAAAGTATGTGTATCTTTGTCTGATCGGAATAAAATACCAAAAATTGTAGGATTAAATTTAAAAAAAATAACTTAATCAATTGACTATGATTAAATACAATACTATCAATTTTTTTCTTTCATGTAGAGTATTGAAAAAAAAAGCTCTATTGCATTAACTCACTTGAGTTTTTACTAGTTTTTTTTATTTTTCACAGCATTATCTTTTCATAAAACAAATTAATATTGTATACTTAATTATTTTGAATTTTAAATCAATTACTTACAATATATACAATTAATTTTTTTAAATATTTCTTATTCATCTTTCTATGGTACAAGATAATGATACACAAATAGTGAATTTTGAATAATACTTAATTCACATACATTGGACGGGTTGACCCCTAGTTTTATCATTATAATTAGAACTCAAGAGAGAGTGTTTAAGCCATGATAAATAGAGGTTTGGTTATCATTGTTAACTAATTTGAGGTTACTGTACATATTAGGATAGATCTTGGTGAACAATTGGAGTTTCGTCTTTTTATTTAGAAAATCAAATCTTATAAGCAAGTTTGTGATAACAATTATAATTTTATAATATTTATGGGTGGCAAGAATAAGTAATTTATTTTTTAAAAAAATAACATAAATGCTTATTATTAAAAAATAATGTAAGTAGGCTTTATGCCTAGATATTAGTGAAGCTGATATTGTAAAAATAAAAATAAAAGAAGTTAGAGAATAAGGGAGTGCTTGGCATGATAGCTTAAAAGTTATAAACTATAAACTATAAGCTATTTTTAAAAAGTTATCTTTAAAAATAATTTTTTTAAAAAATATAATTAAACATAAATTATTTTTTCAATCTACTCATCTAAATATATTTTAAAAAAATTATAAGTATAAATTATAAATTATTAAATAAAATACGTTTAAATACCTAATTTAATTATGGATAACGTCACAAACTGTATAATTAGACATGTTATTTTATTTATCTATTTGAGACTTTTGTCAATTTCTTATCATACGGGTTGTAAGTTACTACTAGTAAAAACAAAAATAAAAATGTGAGTGGAAAGCAGCTGTCAGTGGGGTCAGTCCTCTGGAGACTTCTTTCCGCGTAACGTCTTCGTCAACTCTAGGAAAAGAATAGATCCTATTTGGGATTAACCTCCCCCAGTTGGAGTTGGGCCATGAGCATGAGAAATTATTACCTTTGCTTGGAGCACCACCTCATTTTTTTATTTTTTATTTATGTAGCGATGAAACTTTTGTCCACTCGCTAGGTTGAATATTTAACTCTACTTACAAAAGACCTCACCATTATGTAAGTGATAGAACAATGATAATGAAGTGATAATTTTTTCATGAGCACTGCATTGCTATGAATGTTTTATTATACTCTTTTTTTTTATCTGTTTTTTTTTTTCGATATTACCATCAAGATGTTTGAACTAACTTATATTCATTTTAAATTTTTTTTCCAATTCAATCAAAGAATAATTTTTTTACTCTAAAACTACATACAGTATTTACAAGAAAGAAATCTTTTTCGGTATGATACTAAGAGTTAAACTTAAATTGGTCAGCGTTACCAATATTAAAATATACTATATTTGCTATGCTATATTCCCAAGATTAAAGTATATGAACTCATCCAATCTGACAAGCCTCGTAGAACCTTTGAACTCTCATCCAAAATTAACAAATTTTCATTTTTCGTTAGTTAAGAGAGATGGAGATAAATACTGTCTTATCTATCTTATCTCTAACTCATTTCATATGAAAATCTCTACTCCCACCCCTCGACATCCCACCCTATGACCATTAAAATTTTTTGATTTTTCTATTTTACCCATAGCTTTATCCTCTTATTTCAATATTGCTATCTACTTTAATTTTTTTGATAATTTTTTTCTTTTACTCTCACCTACCAATTTTTAATTAAAAAAAATTTTGATCAAAATTTTTTAATTTCTTTTTACTCTTACCTCCTGGATTTCTATACAAATAAAATTTTTATGATCAAATTTTATAATTTCTTTTACTCCCACCTCTCAATTTTTTATTAAAAAAAATTTAATCAAAATCTTTTAATTTCTTTTTACTCTCACCTCCTGAATTTTTATATAAATAAAATTTTTATGATCAAATTTTATAATTTCTTTTACTTCCACCTCCCGATTTTTATAAAAGAAATAAATTTTGATCAAATTTTTTAAATTTTTTAAAATTTCTCTCTATTTATAAAATTTAATGCAAAACTAATTAATATAATTTTTTTTGAAAACACTTAAGTAAAATAATTTAGATTTATTTCTTGAGACTATCTTTGAAAATTAATAATGCATTTTTTACTAGTTTGTCTCTGATCTCATATTCTCTAACAATCTTACTCACTGATGTGATTCATATTTTTTTTGTTCTTTTCCTATTTTTAAAAAAAATCAAATTAATCAAAACAAAAAATAAAAAATAATAAAGTCTTGCTTGATCAGTGATAAATTCAGGTGTATAGAAGAAGGCATATCAGAATAAAAAATCTTATCCGAACAGAAAATCTCTGATCTCATATCCCTGATAATCCCACTTATTGATGTGACTCATATTTTTTTTGGTTCTTTTTCTTATTTTAAAAAAATTTAAATTAATCAAAACAAAATAAAAATAAAACAACAAATAAAAAATAACAAATGTTTGCTGATGTGACCCCTATTTTTTTATTTTTTTAAAAAAATTAAATTAATCAAAACAAAATAAAAATAAAATAATTAATACATATTTAACCATAAAAAAACACTACACTATTGCTTTGCACCAATAAAACACTTTAGGTCAAAATGGAATAAAATTTTAAGCCTTACGCCACATCACCCTACCCTCCATGTCAGGGATGGGAGTAATACCTCTCATTACTTATTCTGTCTAACCTTGGACAAAAGAAAAAAAAAAGATAGCAAGTTATATGCAGAGGTTTTCTCGGTGCTTTCTATTTTACAAGAATAGAAGTCTTTCTTTTGTGTGGTTGCATATTTCTGCAACAGGATATAGAGAAACCGACTGAGAAACTTGTTACATACCAATACTGGGTCCATTTCAAGTAAAACCACTAGAAGGACTTGAGAGTACATTCAATACATCACACCCGTTCAACTGTCTTCACTTGCCACTCCCATCTGCCTTTTCACGTGTGTGACTGACCAAGTTTACCCATTTATTTTTTTATTTTGTTTTTACATCTTATGTAAGTAACATTATACATATTATCATATATATATTTTTAATAAAATATCTAAATCAGGTTATACAAACTAATCTCAAAATTTATATAATACTTTCGTTTTACATAAATTAAATAATTTTCAAATTTAAGACTTAAAAAAAGGCAAAAAACACTCTAGTTCAACCCGATCACCTCTTGAGAAACTATGAATTCTGGCCCCGACTATACTAATATTGAGTATTGAGTACCAGTCTCCAACATAAATTTGTAGAGGTGTACGTGAGAGCGTGCAATTCGTGGGAAGCGAGAGAGAGAAAGGAAGAGACAAAACCACACTAAACTCCAAGGTGGTGTGAACGGTTCGTTAAGGTCAACAACCTAAGCTGAACGAAGCAAGCACTTTGACGGAGTCAAGTGCTGAGGACACCTGCCGGTTGGGGTGTGGACAGGTGGCGGTAAATAGGGACACGCGTCGGCGTTTCAATAGCTGGAGCTCAGTGCTTAGGGGAATCTGACATCATGAACGGAAAGAGCTGACCGGTAGATTGATAATACAATAATTAATAAACTAAGCAAAGGAGTTAAGACTGTTAGAGAGAGAAAGCCTCGTGATTACCGATGTGGTTTAAGAGAGAAAACATGGGGCCAACGCACTTATATAAAGGGGGTTGGCAAATACCCATACGCTCAGATAAGATCAAACTGTGAGGCCAAGAGAAAAAAATATCACACAGAAAAAGAAAGAGAGTGATTAATCGTCTTCAATTTCTTGATTCTTTCTTCTTGATTTTCTTCCCCCCCTCTGTAACATCCCGCTTCTCTCTATCCCTTTCTGCAAATCATCTGTCTTTCAAAGTATTTTGGGTTTGTTTTTTTGGGTTTTCAAAAACAACGGACAAAAATTTCTCGGAAGCCAGGTGTTTTCAGAACAGAGATCGAGTTTTTTTTTATAATTCATTTCTCTCAAATTTTAGTCGTTTTTAGCTGTTTTTTTCTTTTAATCGTGGCAGCTTGTGAGGGTAATTTTTATGTCCCTCAAGGTTGGTTTAATTTCTTAGATCTGAAGACTAAAGGGGCGGCTTTATTTCTAATCCTCTTTTGATCCTTCTGTGTTTTAATCTAAAAAACAGTAAAGACTATCGTAGTTAATTATTTTCTGGGTCTTTCTTGATTTTGTTACCTGTTCTTTGGTTTTGTCTAAGAAACAGGTTGATTTGTTATTTTGTAAATTTAACGGTAAGGAATGGCAGCTACAATGGATTTGTGGAGTTGCAGCATACCATTTCAGTCGGAGTCGGACCCCTTTGGGGGTGGTGAGCTCATGGAAGCACTGGAACCTTTTATGAAAAGTGCTTCCCCAACCTCTACCTCTTCATATTCTCTCTCCTCCTCTTCTTCTTCATCCCCTTCTACTTCTTCCTCCTATTCTTCTCCCTGCAATTCTTACTATCTTTCTCCTTCTCCCCCTCTCTCAACCCAGCCGATTTCTTACCCAGATGGTTGCTCCACCTCGACAACCCAAATGTTTTCCCTAGGCTTCTCGACCCATGACCCATTAGGTCTCGAGCAACCGGGTTCAGTTGGCCTCAACCACCTTACCCCTTCTCAGATTCAGCAGATCCAAGCCCAGATCCAGGCAGCTTCATTCAACAATCCATGTCCTCCGCAGCACCAGCAACATAGCCTGAGCTTCCTCAGCCCGAAGCCCATCCCCATGAAGCAAGTGGGCTATACCCCAAAGCCCACCAAGCTCTACAGAGGGGTGAGACAGAGGCACTGGGGAAAGTGGGTCGCCGAGATCCGGTTGCCCAAGAATCGGACCCGACTCTGGCTCGGCACCTTCGACACCGCCGAGGAGGCGGCGTTGGCATACGACAAGGCGGCGTACAAGCTCCGGGGCGACTTCGCAAGGCTCAACTTCCCCAACCTCCGCCACAGCGGGTCCCACATCGGCGGCGACTTCGGCGAGTACAAGCCTCTTCACTCCGCCGTCGACGCGAAGCTCCAGGCCATCTGCCAGAGCTTGGCTGAGGGAAAGAGTCTCGACGCCAAGAAGAAGAAGTCGTCGACGAAGCGTTCAGCCACCTCTAAGCTTCAGACGGCAGTGGTGGAGGTGGAGGAGGGTTGTAAGGTGGAAGCCAACGAGCACTCGAACTCGAACTCGAACTCGGCGTCGCCGGTGATGTCAGAGAGTGACTGGTCTGCCGGGTCGTCGCCGTTGTCTGATCTTGTGTTTCCGGACTTCACGGAAGAAGAGCCAGTATGGGATGCATCTTTGATGTTGCAAAAGTATCCATCTAATGAGATTGATTGGGCTTCTTTATAATTCTCAAATCATTCTCAATTGTTAGATGTAGTGTAATAAGTATTGGGCGTCTGGTGGTGGCCACTGCAATGAAGTTTTTCGCAATTGCAGGGCTTGCTACTGTGTTGAGTCTTTTAGTCTTTTCTCTGTTATTAATCAGTAGTTGGGTTATGGGTCATTGGGATTTAGATTAGGTGTTAAATCAGTAGAGGGATGAATGGGTCAGTTCAGTATTATTATTATTGTGTATGTAATTGTTTATATATCTCCACCATGGTCAGCTGGTTTTTTCTTTGCTTAGACCAGGGGGAGAGAGTATTAGTTGTTTCAAGTCCATGCGTATTACTGGTGTAATGTTATGTTTGCAGTTGGAGTATTATTACTATGTTATTGAGTATGCATTTTGGTTATGGTGCTCAAACAATGGTAAACCTGTGATTGGAGGTTGGTTCCGTGCCCCTGTGAAATATGGATTCTAAAAATTGATGGTTGTGTGGTTTATAAATAATAAAACAGAGACTTAAATATTGGGGTCCTGAACCCAAATTGGCATTGGAAGATGGTTTAAGGCCGCCCCCCCCTCCCCCTCTTTTTATAGCAATCCAAAATCCCTTTTTATTTTTATTCTATAGCAATTTAAAATTCAAGAGCAGATCAACCTTTCTACCCCTTTATGTTTCTATTTTCGGCCGGCCCATTCATGTTCATGATCCCTTATGTAATGTGTAATACATAATACAAATTCTCAAAAGTGAAAAAAAATCATTAAAAAAATCAACCCATTAATCTATATAATGTTAATGCATCTAGGGACAAATTGGATTTTGCAGGGTGTCAAATGCTATAGGCCCTGCAGATAACTAGCAAAACTGACTTTAAACTTCATTTATTTTGTGCAAAACATTTTTCTCTAGAAAGTAAAGGCCTCTGTTGCTGCAACTCAACCCATCTCTGCCGGATGATCCCGACCGTATGAATGGATCGACTCTGTATTGTGTAGCTGATCAATCTATTGGACTCAGCAGGATTCACGTATCTGTCAATTTTTTGTTTTTGTTTTTTTGTAATTGAAATCTGAATTTATTAAAAAAAATAAAAAAATAAAATTTTTTTTTCTTTTCATTATTAAATTTTTTATTCAAACACAAGGTAAACGTATATGGATATAGTAACAGAGCTTCTGTCAACGGGCAGTGTTCTCAGTTGTGGTTTCAGTTTGTTTTTATTTTTTATTTTATTAACTTTTGCTTTATGTTATGATAGGATAGAGGTTTTGCTTTTTACTGAACTTATTGGTGCTCTCTTCTGTACTTCCCTTTTATTAGTTCCTCCTCTTTGCCAAAAAAAGAAAAAAAAAGAAACGGTTGATTTTGATTTTTAATGGAATTTTTAAGTAAACATAAATGATATTAATGGAAGTGGGCATGATTAATTCATCTCAACTTTTGGCTTTAGGGTCAATTCACCGGGATTGATTGACCTCGAACAAACAAATAATTTGAGCCAGCTCACCCCTCCCCACTCTTCAAAAGGTGTAATTCAATTTCTTAACGACAATGACAATAGCAATAGAGAAATTACTTTTACGTGTCTGACAAGTCACCATAATTTTGAAAAATTTGCAATTCCGCATCAATAGATATCATTCCTTTTCATCTTCGGATGAAAATAGTATTCGAATATTTACAAAATAAATTAAAACTGCTTTTTGTACTGGGGCTTTTAATTTTCTTTTCTTCTTCTGAAAACAGTTAACCAAATGAGTTCCGTTTATGAGTTTTTGCTTTTTCTACTTTGAAGAACACAATAATTTTCGAACATGAAAACCAAAAGCGCGATAATGTCGTATCAAAATCTTTCGAGATAACGAATTTGGGCAAAGCCCTTCTGGTGTCCCTTTATTCTTATTCTTTCTCATCAACTTGCTAAGATTGCGTTCACATTTGGTACAAGCGAAAGGAAGAAAGACACACGCTGAAAGAGGAGACCTTGGTCCATGGGGAATCACATTGCCTACAAAGCTTGGGAAAAGCACCTTCAATTGCATCATATTAGAAATTGCATAATGATTTCAAGGAAATACAAATCCATTTTGTGTGTTTGATTCCCTTTCACCGTTTCCTTTCAAAAACACCCAATAAGAAACAAAAGATTGTGTGAAATGGAAGATCTAATGATGACCCACATAGATTCATGGGCTCCTCTATAAAGGGTGAAGAATAAGTACCCAAGTGAGGGGCTATTCTTCCTCTGAAAGCCCAAGGGAAGAGTATAAGCACAAACTGTGGAAGGTTGGACTTTGCAGTGAGGACACTTGAGTGAATCAAAGCTAATACCTTGGGACCGAAATAGATAATCATAGGACATAAGTAGAGATTGCAAAATGTCCAGAAAACAACCTTTATTTTCAACTTCAGGCAGTAGTATAATGCTTTGCTTGCTTTTCCGTCTTCAAAAGGGAAAAGAAAAAGCTGAGTTACGAATATTTTCAACCCAAAATAGTTACAATCATAATGCACTAATGAAGGCGAGTGCACAATGGAAGTATATATTTGGAAGATACCAAATGTTGAGGAAGATGTACAAATGATCACAAAACATTAGAAATTTCCTGGGGTGTTCCTCTTTTTCACATTTCGAAGAATTTTTAAAACGGGCGTCCTCATAAATATTGAAAATACAGATGACTGATAAAACTGTGCACTGTGGTAACACTAAAATATTTAAAAGATCTACAAACTTAAATCTAATTCATTGATGAAACAGATCGTGAGAAAACCTCAGATGTGTCGAAAGCAGCTCGCCAACCCTTCAGGGAGAGTCAATTTTGAAGTTTCCCTTCTTTGAAATTGGTTTTTTCCAGGAAACCACTTTACTGGTAAACCAACCAGCAACGCATGCTGAGTAGATTAATCCTCAACTAAATTTACCAAGTTCCATCTTCTTCTTGATTGCCTTTTGACCGTGATATATGAAGGAATCTAATATCCCCGAAACAGTGAAAACACCTGAACACAGTTGGCAGAATAAGTATTCATATATCCAAATGCAAACACTGAAGGAATAATATCAGCTATGTATGGCAGAGAAGATTAGCTGCATAGACATTCAATTTCTTTAAAGTCAACATGAAAAAAAATGATTATTTCTACGATTTTCATATCCAGGTGCCATCATAATTCAAAGCACATGCCTGCACTTGGTTGGGGTGTCTTGCTATGAAGAAAATTCCAAGTGCTAGTATGTAAAGCTATTTGTTTCACTTACCAGTAATAGAGACACTGAAAGGGCATGGCCAACCAAGAACAGCAAACATAATACCAGAAAAAAACATGAAAAGCAAACATTTGGTTCCAATTATGCCATAAAGTATGATGAGATTTCCTTGTTCAAAAATAAACAGAATCGAATAGACTTCATTCTTTTAATCAATTGAGAGAGAAAATATTTGATAAGTTCAATTGAGAAAAAACGTTCAACCCAGAATAACATCTGGTTTAATTGAAACGGCAATGTAAGAGATATAATCCCCCCATGCAACAATCATTTGTCATTACTATTATTATTATTATTATTATTTGTTGCTTTTCTTTTTGTTTGTTTGTTTGGGAGAGAGAGAGAGAGAGAGATACCTCCAACTATAGCACAGACATTTGTTAGGAAGTGTAAAAATGAAACGTGTCCCTCAGTGAAAGTTACCTGTACCATGAATAAAAAATAATTGAGAACAAGCATAATTATGCTTACAAAAGGTCTTCGTATATCACATCTACAAGTAGCACTAAATGAAACTTAATTAGTCAACCCACATAATGAATATTTTCAGAACTATGAGAGTTTAATAAGATCCAGAAGCCGCTTACGCAACAAAGGGCCAGAGGAACTCACCTTGATAGGCGAAAGGTCATAAAAGAAGAAAACTCCAGGAAGGGACTGAAGGCGACCAGCTTCCCCACTCCTAAAGTGTTCAGTCACAGAGAACTGCATGGAACAAATGCTAGTGATCTCATGTCAAATTCAATAAATGTAAGATAAAAGCCAGAGAATAATTACACTTATGTAATAATCAAACCTGATTAGATTGGATGGTGTGTCCGCTGACATCCGTGTATACAGTAGGTACCACCTGCAGAATAGGTAGCTTAATTTTGCAAATATCCACAAGACCTGAAACTAGGTGGCAAAGCAACTTTCTTTCTCTTCTTCATTTGTATCCATATCAAAAAATGCCAAAAGCTTAGATGGCAACACCTGATGGAGGTTGTACCATGCTAATTGGTTCCAGTCTTTCCTTGAGTTTAAACACTTTCTTCAGCTAATAACAATTATCAAATCATTTGATAGTGCGTCATTCATTTCTAACATTTTATTCACTTCTTCTTTTGGTTACATGTAGTGCTTGTATCATTCCTTTGCCATAATCAATTATTTAATTCATTGTTAAATTGCTGTCGCTGTTGCTCCTCTGTTTAAGGCTGCAAGATAAGGCAAGCCATCAAAGCTCAACTCACAAAAAACTCATTTACTAGCATTGCTCAGCTGTGCTTGAGTCAATTTTTTAACCTTATTACTAAAAAGACCTTGAGTTCAATCAGCTTGCTGAGGCTCACCTCATGAACTTTTCTAAATGTTTGTAATCCTGTGAAGGGCAACTCATACAAATTTAATTGTAATCTCAGGCCCTTCTTACAGCATTTTGAGTTTATTTTCAAATATAAAAAAGAAAGGAGGTGTTAACAAGGAAGATACTACTCCGTGTTATTCCAATCCATAACCATAGAATATAAGATAGAAAAAAATTGAGAAGGAAAATTCAACATTGTTACGCTCATCACAAAAAGAAATTATAATAATAAACTTCAACCCTGTTCTCTTTCATCTGAATGGTATTTGAAAATCCTAAAGCAATAAGGTCCCTAAATGGCCTGCAAACTCATTCAGTTTTCTGGAACTATGCTCATGAATTCCATTTCCTATAAGCATTTTCCAGAAACTTTTACACCAAGTGCCTAGACTTATGCTTGGGTTACTAAACCACTAATTTGCAAAGGTTCCCAAAAAAACTTAAAAAACATGACCTATTCTATGGACTATTTCCTTTCTATAAAGAAACATAAAAATAGAAAGAAAAAGAAGAATAAAATATGGCAATCATTTGGAAGGAATCTTTGGCTACAATTAGTGGAAAACACCATGTAAAGGGAAAAAAGATACAGAATGACTAAAGAGGCACTCATCTAGAATACTAACCTTGATAAAGTATTGATACATCCCACTTGGTGTCTCTTGTGTCCATTGCACACTGCAAATTGAAGTAATAAGAAAGAAAAAAAAGATGTGCCAGGATATGTGATATGGCAAAAAACTGAGCAGCACACTGAATGCATAAGTCAAATGAGAATGGAAAAATACCTGTCAAGAGGATTCACAACACCAGGGAAATATTCTCCAAAAGTTAATCTATTGATCTTGTGACTTATCTGTATCACATATACTAATTTAAGAAAAGGGCTCCTTCAACACAACGTGAGAGGAAAAGGAAAGCAGATATAAAAAAATGTTCTTTTTTATTACAAACACATATTATAAGGCTAATGCTACATATTATGCATCTATAGCTGGAACTTAGGGCAGCGGGATTTCATCTTACATTATAACTATCCTTCTGAAAAGCTAGGAGATCGTGCACATGAACACCAGATTGCTGAAAACTTTTGCCAGGTGCAAAGTGGAAATTTCCAGCCACCTTGTTGACTTCCAAGAACCCATATATATTACATCCTTCACCTTCTTCATCTTTTATCCTCTGTAGAAAACCTTCTCTTTTGCACTGAACATCAAATGTAACATCAGAAAATTCCAAAAAGTAATAAAGCTCAAAGTAATGATGAAATGTTGCAAACCATCTGTCCAGCAAAACCAAGACATAATAAACGCCCATAAGAATCAGCAAAACATGACATAACTTGCATAAGAATAAAATCAACAAACGAAATCTAGACTCTGTGCCATGAGCACAATAGCTTATAGGAGAAATAAATAGAGGGCAAAAAGTCATAAACCCGATGAATGAAGCATTACGTAAAACACAACCACAAGATCATGCTAGGAGCAATAGAAGACGTTGAGGTCCATTTTTGCCTATAGCAACCTGACGAGGGTTGTGTTCACCATCACCCCATAACCAATCACAGTACAATACACCACCAGATAAATTAAACTAGCGGATGTTGGCAGGGTTTCCCCGGAACCCATCAAACTGTGTCAGTAAAGGATGTTTTCTTTCCTTGTTTTCTTTATCTATACAATTTTTTTTTGCTATGCAATGAAGTCCCAAGCTTCCAAAAAAAGGGAACATGTCTAGAAGTAGCTGTGCCAGTACAGCAAATAGATCACAAAACCCAGGATAGGTATGGAAAACTTTAAAATCCAAGGAACTCAATTAAGATCAATGTTACTCCACCAG
Source organism: Euryodendron excelsum (assembly GCA_033060915.1). Classification (NCBI taxonomy): domain Eukaryota; kingdom Viridiplantae; phylum Streptophyta; class Magnoliopsida; order Ericales; family Pentaphylacaceae; genus Euryodendron; species Euryodendron excelsum. The sequence goes on along the minus strand of CM065389.1, from coordinate 10,377,321 downwards.
TCAGACAAACAGTTAGGTGCCCTGGCAGAATGCGAAAGCTGCGATTGCGAGATTCCCAGAAGAACTTTTCTGCATAAGAGCTCAAAGGATCTATCTGAATGAACTCCAGCTTGCCATTCCAAATAATCTGGCACAACTTTGGCACGAGACCCTACAATGACAAATTCTAATAGGGCATCTGAATGGTGTTGTTTGAGGCTGGCCCCAATTTTAAGCAATAATAAACAAGAAAGGCTTCAAAATTTAAGCACTGATCTCCTTGTGTGTAACACCTCCAAGCCAAGGATAACATGAAGGCCCAATTTTGTTCTTTTAACCCTGACTAGCGTGCCTTCTTAACCTCGATTATGCATATACAAAATTTAAGCCATCTATATCCATAAAAATTCCAAATAATTTGGCATATGATAAAATCTTAAACATGTTTCTTTCTTGTATTATGGTCAAGAACAAGCAGAACCGTATCTTTTGGATTGTTTGTTGTATATACCTCTCCCTCTCTTTCTCTCTCTCTCATTTTTTAAAGTTTTCTGACTATAATTAGATATAAAATGTGCCTTTGGTCAGAAACACTAACTAAGGTCATGTTAGAATCATAAAGGGCCAGGTTTGGAGCTATAGTATGAGGATGTAGATGGTCATAATCGAGCATCTTACATGGCAAGGTGTGAAAAGGTCAAAATGATATGCGTAAATATAGAAAGCTGCCACGTGGTCTAATACCCAATAAGTTTGTGACATGTGACAATATCATAATGACATATGGCGTTACAAGGGGAAAACTGCCCACCCAGTGAGACATTTCTAAGGTACCAAAGAGACGTCCAAGTGGTCAGCACTTAAAGGCGATTGCTGGCAAAGCTTGCTGGCTCACTGGGGATTAAGATGGCCCTTCTCAAAAAGCACCCTAAAGCTACAACATCTACTTGAGTCAGGGGCAAGGCTTAGGGGACCCACAGTGGTTGAGTGCCCCCAGCAGTGAGGCACCCTGAACGCAGCCTTGCACAATCGTTATGAGATTGACCAAAGAACATGCTCCCACCCTTGGAACAATACTGCAATGGTCCTTGAGAGTATTGGATTGGGGAATGAGACAAAAGCTTCCCAGACCAGAGTGAGCTCTCCCCTTGAGGGTGCCCTTGCCAGCCTCCGCTTTGCTTTTCTCAAAGGGGAACTGAGGGACAGCCACTACTGCCATGTGCTACTGGTGATTGTGTTATACCATCCATAGACCTGGTTCACCCACTGGGTGATTTTAATGCAGCCCAACTATTTTGCAGTGTTTGTTGGGCTATACAAGGCCTCTCATTGGTTTTGGGCTAGTGGCCCTTTCAAAGTCTATGTTACCTAGACTTGGGTACAGGTGTTGGTTACGGGTACGTGTCTAAGTGTTGGATTCATCTAATTCTCATGTCCAAGGACACTTGGACACGGCCAAATTTCATATTCTTTAAATATGTCTTTTGCTTTTTTAAGGTAAAATGGTATCTACAAGCTAAAATATAGCATTTCATGCATAAAATGAAATTTCTATGCTTAGTTCTATAGTAAACTCCATCACTTAATACATACTTCTTAGAGACATTTCCAACTAGCCATATTGAAAATATATCTTACACCCTTATCTAAGTGTTGAGTGTCCAACAAGGGTACTTAATAAATTTAGAAGAGTTCAGGTAACATAGTTCAAAGGTAGATGTCTCAAAGAGGCCAAGACCTCTATAAATATTCCACTGGTCCCAAGGCCAGGGGACAGGTCACTTGGTGTTCTTAAATCCAAGCTCCACACACACACACCACACACACACACACACCCACACCCCCCCCCCCCCCCCCCCCCCAATGGCATGAATTGAGAAGGATTCTCTCTTTTTTTTTTAAACAAAAATAAGTAGAATTTAGAAGAATTCTTGAAATTTTTTAGACCTTAGTCCATTTAAGCTTCAACTTTATGCATCACATGACCAACCATATAACACTTTTCAGCTGGTCCCTGTGTTCATAGCCCCCATTCAGTACATGGCAAGTGTAATTTCAAAGAGAGCTGTTGTATTTTCCTAAAGATGTCTGACCTTGAAAATTTAAGAGAAAGAAGTTTTCAGCTGGCAAAAATAAATTGCTCTACACTTGATGTGCAGCAATTCATGATATTTCAAACTACTAGGAAGTTCTTTGAGGCCGTGTATACTAGACTTTCATTTCATGCATGTGGAGGGCTCATTCATACTTGTCTATAGGGCAGCTAGTCTGAGAAATTACACAATTATTGGGTGTCAAGCATCCTTAAACATCTTGCTAAAGATTTGACAAAGTCAGAAGTATGTTATAATAACGTACAAAAATGATTAATGTGTATATACTAGTAAACATTCTTTTAGAGAATATCACCTATCAAAAAAAAAATGCCGAAGTCATTTACAAGCATCAGAACAGTCTTAAATGCAAACATTTCAACCCCAAGAATTAGGAAAAATACCCACAGTTTGATATTTCATTTATTGCAATTATACAAAATGGACTTCCACTTCACAGCACCACAACAATAATAAGCAACTTTAAGGTTGTCCAGTGCACATAAAGTAACCTTGTGGCCCAGGAAAGAAGGCTGATTTAGAAATATGAGTAGCAATAAAACAGATTTTTTTTTTGGAAAAAAAAAAAAAACACAAGCAACCCCCCCCAAAACAAACCACCCAACAACCCAAAAAATAATGCCCAAAAAAAAAAAAAAATTTTTTAAAAAAAACTTGTGACCCCCCCCCCCCCCCTCCCAACAAAAAACACCCCACTTTTTTTGGAAAAAAAAAAAAAAAAAACACAAGCAGACCTGGTCAATCAAATCTGGATTTGATACTCCCCAACCTTTCTTTCGATAAGCATCACGAACTTCTTCACAAGTGTTACAGCACTCATCATCTGACTGCAATAAAAACATTAAACTTCTTCCTTGAATGGGTTGAATATGCACTGCAACATTATACAATGGAAACCAAAACCAGATGAACAAAACTAAATAAATAAATGAATTTTACTTCTTTTGCATACTAACTAAATTAGCAAGAGTTATTTACCTGGAAATGTAATCAACCAAAGAATTTGATCATAACTTGAACCAAGGAGATAAATGTTAAAATAATGTAGATATTCCAAGACTTCTATTACAAGAATATATTTAGTTATCCTGATGCCTGTGTCCTGATTTATTGAAAATTCCATTCAATATGTCTACGTTGTGTCGTATCTATGCCTTGTGTCTATATCCGTATTGCTTAGGAATTATAAGACATTCCTCCAGAGGAAATAGGTGTTTCTTCCAAATTAAATCATTACAAATTAACTGAACATGTCCAGCTCAACAATCCATGACTCCATAAGCTCTTATGCACATTTATATATAAGCTCTGTAAGCAAACATTTAGCCAGTATCAATGCACAAGGCCATAGAAAAGCATACCCCTTCTGCACCGTAGCATGAACCACAGTATGTCTCATTGTGTTCAAGCCTCCCCCCATGCCTTTGTAAAGGCTTTTCAATCTGTGCCATTTATACTAATGTCAGATAAATATAGGGGAAATATGAAAAGAAAAAAAATACAAAACAAGAAAAAAGAGCAGAAGAATCTCTCCATAGTTATAAAAGGGAGGAGACTTCATTATCGAACATCAAATTGTGAATGATTTAGAGCATTCTGCTCCACAATAATGCTGCAGAAAAAACCAAAAGATAGTTTGGCACTAAACGAGACCCCTTCTGCCATCGGAACCTCTCATGAGTTTTAGAAAAGCCATTCATGGATAATGCCACACAAGCAATTCTTACAATGACAGACTAGACATTTCTCATCTACCAAAGCCATAGTAACATGTGGTGCAATAAAAGCAAATTATCTAATGGGGAGAGGTGGGCCAAGGGTTCAATTGAATTCCCCCAACAACCCCCCCCCCCCCCCCCCCCCCCCCCCCCCCCCCCCCAATACCCCCCCCCACCCAAATTCCGCCCCATACAATAAACCCCCATGGGGCCCCCCATCCCCCCCCCCTCCCCCAAAAAACCCCAATGGGGCACCAAAAAATAATCAATAAATGAAAGTAGCCAAAAAAAAGGACTCAATATACAGATATGTAAACAATTGGTGAATTCCGAGAACTATTTTATTACTGACCTTGGGAGCACCAATACCCTCCTGCCTTGCTTCTATTACATTACCATGAGCATCAATTCTTTTCTTGATAATGTCATGCTTCTGCAAGCAGATGTAAAATTAAATGTCACTCAAAGTAAATGCAAGGGGCTAGACGTGTTCAGAGTAGAATTGTGGTGGAAATTTCCACCAGTGTTTCTTCTGTTAGCATCATGTTCTATACCTCAGTTTGGTAACTTGAATAATATGGTAATGTGGAGGGTATTATTACCAGCAACAACATATTTAACATTCAGTAAAATGAACCCGTGTTTTTATGCATCTTCAGTGCAAGATAATAGGACAAGTGCCACCATGGTGAAAATGCCGATAGTTGAGGACGAATAAATTTATGGCATATAGTTTTAGGGGGAGAAAAAGGAAAGCTGCATGACAAGATTACAGTGAATTTTCCATGTACAGTATATCATATATACAGTCTCTTTGCAATACATACAACGTCAAGATGTTGCTCGCCGCTGATATCCATGGCATCAAGGCTGAGTATTGAACATGGAAGGGCTGGAAAAGTGACATCAAACTGCACTTTCAAATAGAACAGAGGCAATGTATCTATCAGTCAAAGAGGACAATTAAGGTTAATCAAACAGTTACATACTTTCCACAAAAAAAAATCATAGATAGTGTAGAATAAAACCTTCATTGGTGGTAAGATGGCACAAAGGTTGTTTATGTACAAATACCATCAAAATTAGACAGAAGAGACATACACAACAAATATTTCAAAATTCAGAATCACAAGTGCCAGGAGTTATTCCAAAATCCATCTAAAATGGTTACAGTAGAGTTTGCAAGAAACTTTATGTAAAAAGATGAAAGACCAAAAGCAAAAGTCCTCGAACAGACAAATTATATACAAAACATTCCATAGAAAAGAAATAGAATATCACATTGATGCGTAGGGTTTCTCCTCTTGAGGTATCTACTACTAGTTGTGTCTCGGTTACAGCATGGAGATATAATCCTGCAAAGAAGCAAAATTACACAGACAATCAATAGGGGCAAATTAACAATAAAAAAGAAGCATGTACTTTAACAATCAAAGAAAGCAAGTAAATCAAAGAGAAACAGAAAAGAACCAACAGCGTAATAAGAACTAGAACTAAGATGTAAAGGCAACCTTAAAAAACGCAGTAACTATACCTGCAAGCATTATAACTGCAATGCAAAAGTGTACTACTACAAGCAAACCATCCTAGAAGCAAATGTATTCATGAAATATGAGTCTAAAGTAATTATAAAGCATCTATACTTAATGGTGACAACGATACATTAAGGTCAATTGTGAGCAGGGATTGATTAAGCTTACCAACCATATATAGAATCTTCCCTAAAATAATACACTTGAGATACCAGATTGAATAAAAATATCCAACAAAATTCCACATCCACTAGCACTTCCTCCGTAATGAAGTGAAAAGAAGATGGCATCACACGAAAACTTAATCCTTCCATACTCCCCCCTGGCTAAAAAAAAATGAAAAAAAAAACAAAGCAGGAACTACAAAAGCCCCAAGGGTTAGTTTCTGCGTTTGCTTGTTTGATTGCATGGCAGAAGCAGAAATTCTAGATCTAAACCTTGTATTTTAGGCATCGTATTGTAACATGCCACTTTTAAGTGTCATTGATCATTTTCTCACGCGCACACTCACATACTCATGAATATATGTAGACATACATGCAAGAAGCATTTTTTTTTTTTTTTTTACCTTAACTTGTGGACTGCTAGAGCTATTTAGGTGTGGATGACAGTTAATGCACAAGGCTTTGGAAAACATTATGACTAACCAGCGGCTGCCTGATACTAAAACCTGTTTCAGGAAAACGTTGTGTAGGTGTTCTAGTAACTTCACACTTGTGTTCTGTAAACTGTTCCTTTATTGATGTAGATGATGATAATAAGTTCTATCTGAGGAGGGAGCCCTTCCAAAATTGTGACTAGGAGGTAGAGGTCACAGTCAGGTGAATATTGAGGCAAGCTATAGGTATATATATGTATGATTGTGCACACACACACACACACACACATACATACATAGGGAGACAAACAGTAAAAACAGTAATGGTTAGGGCAGAGTCTCGTCCTCCATGATCACTAGCTTGCTATCTCATGATGAGTGAAGATGAGAGTACTATTTATTGGAGTACATACCGGTTAAGCATTGCTTGGAGAAAACGCGAAAAGTACCATTACTGGTTTTTACCTTTAATTTATCAATTGAGTTTTGGGTGAAAAAGTTGTATAACAATTCCATTGAACATGAACTGTCTACACTTCACTGTCTGGTTCCAAAGGTTATTGTCTTATTGATACATTGTCAAAATCAATTATCATTTAGAGTAGTTAATGAAGTGTATGATCTGAGTATTCATCTACCATGGGTTCTAATCTCTCCCTTTCCTCATGGTGAATTTATCCTGTTGGTGTCATGTGGACCATGTTATTGAATATTATTTAACGTATCTGCTTGACCTTCTCAGTTAATGATAGAAGTCGTGTCATAGTGTTATCCAAATCATGAAGAAATTTGGTTGCACCTTGCCATAGGGAGTATCATGTGAAATAAATTATTACAGCCCAACCAATTGGAAGAGAATCAATCGACCCCTTTGTTGGGAGTGATTCATCCTCCTCTGATAATAATCCGTAAAATAAATCTTGAGTAGTCAATTGCCAGAAGTTTCTTCCATAGGACTTAATGTTTGTCCTCCACTATTCCTTGCACTGGAATACATGCGATTTGGCTGCTCCCGGGATTTTGGTTGTGAAACAAGCGAGTCTTGTTCATTCTTGACGTGTTAATAGTAAAAGATGTATCAGATACCAGTTCAGAGCAAGTTCAAGTTGCCAGAAAACTTGTTCTGAGGGCAGAAAATCCACTTCCCAGAAACTTGTTTTGGAAACGAGGACTATACTTCATGAAATTTTAGGGGAAACTGCAGAGTATCGTTTTTGAAAAGTAAACTGTGATTGATTTTGTGAAAGACTTTTCAGAATTTCTTGGAGAATGTTGGGAAACTCACTGGCATGCTTCTCATAACTCCTGTTAATTTTTATACTCCAAAATTTTTATTTATTTTTACAATAATATGTAACTTTCCTTACAAGTTTCTCAAATTATTCCCTAACATTGTTACTTTAATTTACAACGAAAATTTTCTCTGCTCCACATAGCTTTATTGAAGTTCCCAAATAAGTTTGTCATGAGCTTCCTATCTTTCTCGCAACTATGGTTTAGAATAGCTTTAAGTATTTGTTTTCTATCAAATATGCAGGCGGCCTTATTCTTAGTTAGTACACTGATTGTACTCCTAAAAAATACAATCGGAGTCCCTAATTATGAGCTATTTTTAGTAATTATCTATATATTATTAATTATTTTAATGTAATTTTGGTATTCTTTTATGTTTTTGTGGATATTTAAAGGTAAAATTAAGCAAAATAAAGCAAGACATGGAGTTAGAATCATCTTCACATGGAGTTGGAGTCATCTTCACATGGAGTTGGAGCCACCATTGCCCCACATGAGTGAGCTCTTGTCCGACCAATTCTACCATTTCTTGTGTTCACCTCACATGGGTGAGCTCTTTTCCAACCAACTCCACCATGATGAGCTCTTTTCCAACCAACTCCACCATGATGGTGTTAAAAATATATTAAATAAACACCATCTTCTTGTATAAATAGGAGCTCATTGGAGAGAGGAAGGGGGATTATTTTTTAAAAGAGAGTGCATTAGAAGAGAGTTGATTAGAGATGAGTTCATAACAAGAGCTCATTGGCAAGGGGAGGGGGGATTATTATGTTGAACTCCTCTCTAATGAACTCTCTTCTAATGCACTCTCTTCTAAAAAATAATCCCCCCTCCCCTTTCCAATGAGCTCCTATTTATACAAGAAGATGGTGTTTATTTAATATTTTTCTAACACCATCATGGTGGGGTTAGTTAGAAAAGAGCTCACCACCCATGTGAGGTGAACACAAAAAATGATGGAATTGGTCGGACAAAAGCTCACTCGTATGGGCCAGTGGTGGCTCCAACTCTATGTGAAGATGACCCCAACACCATATAAGGATGATTCTAACTCCATGTGAGGATGACTTCAATTTCATGTGAAGATGATTCTAATTCCATGTCTTGCTTTATTTTGCTTGATTTTACCTTCAAATATCCACAAAACACAAAAACATAAAAAAATACCAAAATTAGATTAAAATAATTAATAATAATAGATAATTACTAAAAATAGCTTATAATTAGGGGCTCCGGTCGCATTTTTTTATAGTACAATCACACCCTCAACTAAGCTTTTGCTAGTCCTTAGCAAAATAAATAAACACACTTAAAAAGATTTCTCCACTTTCGTAAAGATCACGAGTGCATTTAGCATATACAACAAGCCTTTAAACCTCTAGGTTACCCTTAGTGGACGAGTAGTGTCTTGTGAGGGTTTCCAGTGATGGTACTCATAAATATCAAAATGCGGTCCACAAGTGAGAATAATGAGGAAAATGTATGACATGTATCAAGGCATAAGCATATTCTGTATATCTTACTCCTTAATACACAAACAAGATGATGTCTTAGAACAACACATGAGAGGCTTGTATGTGTGTAATCATTACATGATAAAAAAAGTATTACAACATTAAAACACAAATACATCCTTTAAGCTTTGATTCAACCTCACTAGATATTCTCTCAGAAGTAAGAAAGAACATAGGCATCTCACATTGGTTGTCCTTGCAAAAGAGTAAATGTAATATAAAATCAAAAGAGACAACCATAAAGAAATGACATGAATATGGAACGTGAGAGACGATTTGATATAGCTCCATGAAAGAATACTTAATATTAAATCCACAAAAGCGATTGATATGTAAATTCTTTAATTAGTTAATGAACAAGTAATGTACACTTCAAATCATCGAGGACTTTATTCAGGTTGTAGTTTGGCCATGAGGTTTAAGGTATGGAGAAAGAAAGGATTAAAAGCTCAAAACATGTGTGGTCAAGACATGAATTGATCAATGAATACATACCTTCACCGCACCTGCACTAAGGTATTTTAATAGATTGCCATATTCTCAGCGTAGTCATACACCTCGAAATAGTGTATGTTCCCTGAACTTATTAGGCATGGCCTTGAAGAGGCTATCCTAGCTGCTAGTTTGAATGGACATTCAATCATCATGAAGGGCATCTCTGTGATTTCTTCACATATATTGCGAGTTTGTGTGTAGCTATAAGGTGGTGAATTGGAAGAGCGTAATTGGGATGGCTTTTACTAGAAGTCCAGAAGGAAAGAGAGGACAGCAATATATAGGGGTCATTATAGTTTACTAAAGGAGGGAAACAACGTTTTGATTTCAGCTAAATAAATCAAACAACTGTTGCAACATTAAACCCATGAAACTGCCATAATTACCTTGTCTACCAAGAAAGTTAGTTTTGTCACTGCAAGCTAGAACCATGTTCATTAGCACCAGTCCATATAGGCATATATATTGTTTAAAGAAATTGGAATTGTTTACTTACAGTTCTGGAAATATCACCAAGATAGAAACCACTTAAGTCTATAAATTCAGGACAAGTCAGAACCATGACTGGTTCCATAGAAAACAAAAAGGATAAAAAGTTGGTGGATCAAAATTCACAAAAACATGTTCATGTAACAATTTTATTCCCAAACGGTTTAATAGAGGACGAGATTGGGACACATTCAGAAACCAATTCCTCAAATATATAAAAGACCTTTGCACCATCTTCCATTGCTTAAATTATTCTCCATTATTAAGCTTCCATAAAAAAAATTCACTTGCAGAGCCCTTGCCTTATCCCAATGCAGTATTACCGCTTACAATACTCATCTTAAGCAGAGAAAATGAACAATATTTTGGCACCACAACTCTCATCCAACCCATTAAACCAATTCCAGTAAAGTGCTATTGAAACAAAACTCAACTTTCCAAATGCACCAAAATTAATCTGGCCATGCAACATCCAAAGCACAGAACCCAGCACATCTATAGTTGGAAGTTTTGGTTCTAAATAGCCAATTGCCAATCCCCAAAAACACAGAGGACCTTTGTACACAAATGTTGTGCTATAGTTGGAATTTTGGTTATGAATAGCCAATATCCCTAAACATAGAGAACCCATGCACAGCATCATATTATTACCATCAAAGAAGATTGTAGGCAATAGACTGTTGCCAAATATAATTGAATTAAATACAAAAGTTGAAGTGAACAATCTGTCATCACAACTTCATGAAATAGTTCTAGCAGTTCCCCATACAGAAATAAATGCAAAATGTTCATATCATCAGAGTCGAAAATGCATATGCAACAAAGTATAAGGTTCAGATCCCTTAAGTTCCAAAAAAAAGTCAAATAAAACACCAATTAGCAGAAAATCAACCAACCCTCATACACGCAATTGTATATATATATATATATAGAGAGAGAGAGAGAGAGAGAGAGAGAGAGAGAGAGAGAGAGGAATGGGGACACACCGAGTTCAGAGATGAAGAGGAGGAGCATGACGATGGAGGAGGCGAGCGTGATGACGCCGCCGGAGAGGGTTCTGCTGTAGAAATCCTCATTGATCTTAGGGTAGGCGTCCAACCTCCGAATCTTGCTCATTATACTGTCCATCTTGTCGTCGTCGACCTTCGATTTCCTATTAAATTATCTATCTAATCTACGAAAATGGATCCAAACTTCAAAACAAAAAATGAAAAAAAAAAAAATATAGATTACAATACAGGTTTAAACACCTCGTTGAATTAAAATTGATCCGATGTATATTTAACGAGGCGTTTAAGAGAGTGAGAGACCAATCGAGGTCCTTCTCTTTTCCTGTCCCTGTCTCTGTCTCTTTCTCGTATTCTGATCTGTATATTCTGAGATTTATTTACAACTGATATATATATATATATATATATTAAATCTTAATATACGAAATTAAAGAAACAGAGACTGGCCGGGGAATAGCGTCACCGCCTTCTCTCCCGTGATTAAATCTACGGTCTATGGATCGGTATTGTTTCTGTCTAATGATTTAGTACATTCTTTTCAATATTTTTTTCTTGGTCCTCGTGTTTTACCGTATTTCCAAAGCAGGCTGTCTTTGTGCCTATTCTTTTTCAGATTTATAATGTTACCCATGTATTTTTCTTAATTTGTTGATAGTACCCATATAAGTTTATTTTACAAACATAAGATGATTTTTCTAGCAGACCACAATCCTTATTCTCAACTTTATATTAGTATTCAGGAAAAACACAAGTGGTACATTTAAATTTAATAAGGAATATCAAATTGGAATTAATTTGGTCCTAACTAAAGTAGAATTGTAATAATTAGTTCCAAGCATAGTTGTTTTGACCAAATAAATAAATAACTCTTTTTTACAAATGTGTGGAATATTTTACAAGATTATGGTGTATGACTTTGATGACAAGAACAAATTAATAAATTCTAAAGTTTAATTCAAGTCTTGGAAATTGACAAGAGAAAAAAGATATTTTCTAATCTTATTTTCAAACTTTATTTAAATGCCATGAAAATTGGCTAACAAAAGAGAGATCAGCTAGTTTTTAATAACTTCGTATTTGTTGAGAATAAAATATTTTCCAAATTTTGAACCAATGAACATGAAAAAAAGAAGAAGAGGTGCTTAGATATGAACTTCCACACAATTGCATTTTGAAAAAATTGAAACCGAGGATAAATATGGCAACTAATTCTTAATCTTGTCATTGCTTCATGAATTATATGCAAAGCTTATCACATAAAGAGAGGTTCTTTGAAATTTTTAGTATCCCAATTTCTATGGTTCTTATATAATCCCTAACCAATATGTGTTTGTTTGATATAATATAAAAGTAAATCACGATAATAAATTCAATTTTAAACTCAAACGAAACACCATCACCCTTATTAAAATAGTAATTAAAAACTTTAACGCTTTGTTTAGAATCAGGAATTTTGATAGGAAAAGCAAGGGAAAAAGAAAAATGTAAAGGAAAAGATAACAAAAATAAAAAGTATTTTTATTTATTTTTTTTATCATTTTTTTTTTTATAAAAAATTCGAGTTCCAAACGAAGCGTTAAAAGAAGCTGAAAATTTGAGATTCTTAGGCCTCGTACTCACATTTAAGGTTCTTTGAATGCCCCTTTAATGCCATTTGACCAGTTTAAATTTGTCAAAATAATGGTACAAGAACACAAATTACTATAAATGCCATCAAGTACTTTGTTATAGCTTACAAGTAAAAAGGACAAAAGTTAAAACTCAAAGTAGCTAAAAAAAATACATCAAAACGATCAGCAAAACTACAGAATTACAGATCCATTTCAATGGAATGAACAAATTGTACAAGTTTTTCTCTCTTATTTTTTTTTCTTTTGTGAAATATATATTTTCGCCACTTTAATATGACAATGTTTTGGTACCAATATATTTTAGCCATTGACTTTAGAATAGAGTTCCAAGCAGCCAAAGAAGGCAAACAAAAGAATAGGAGGGACTGACTAGCGAAGTCTTTTAGTTATGGCATTTTCGTATATGAAATATTGCCTTTATTCAAGTTAGGAGGTTATGGGCTGGGAAAGCCCTTTAACTTGAAGGTATGGGCTGCAAAAGCCCTGCCCCAACCCATCACAGTTGGATCTACAAAAGAAAATGCGAAAAAAAAAAAGGTCAAATTGAGGTTGGGCTAGTTTGTTGTTTTGGTCCGAGTGATTGGGTAGTTAGCAATTGTCACAGAAGAAGACTAATAGCCCAAGCCATATTGTATGTTGGGCCGCTTCAGAGGTTGAATTAAATTGGGCATACCGGTTACTTGTCTTGACCCAATCTCAAAATTACTTCCAACAAAAGTCGAAAAAATAGAAAGAAAAACACCTCAAAATTAATTCTCACAAATAAAAGAGTTCAATTTTTTGATGCACTGTCAATGTAACAAATTTTTTTATAGAAGCTGTAAGAAAATAAAAAAAATGGAAATAACTATCCCTTCTGGATTTTTCGTTCGGATTAAACTTTTTTAGGCATTAAAAGTGCAGTTTCATGCAAATTAGGTGCTAAACATCTCAAGTTATCCAATTAGTTGATAACAAATTCATGTCAATAAGAGGTCTTAAACAATTTTTAGTTCCAAAAAAATATAAATTGCTAATTAATATTGCATATAGTAATATTAAATAGACCTTGTAGATGATCTAATAAAGTTAATTAGGATAATGTTTAAGCCTCTTGCGTAAAATATTTATTTACACTAACGATGTATAAAAAAATAAAACCCTCAGGCCTCGTTTGTTTGCGGGATAAGAAAATAGGGATAAGTAATACTGTGAGATTATGAAGGTAGCGATGGGTGATATGTAACGCTTGATGTGATAGGGGATTACTTATAGTACATTTAGTTAGGATGAGATTATGATGGGATAAATAATATTATTTCGTTAAAATATCACATTAAAAATAAAAAAAATAATAAAAAAATTAATTTTAAATTATAATATAGCTATTTAATATTATTTTAACCTATTATAATAATAAAATAAGGATAAAAATGTCATTTTTAAACTTATCCTAAGGGAGGGGACAAGTAATACCACTTGTCCCATGATATTAATTATCTCCCATTTTGAGGGATTAATAGTTCGGAGAGGTGAGTAATCCTTCATTAATTTTTTTTTCAAACATAGGATTAAGTAAACCCCAAGTATGACATATTCAATCTCCTACCTTATATTCTCCATTCAAACATGCAGCCTCTGAACCTAAGGGAAGTAGGTTGCGGAACAACTTGTTGAAGACTTTTGTTACTACGAAACTACTACCTTTGTTTGGTTTCGTGGAATTCTAATCATAGGTAGGTAGCTAATATGTTCGGTCATATATAGAAATCACTAGCCACTGCAGCTGCATACGATGTATCGTTTCTCGTCTCTTCTCTCCTCTCTTGCTGATCCAAAGTCAAAAAAACAGTTTGATAATCAGGTGGCTCTCCCTTTCAAGCAAAATTACTGGGGTCCATATGACCATATGCACATATATAGGAAGCAATAATCAACAAACGGGAGGTTTTGTATCTTGCTCCATGAGGCATGAATGTTGAATTTCTTGGTACAAATAAGTTATTATTATATTTTTATTCGGATCTTATAGCAGGTTAGAGCTCGAACTCCGATGATGATCTAGAAACTAAATGTCTAACCACTAAGCAATTATTGACAGAACGATGGGAAAATTGAAAGTTACGTACAGAATCGCTCCGTGGCTGTTGGTATGATACGATTATGGCAACCCTAGCAGCTGGACTTGCATGCGATGCTTCTTTGTGTCTTGGTCTGAAGTCAAAAAGGCAGTTTGATGTTGACCAGGTGCTCATTCTTCATGAATAATTGGAAATGGATGTCCAATATTTTCAGAAACTGCACGAATTTTCTTCCCATATTTTGTCATCTAAATCTTTGTCCTTGTTGGGTGGGTTGCAGTAACAGAATCTATTCAATGCAATGAACAAAAAATAAAGAACGAAAAGAAGTAAGAACCAAGGTTGAGATGTTTGTGCTTGTGTCCACGGATGCAATTTCTTTCACTATGTTGTACAATATTTATCAACACAGACCTAATAAATATGAGTCATCTACTAACTCTAACAGTCCTCTCCTTTACTCTCATACACACGCCCATATGCACACGCGTATACAATGCCTAGGAGCATCACAATATACAGTGAGAATTGGGTAATTGGCTTGCAAGATCAGGGAAGGCACAAATTGTCAGCAAACGCATACTATAAATAGCAGGAAAAATATATAATGCAAACAAGCCAGGAGTCTGATTCAACTCTGGAATTTCTAGATTGACAACTCAACTGTTTGTGTGGAAAAATTCCACATACAGTTTAGTTATGCCAAGTAATACCCCTTGAGTCAGTCGCAAAGTTAGGAAATTCATTTAGGGGTACAACAATTTATCAAAACTCAAAAAAAAAAAAATTTCATAATCAACAATAGGGTATTTAACTTCAATATAACTATATAATGTATATAAACTTGTATTTGAATATCCCCTGCTTCGAGTGTCATTGGTATCATAAAACAAGGAATTAACCGACATATGAATTGCAAGTTAGGTGCCATTAACAGTATGCTTGGATCTTATATTTACTTAGGGAAATGAAATTGTTTGTACATATTTATTTTGTTTTAGGTAATCGGATACAAAATGAATTTTTATGACTAGTATTTATTTTCTTTCTTAATCCACCCAAAGAAAGAAAGATATTTAGTTTCTATAATTTTTATTTTTCTTTAATTTTTTTTCACAAATCTAAAATTGTGGGACAAAGATTTTGTATTCTCCAAATCAGGGCCAACTTTCCAAAGGAAGATCTCAGAATAAGCCACAAGCTGACTTGCACGAAAGTAAGCTCACTAAGAGTGGTGGTGTCGATTTGAATGAGACAAGCTTAACAACTGTTGAAGCACTCCCAAAGTATAAAAAGAGGTCCATTGGGCAGGAGATCCAGTCCCACCTAGAATAGGATTCTTAAAGATAAGTCTGATTTATTTATAAACCGACTCAAGAGAGGTCTATTGCTAAAAGTAGAGAGAATACCATTCCTAGAAAGAGTTGGGCCTATGAAGCCCATAAATACACCATGCCACTACGAAGCAAGGTACGCACAACTGAGAGCTAGAATAATTTTTTTTTTCTTTCAATTCATTGAGGTTAAACGTGTCTAACTTAATATTTGAAGTGCTATCGGCCCAAAGAGGATGTATGCATTCTAATGTCTTATGCTTTTGTGAGCTCTTTGGTGTTCATCTCGGTGATTAGCAGAGTGGATCTAGACTTATGAAAAATCTCCTCCACAATTGACGCCTTCTGTGAAAAGCCTAGAAGAAATGTGGATACCGAGGGCTTAGGAGTAGTTCCAAAAGCTTTGCACTCGCAGAGCCATGGTGCTTCAGATCATGGGTTACCTTGGGAATTCCCATAAGACCCGGCTTAGGGCTGGACTTGGGGGCACCGTTAACTTCTTTCTGAAGTATGACCTGTGATAGCCAACCAATTAGACGAAGAAGACCGGAAGAGACCTCGTATAATAGGGAACCCTTTGCAACTAGATAATCGCCCTCGCAGAAACTCGAACTTCAAAGTTTTTAAGAGCGAAGTTAGAAGACACGACCAGAAGACTTTGACCTGAGAACGGAGATTAGGACAATCAGGGATGAGGTTGCCGATTAATGAAACTGGAGAGAAGGGCGGAGCCAGCATCAGCGCAGAAACGAAGATTGATATAGGCATCGCTCAAATAGTAGGAAGAGGATGACAAATTCTAGGAGCCCAAGAATCCTTTCTGCTAGGCGTCTGAAAAGTCACACATCCAGCAATGGCTGACATCAGCAAAGAGGTCAGTTGCACAGTCGAGGAGCTTATGAAGACCTTACAAGATGGCCGAATAACCAGCTAAAAGAAAGGGTCACGTATCCCAAGGGGAGAACGGCCCGTGAAGTGACATAAAAAGTTATGGAGCAAATAACGTCTTCCTTGCTCACTGAGGAGATAGACAGGTGCTGACCTCCTTGAAAATTTATGCTACCAAAGTTCATTCCCTACGACTGGAAGTCAATCCCATTAGGCACTACAAGCAGATGATGGCCTTATGGGGCAGGGACGAGTCCCTGATTTGCAGAGTTTTTGTATCCAGCCTAGGGGAATTGGGCCTTCATTGGTTTGACAAGCTGCCCTCGAGGACGATTGGTAGCTAGAAATTGTTAGCTGGGCTCTTCACTATAAGATTCGTAGTCAACAGCACAAAGCCAAAGGAAGTAGACTACCTGCTAATAAAATAGAAGAAAGAAGATGAAGGACTGAGGCAGTATGCAATGCGCTACTAGGAGGCCTATAATAAGATTGAATGATTTAGCAAGCACTTTGCGGTTACAGTTTAAGATCGGCCTTGTCACGCTCGGTTCTAATCAAACGTCATTAACACTATCTTACGACAAACATTATCGCACAGGTCACCAACATATAAGCAAAATCTCACAATAATCTCAAAGATAGAAATCTTATGAGGATAACCAACATCATTATATAAATAAACCATCCTATAATCCTCCACACATACATCATAAAAAGAACATAAAGTTAAACTCATAATAATTATAAGACCAACTATAAATAAACTCCACAAATTGTCATCCACTACACAACATATACAAGACTAACGACTTGACAATGGAACTTCTTGAAACTCTCCAACTTGAAATCAAAGCAGTGACAACAACAACAGTGGACTGGTTATCCTTTCCATCATACCTGCAAGACAATCTGTGTGGGTGTTAGCTATATATCAACGTGCTCGCAAGGATAATCAAACTCATAAAGAAAGAATGACAAATACTGAATTAACCACCAATATATAATCCACCATCATCTAAATGAACATCGAATTAGTCAACAATAGACAATTTACTTCACAATGATATAATCACACACTTGTCACTCACACCAATGAGGAATGCCTCATGAAATGCAATGCCTCCTTTAACGTAATATTGAATGTCACCATATAGGCTTAACACCACAAAGGCACTTCACCACGTAGGCTCAGCACTTAGGCTTACTTGTTGACAATCTTGCCAAGATTGATAAGCAAGTTATCAAGAATGATCACCATGACCTAACCTCCACCATGCAATGCAAGGTATGCACACGATGTATCTTGAATGCAATGCTACTTTAACTACCAATAGCAATAACCCAATGCCGATACATAAGCCATGCAACATCAACAATAACACCAACATAGGCAACAATATCAATATCAATATAGACAACAATTTCAATATAGATAAGCCACACAATATTATCATATAGACCACCACTATCAACACAGACAACAAGATGTTCAATTCATTATGAATACGACTAACTTATATCCCCACAGCAACACTAACATTAACATTAACAACAACACCACAATCAATACTAACATAGATAATAAGGTATCCAATTCAATATGAATAAGATTATCTTAAATCTCCACTTGATACTGTATTGCAAACACAGTTGAGTCAAGCAAAGAAGCCCCATGAATCTACTTTCCAACGCTCCAAACAGTGTATAATTTCAAGTTTTCTAAAGAAAGTTATGATCATTTTACCAAAGTGCGCCAAAGTTATGGCCGAGAAGTGCGCCAGTGCACCCTCCAAGTGCGCTATGGCGAGCCTAAGCCGGAAAAGTGCGCCAGTAGTGTTGGCATAAGAAGGCAACTCAAGAAGAGGGGTGAATTAGGTTTTATGAAATTTATCTCAAATAATGCAACTAAATAGAATTTAAGTACTTCAACAATGATTAATCAAAGTATAAATCAAGCAAGAAAGTAATGGAATATAATGCAAGCAAGTATAGTGAGAAAATAAACAAAACAAAACAAGAATAGAAGAGCACCAGATTTATAGAGGTTCGGCCAACCTTGCTTACGTTCTCTCTTCTTCGATCCTTTCAAAGGTATTCCACTATTTAATACTCCTTACACAGTTGCTGGTTTTGCCATAAGTGCCCAACTCACTCTGACAAAAGCTCGTCCCCAAGCTTTCAAAACTCAAGAGATTTTGTCCAAGCTTCTCTCAAACTTACAAGTGATTTTGTCTAAGCTTCACTCAAACTTACAAGTGTTTTTACCCAAGAACCCTCAAACTTACAAGTTTATAAACCCACCCAAGTGAAATGAATAAAGGTTATACAATGAGTAACTCTCCTAATAAGTATATGAACAAGTACAGCTCAATGATTAACCTTAAACACTCAGCAAAAATATGTGACAGTTAAAGCACAGGAGATTTTCAGCTTCAAGCTCTTGATTCCAATAGTATAATCACTCTAATCTGCATTATAGAAGCTGTATGTATCTTGTATTTAAAGCTTTGGATCGATTCTAGCCGTTGGAGAAGTATGAGAGAAGTTTGGGTTATAGATCGCCCCATAACACCTGTCAGAAATATAGCCTTTATTGTCGGGGGTTGACTCTTTTTACAATGAGTCGACTCTTTTTGCAGTCTGTTTCAGGATTTTGCCTTTAGGAGTCGACTCATGACTTGTAAGAGTTGACTCTTTTGGTTAGAATTTGCAGACTCAACTCTTTGTCCCAATGAGTCGACTCTTTTACAGTGAGCAGTAGACTCTTTTAAGTAGTCTTCAAAATTTTTAGGCTCTGTTGAAATGAGTCGATTCTTGAATGATGAGGGGTCGACTCTTTTGAGTCTCCAGCATATTTCCAAGGCTTTATTTGAAAGAGTTGACTCATAAAACTTGAGGAGTCGACTCTTTTTACCAAAAAGGTTGTTTTTGCAGCTTTTATCCAATCTTCTCCAAAGTCTCCAATTTTTTCAAGGATAATCCAAATAAGCTTTTTAAAGCTTGGAAATACTTCTTCAAGGCATGATGACTCCAAGAATATCTTTAATCCATTCTAGATGGATTAACTCCATTTTAATTACTTGGCTCTTTAATCACCATTACTTCATCTATTGATCCAAGTCTTCTTCAAGATCTTCAAGAGAGCTTCCAAGACTTAAAATCTTCATTTCTTCAACTGATTTTCTATCCTTCTTTGAACATCTTCATTTCTAGATTTCTTTTAGAATTCTTCAACAATATAACTTCTTCATAGACTTTAACAAATCTTTCAAGAAAGCTTTTCAAGTATTGTGATTTTTTCCATACCTTCAAGACATCTTCAAATCTTTCAAGAAAGCTTCCATGTTTTTGAGTTTGTCTCTTCTTCCTTGACATCTATCATATTTGAAATTTCTTCATTCTCTATAAGATCACCACTTGTTGAATATACCATCTCATCATGCTTTTCATTGTTCATTCTTATTTTTGCATCACGCATCCTCCATTATGATAAACTTCAAGTCAAGATTTAACTAATAATTAATCTGCACGTTAAGTAGAATTATTAGATCATTAAACCATGTTTTGTTATCATCAAAATTAAGACATTGACTCAACAAGTAGGAGCCCCTTGGCACCCCCCCGGCAACCCCCTGCGCCATCAGGCACCCTTCAGGTGCGCCGTAGCGCCCTCCTCTCCCTTCTTGATCCGAAATGGACCTCTAAAACATGGTTTTAAGCTCTTTTACAATCCCAACTCAATTTCTAAGTCTTCTAAAGCCTAGAATGAAGTTCTAAGGTCATAAACATGACTTCTAAACAACAACACGTGCAAAACATTAAGAATTCAAGGTTTCCTATTGGAAATCATATGCAATCTCCCTCTCTTCATCCCAACTCTCACTTCCATGGCATAAAATGATGTTTCTACAAGCAATTACCATACAAATGCAATGAAACAAGTATAGACTGGAGATTCCTCACATCAAAGCAAGTGTACACAACTTCCTCTTTTAATTCCTTTATTCTTCTCTCCTTTACTCTTCTTTTCGTCTCTTTTCCTCTTATTTTTTTTTCTTGCCAAACACTTTTATTACATAAGCACCTCTTTTCCCTCTCCTCCCCTTGACTTGAAAGTTATGATAGATACAAGTTGTATCTAACATCACACATGTCACACACACACACTTGCTAGCAACAAGCACACACTACACACACACACACCTTATGCACACACCTCACTTAAGTGAAGCACACACCTACACCTCCTTGCTTCACTAATCCACATGATTAACATAATTAATCACACTTATGATAGTTAATCATCATTACCATTAAGCTAAGATGAAGATTAATTAAGCTAATTAATTATGAATTAAGCCTACTAATCATGCTTAAAAATATGATAATCTCCCCATAGCATGCTCTCATTAAAACATGCTAATCAAGCTTCTTAATTAAGAATATTGTGTACTCATAAGCATGGTATTAAACTAAACATGACATTAATCAAGTTAGGGTTTTACAGGCCCGCCCAAAGAGCACTGCCTGACACAATCCCTGACAAAATAACTAGTGCTTGGCATGCCCGAGCGCATGGAGAGAATTAAACAGTACTTCCGGGTGGAAGAAGATTTGTTGCCGCCTGACCAAGAGAACACCACTGGTGAATCGACGACATGGAAGGAATTAAGGGGGGCCAAGAACCCCCGACAAGAAGAGGCCAGTGGTGGGGGCATGAACACGGTATTCAATCAGTCGATCTACAAGATATTGCCGCAGATAAAGGACAAACCCTACTTCAAATGGCCACCAGAGATGGTAGGGGACCTGAACACGCGAGATTAGAAGAAATTCTGCTCCTACCAAAAAGTAGGGGCCACATAGCAGAAAGTTGCAGGCACTTCAAGAATCACCTAGAGGACTTGGTAAAGGCAGGGCACCTCGGCCAATACATTGACCACGCAAAGACAAAGGTGGCCCCCTAGACAAAAGCACGGGCAGAACAACCACGTGTAATAGCAGTACTCCACTAATCAGCTAGTAAGGCCCCTACAAAGCTGCATCCCAAGTCGACGTGGGGGCATATCGGTTAGAAGCTATAAAAGAAGGGTGCCAGCTACCCTAACTTTGGAATACTTACAACTTAAAGAAGTTCTATGAGTGAAGAGTTGGGCGGAAGCCATAACCTTTCCTTGCATGTTTGTATTTAACAATTTGTAACTCACCAGTAAAAAGCTACACGTTTATTCAGTTAAGTCTTTTCAATAAAGCTTGAAAATTAATTAAGGGTGACAGACTGTAGGAAAGGAAAGGGAACAAAGAAAAACCCAAGCATTTAGAGTTTGATCCTTCCTAAGTTAGGCAGGTCAGCTTAAGAATGGCCAAATCTAAAAAACCAAGTGTAAAACATTTGTCCTACCTAAGTTGGGCAGGTCGGCCCAAGAATGGTCACCCTAAAAAACCAAGTGTCAAAGTTTGGTCCTGCCTAAGTTGGGTAGATCGGCCAATGAAGTTCAAAGCAAAAAGTGAGTGTAAAACCTTGGTCCTACTTAAGTTGGGCAGGTCGGCCCAAGATGGCCACCCTTAAAACCAAATGTCAAAGCTTAGACTTGCCTAAGTCGGGTAGATCAGCCTAAGAATGGCCAAGCACTAAAAACCAAGCATTCACTTCTTGGTCCTGCCTAAATTCGATAGGTCAGCCCAAGAATGACCAACCCTCAAAAAATAAAGTATAAATCTTGATCCTGCTTGAGTTTGGCAGGTTGGCCCAAGAATGGCCAAATGAGAAAAATCGAGCGTTCGTAACTTGGTCCTACCTAAATTTGGTAGGTCAACCAAAGAATGCCAGAAGAGAAAAACCAAGCAGAGAACTTAGTCATACCTAAAGTTGGTAGGTCGGCTCCAAGAGAGTCAAAGAAATATCGAGTGAAAAGTGTCCCTTCGTAAGTATGGAAGGCCGGCTAAAGAAGGCTAAAGAATAAAAATTAAGTGTTGAAACTTAGTCCTACCGAAGTTTGGTAGGTCGACCAAACAAGATTGAAGAATAAAAAATAAATGTTGAAACTTAGTCTTACCTAAGTTTGGTAGTTTGGCCAAAGAAGGCCAAAGGTAAAAAGATTGTCATTATCAGCACAATACAACCCTTATCGCTCAAGTTTGGCCAAATAGGGTGTAAGAGCTTGAGGGCAATTGTGGGATAAAAATTCTGCATTTTTTAGATCAAGACCAACCCACTAATAGTAGTAGGGCCAACCTCTCAGAGGAGAGGCTCAAAATAAGCCACAAGCCAACCTGTATAGAAGTAAGACTATTAAGAGTGGTGGTGCTGACTTGAAGGAGACAAGTCCAATAGCTGTTGAAGGACTCCCAAAGCACAAAAAGATATCCATTGGGCAGGAGATCCAGTTCGACCTAGAATATAACTCTTAAAGATAAGTCCAATTTACTCGTAAACTGACCCAAGAGATGTCTACTTCTAACAGAAGAGAAAAAATCATTCCTAAAAGAAGTGAGGCCTCTGAAACCTATAAATACATTATGCCACTAAGAAGTAAGGTACGCACAACTAAGAGCTGAAATAGATTTCTTTATTTCAATTCATTGATGTTAAGCTTATCTAACTTAATTTTCGGAGTGTCATACATCCAAAGAGAGTTGACGCATTCTCACTGTTTTCTGCTCTTATAAGTTCTCTGGTATTTATCTCAATGGTTCATAGAGTGGATCGAGACTTACGAAAAATCCCTCCATAAAAACCTAAACAAAACGTGAGAATTGTGACGACCTCCCCAGAAACCTAACTTGGTTCATTGTCATTACAGATTAGACTATCAATTTTTTTTATTCTTTGAAATTATTATTGGACCATAGACATAAAGTCCTGATCATATTTTTATCAACCATTTTTTAGTGCCGGCATTTCAGGATTTACCAGTGTCCCATTGAAGTAAATGTTGCGGTGGGAAACAACATCAGATGATCATAGAATTGCCTTTTCGACCCCTATTTTTTTCCTTCTGTTTGTACCGTATGAATTCTAAGGGGTAATTCTGATAGCTCAAAAACATGTTTTGCATGGTTGGTATGGATGGTGACTATCCAAGAGCTTAAAGGAATAATCACTCGAAAGCCTAGATAACCCTTAGTGTTTTCGCTAGTTGTTTGTAGTAATTTTTTTTATAAAAAAAAATGTTATATGATTGTAATTTAGGACAGATTTATTGAAGGATTGATCTAACATCTGAGAACTTAACTAAAATGGCTAAACCATGAGTAATGGCTATACTTAAAATCTCATGCTTTAGTATGAATATGAGCCAATCACTAGATCACTCTTTGAGACTAGCACTGCAATTGAAATATATTCTTTATTTTCTTGGGAACAAGAAAATATTCGACCCATAACCCACCCCCCGCCCCGGGGCCCGGGTCTTAATAAGATATGATGAATCTTGAATATATTTTGCCAAGCATATTTCGTGAACCATTTGCCATAATAAGTTCACAAGTGATCTCTGTGGCCCTACCGAACTGTATGCATTGAAACTTTGATTGAAACTGACAGCTGAGCATCAACCTGCTTTTTTATTTTTATTTTTATTTTTATTTTATTTTATCATAATCAAAAGAAGAACAAGGCAACATCATGAAAACCATATCGTTGTTGATGCTAGTCTAATGATCTGAATTATTCGAAAGAAGAATGAGAGCCATTCAATGGTCATTAGATGGGGGTATTGGTAGTGGCGGAATCAAGAATTTTTTTCAGTTGGGACAAAAAAATTTTCATAAGTAAGATAATTAATTATAAAATAATACAATGAATACGATAATAAAAACACTTAATTTCCTAAAATGCGACAAATACTCTGCTAATCTTTTTATTACTCTTCAGAAACCTATCTCTTTAATAGGTACCTCCCTCTCTATGTACTTTTATTCTTCACTTAGTAAATATTCTTAAGTGTCATGTCATTCCAAACTTTCCAATCAGCTCTGCTAAAACAGATTCGCTAATTTTCAGGCATGAGCAGTGTCATGTTGAAGCTAACTAGTGTCAACTTCTGCTAGTGTCAACTTTTTATCATTTCATTCTGTCAACTTTTGATACCTCTCTGGAATTTTTTTTGTGAGGATGGCAAGTGCCGTTGATCCTACCACTAGTCTTGTCATTATTTGTCAACTCACATAATCTACCCGAGAGCATAGCAAGTGTCATTCATCTTGTTAATGATCTTGTCATTATCTATTAGCTCTCTAAAATTTAGTGTGCCCAACATAGCAAGTGCCTGTTTCATAACCAGTTAGTGCCATCTGTGAAGTTTCTCCAATAATCAATTTTTGAGCTCTAAAACATTTCTACAATGAGCCTGTTTTCTTCATCAGACTTAACGTGACCTAATATCATATTTGAAACATAAATCACTAAAAACAAAAGTATTATAGATAATATTGAAGATTTTATATATTAATATCAAATGTTTCTTACACAAAATATCATTCAAATAGAAGTAAATGATAAATTATAACAATCATTTTCGATATTTCATATTTTAAAACCTTTGCAAAATTGCTTCATTATCTACGGTTTTGAATATATCTCTTTCAATGTATGACACCAAACAATCATTCATTCACTCATCTCCTATACGATTGGGTAATGAAGTTTTAATAATTTTCATTGCAAAAAAAAAAAAAAACAGTTATCTCAACTGATATAGTTGTAACAGATAAGATCAATGTCAACTTTACAAAACTAATGGGTAAATAGTATCTTTCTTCATTTGAACTAATTTTGGAGCAAGCCCACCAATCTCTATCATTTTTTAAAATTGATCATTAGAGCTTACATCCAAAATGAGTCGGGTTAATTTTTTTTTTTTCCATATTTCAGGAGAGCGGCCACTTACCCTAGGCGCTTGGTCGGTCCGCCTCTGGTTATAGTCCCTTTATGCCATTCTTTGAGAAAACTTGGCCATAGAACTTGAGTTTTTTATTAGCTTTAGTGCCCGTTTGGTTTGGTTTTTTTGTAACTTTTTTTATTTTACTTTTTTGACTTATAAGCAAAAAAGTTAAGTTTTTTCAGCTTTTTTACTTTTAACAGGATAAGATAAGTAAAAAAAGCAAATAAAAAAAGAGCAAAAATGTTTCAAATCTTGACTTTTTTACTTATACGCAAAAAAAATCAAGTTAAAAAAGCTCAAAATAAACCAAACAAAACAGGCCCTTAGTATGCTAGTGTCTTTTACTAAAACAATGGGTCCTTGGTATTTATCTTCAAAGAGACCATGGGCAACCATGTGCATATGAGAAATTATTCAATAAATCCGTTCAGCATAGCGATGGGGTGTGTCTAACTAATTTAAAATAAACACATCATGTATTTTTTTGTCAACTCAAATAGTTAGTAAAATACGGTAAGATAAAAGAATAATATGTAATACGCGTAGATTTAATACGACTTTTTTTTAAAAAAAATACGGTAACCAAATTTAGCATAAAAATATGAAAACGTCAAAATTTTGATTTTATAATTATACGAACATTAATTAAAAGTAGAGACAAAAAATACAAAAATATTTATAAGTAATTTCTTCTTATACATGTTAGTAGTTAGTATTTTTGTCTCATATATATCAATTTTTTAAAATATTTTATTAACAAACAGCTAAATTAAAGTTGTTTATAAATAAATTTTATTTTATTATTTTGTTGTTTCAATACTTGATATAAGAATAGGTTAATTTATTTATTTATAATTTTTAATTTAATATTTTAAGTATTGATATGAAGTTCTAAAATAGTATATTTAATAATTTAAATATATCTGGTATAAAAAAAAAATCACAAATACATATAACATGATACTAGTAAAAAGACAAATCCTGAGTTATCCAAGTTTTTTTTTATAATTGATAAAATTAAATAAGTTTAATAGTTGATAATTATACTATTATAATTATATATTAAATATAAAATTAATAGTATATTAAAATTATATTCATATCATATATTATACGACGTAATATTCTGAACTTACTAAATAACTTGATTAATGAATGGGAGATTACTAAATTTTGCGTCTTATTAAATTATATTTACAACTCTTGTAACCCGCGCATCACGGTTTTAGTATATAAAAGTAGTCTCGTCACACGTGACAATAAAACTACGTAAGCAAATTTTTTTTGTTACAATTAAATTAATAATAGTCTTGTGCACTAAATTATTTTTTTATTGACAACTCCTTCTCACACCGACAGGTAATGGTACGAAGTCTTATTTTATTCACAACTCCTCCTCACGCCGGCACGCAATAGTATGAAGTTTTATTTTTTCCAACCCTATCAGTTGTAGACAACAAATTATTGTTAAATTACAACCGCATATTTTTTTGTCAAGCACGTGAAAGTTCGCTCTCTTCTAATGTTGCAAATCAAATCACATCTGAACTTTCTTGTCAATCAAGTCACTATGGGAGCGTGGGATTTAATCAAATCAAAGGACAGGTTTCGATTAAATCAGACTGTGGTATACTTTACAGATTTGTTTCTCTTGTACTCCACTGATTTTGGGTATTGGTACTTTAAAAAATCTCAACATAAAATAAAATCTGGCCATTGTATGAGAATTTTTGCAAAATAGCAGTTGAATTTAAGTTGGTTTTAAAAGACAGTTATAAAAAATGTAACCCGTAATTACAAAAAAAAAAAAAAATGATACTATGATTACCAAAATTGTAATCCGATGATGTTATCCACAAAATCAGTGTTTTGAATACCAGTTCAGGATATGACAATAATTGAGGTACAAGTATCCAAAGCAGTGTTGGTGTTGGGTATCAAAGGCGTTCCGTACTTTGCAATATGCATTGCCAAATAGTCTTTGGTTCATTGTAATGGGGGAATATTTAAAACTGTTCAATAAAGCAATCATTGTCAACTTGGCTTCGAACATTGAGTGAAAATGCATCATTTAGATTTGGACTAGGACACCCGTTAAACATTTCACGCCTTCCAACCATCTCAAATCTAGAATAAAATTTTAATTATTCTCAATATCTTATCTACCTTTCATTCTACACGATTAATCAAATTAAACTTCACCTCCAATTGATCAAGTAATTTTTTTTTTTCTCCTTTTCATGAAATTAAAAATACGATCGAGCAATGAAGTGAGTCAAGTGATCAAATGAGTAAAGAAGAACAAATATTTCAAGTTGAGGAAAAAGATGTAGCAATGGCAAATGGTACACGCATATCTTGCCATCATAAACAAGTTCAGAGAGATTTTTATTATCCAAAAATGAAATAGTTGGAACAAGGGTCTTGTGCTGGTGCCGAAGAATGCGTTGGAACAAGGGTCTTGTTTAATGGGTTCAATGGGTTTACGTGTTTAAAGGGTTAGCGTAGTAATAATGATGCTATCACGCATATTATGAGATTATGAGTTTGACTTACCTTCGCTCTTCTTTCATGACTTTGACCAAGGACGAAGAGAAGTTGGAGGCTATTCCTATTTTGGATGTCCAAATTTTTTTAATATCTAAGTTTAGCTCACCTTAATATTGCTCAGTCCACTCCTTTCTATTGCTTAGCCCGACTCCTTTTATTGTATCACAATTACATAATGCAACTTACTTTAATTAATATAATTTTTAAACTCAATAAAAATTATATTAATTATTTAACCATTAAAAAGGTGCTCTAGAAGAGAGATAGATATACTAATTTTTTATTTTTGTATTCATACTCTGGAGCATGCTTGAAGGAGAAAGTCATATCTGACCCAAACAATAAATAATAAATAAATAGGAGACGACGATTGGTTGAAGATTAAAAGTGCAAAAGTAGAAGTTGTCTTTACATTTTTCAGGTAACGTAAGAGTGAGACTTATCTTTTGTTTACAAATTGAACACGTGTTTAAATGTTTGATTCTTTTTTTTTTACTAAAAGAAATTTTTTATGATTAAAGTTGGACAATGGGGCATAAAGAAATAAGATTCAATGTAATAAAATTTAGCAAGACATTAAGTGCAATAATTGAAAGACTAACTTTTCAATATTCCATGGAGAGAGTGTTCATTTTCCTTTCTAAACATAAAAAAAAAAATAAGAAAATCAGTTTTTGTTTAGTTTATCAACAACGGTAATGCTATATCATTTCAAGAGGGTTGAGGAATTTTTTTTACCTGTAGGTGATCATTTTGTCTAGAAAAAGGTTGATGAAATTTTATTTTATTTTTACTTATGTTATTGTTTACCCGTAGGTGATTATTCTATAATAGCACATAAAAGAGACGAGAGAGGAAAAAATATTCTTTTATTTTTCAAGTCAAAAGTCAATATATCAAAAAGTAATACACTTTCTCTGTTTATGTACACTTTTACTACATATTAGTTATAAAATTATTTGGTCCATACAACTTTTGTAGATGCACGTTCTATAATTTTTTTTTTGGTAATTTATTAAATTTTGTTGTTGCATAGGACAAATCAAAATTTTGGCTCCGCCCTTGACTTTGACCCTCCAGTGGACTGAAAAAAAAAAAAACACATGGCCTTCTAAAATATTAATTTTTCCTTTATGGTATTTTTTCTGATACAGTATTACCTGACAGGAAATTAGAAAAGAGGAGAGGGAAACCTCATATCATAAGTAACTTTTAATAGTAATCAACTTGTCTAGTTGGTTAGAACTCATGGCTTCTCAAAGGAAGGTCAGGAGTTCGATTCTTGCCAAGCACAAGAGTTCTCTCAAGTCCTTTAGCTTGATAATTACTTGGTTTATGTGTGATGGGGAGATTACATAAATTCTGAGATTAATGGAGGTACGCGCAAATTGACTCGAACATCTGATTAACTAAAAAAATAAAAAACTTTTAATTGTACATGAATAATGTGGAGCATGATTGGCATTGATGGTGCGGAGTTGTCCACAACTCCTTCTTAGATTTCATTGTTTAATAGAATAGATTGTCTACCTACCTTAAGGGCATAGCTCCAAGAACCATAACCTATAAAAATATGGTCATTGTCACCCTTAGTCCTACCTATATTTTAGGTTGTACTATTTTTTTCCCTTAGTGGATGTATAATTACCTCCTCACACCCTTCACCCTCCCCTCCACCCCTCCTTTAATTCCATTCTTGTCCCTCGAAGTGGTCATACCCAGTTGAGATTCTTTCTTCTTAGTGTGTTTTATTCCCTATCTTCTAACATTATTGGTCCATATTTCACTTATGAAAAATTTGAGGACCAATTGAGAAAGAAACTTTTCTTCTCGCATGTTTTCTTAGTTAGCACAAGTGATAAGATGGGATGATAAAAATAAAAAGATAGAGAAAGAGACATAAAAGGTGGTAGAAAGATCAATGATTAATCATGAGAGGTATAGTTAATTGAGGAGAGTGTACTCTAACAAGGAAGCGATGTTATGAGGTGATAAATAAAAAGGCTAAGGCTTGTTTTATTATGCAAATATCTTGTTTCATGAATTACTTCATTTTCAATTAACTAAATCAAAACCTATGAAATTGTAAAAGTTAATTCAAATTTGTGCATGCAGTAAATTTTGAACCTCTCAATTTAAGATTAAAAAATTCTATGTTTCAGAACAATTGATTAAATATATATGTGACTAAAGAAAATCATTCTATTAAATCCTCGAATTCCTTTGTTTATACAGAGAAATACATTGATTATCCAATTTGCAAATGGACAGCTTCCAAAATCGCCCAAATCACAATTTTAGGACAATCAAACGAGCCTTAGAACTTCTCTTTTTAAGTAAATTTCTTTATCACTAAAACTACATTACATTACGCCTTATGAGAGTAATTCATAATTTTAAATTTAAGTTAATGAAGAAATTAAGGAGGCAAATTTGTCGAGCTTAGGTGGTTTCTTCTCAATTCTCACTTCATCTTTGCTCATTCATTTACTTTCATCCATGGTTATGCACATTATATTGCCCTAACGACGAGGTGATGGCAAATTAAGATACCTATGAATTACAAAAATTCAAAAAGTAAAAGGTAAATGCATTGTTGAAAGGCCAATTAGGAATGGGTTTTTACTTTCACACCATCCTAATTGGTGCTTAGGCAGCTAAAGGCAATTCGAAAGAGACTTAAGGGAGATCATTGATAACAAATGGAATCTATGGTCGCCTAACTTTACAAGATATCATGATGTTGTTCCAATAATTATGATCGTGGAATTATATAAGTACACTTGAAGATAATTCCAAAAGATGAACCATCGAATGATTGTTATAATAATGTTAAAATAATCCTAAGTTGGCTATAATCACTACAACAACATACTTTTTGTCCTTAATTCTCCCACTAATTCTTGAGGTGGGAAGCTCTTCTTTGACTCATAGGCTTGTGAGTAAACACTCTTATCTGCAAAATCACCATAGGTATGTATATATATCAAGAGAAATCATAAATTGAAATCTTTGCAAATAGCTACCGTCCTTCTTTTCTCCTAAAAATAGAAAAAGTTAATAAAATTATTACAATAAGTGAAACCAAATGATACAATAATACATGGACCCACCTAGGGTCTATACCCTACATAAGGTGCTCCAAGCACATAATAACAACATTCCACTTTTGATATACCCCTACAGTCTACAACTCAGCATGCCTCCACTCTGATATATACATATATTATTAGATACATATATAATGCAATAAAAATCTAGAAAAAGAGGGAGAGGATATTCAGGGCTTGCAGATTGGGGGGGGGGTGTTGGTGGGGCCTAAAGAGAGATCAGTGGGGATGGTGGGTGTTGGTGGGCAGAGCACTTTGGTCCTTCGAGCATGGTAAAGTGGGCCCAGATGAATCACTTCCAGGCAAAGATGCAATGTCTCATCCAAAGTGAAAGTGAGTCCACATAGCGTCTTCAATTTTTCTCCTCTCTTTGTGGGGCCCAACTTTAACCGAAATCCACAAGCTTTAAAGTCATTGTGGCAGTTTTTTCAGTTGTTTTGAAATGTGCCACTGGCCTTTATATATATATATATATATTTCTGTATGTATATGTGCTCATGCGAAGTAACCAAATCTTGTGATTCTTGACCTTAACTTTACTTGGAGGGTTGGATACGATTAGATAATTTAGATCCTTCCCTAATCAGTCTTAGAAGCATAATTGGAAGCTAATTTTATAAGGTTCATGTACTTTGGTTTAAGCCGGCCAAGTTAAATGAATATGCTAACAAAGAGATTAACGAATAAACAATGATGGTATGATACTAATTCTAGAATGCTACTTATCGAAAGAATGATTCTTCATCCCCATATGATGTTAGATATGGGTATGATTCGATAGTTAATCATTCTATGTGATACCAATAGTAATGCTATTTAAACAAAAATCAATTGTAGAAATTATATAGAAAATGATATGACTAAATTTTAATGTTTAAAGCAATGTAATTGTTGTAAATAGAAAAGAAAAAACTAAACTATGTTAATTTGTGGGTTAATATGAACCGTTACAAAGTGGATTGATATATACTAACTTGAGTTCTTATTGCCTCTTAATACTGTGTTTTGATCAAAGATTTAGTAAGAAAAAAATAATATGAAATTACATTATATATTTGATTGTTAGAGAAAGTGTAGGACAAAAGAACATAAAAAATAAATAAGTAAGAATTTAAAATTCCTCATCTTTTTTCTCTTTTTCCTCTCATTTTCTCATTTTCTCAATAAATTTAGGTTTCCAACATAGCAGAGTCTCATTTAGTTCTAGAATTTTGTTTTGTTAGCATCAAATGGCCTCACGGTGACAGTAAAAAGTTTACTAGCCAGGTAGTACCAACTTTTCAATACTCATACTCATTAATATGTGGTATTCTATTATATCAGTAATATTAAATTATTGTAAATAAAAATACTTTTAAGAAAATAAATATTAAATAATAAAATCTAATAGATATGAGCACGAAAAACTATGTACCTAACTATTGGACGTTTTTACCATCCTGACACATAATTTGAATATGCTTTCTCTTAGTAGGAAAATTATTCTACACATTTGGAACACTGTGATGTAGTGTACTGGATCAATTAAAAGTGGACCTATAGGATAATTTCTTGAGTAGTAGTGTAGGAATGTTCTATTCTTTGCACAGTCACATTGAACTTGGCCACAACACTTAAAAAATATTATGATGGGACCGATCATGATTCTTTGTAATGGGTTGATTGGCGCTAATATCGAGGAGATGACACTCAGGGTACATATCAAGTAAGAAGACAATGGAGATCAATCTTGATAGCTCCAGCTGACTCGAGTATAACCGAGCAGACCACGCCCAGCACAACCAAACAAACCTATGCCCAAACAGACTATGCTCGAGCAGACCTTGTGAGATGGTGCCGATCATTTCCCTCACCTGTCATGACAGTGTGGGTCATCACTGACAACACAATCATGATAACGTACTCCCAACTCTAGGACTTCGCGTGTAGCAGGGGGTAATTACCTTCCCCGCTCTGACACACCCCTAAGGGAGCGCCACGTGTGGGGTTGGACAACCACTCCCTCCACTATCCTGCCACTAGTCTGGCCCTCCAATGCCATGCTGCCACGTGGGGAGACAATTATCTTCCACTATCTCTATGCATGCAAAACCCTCATAAGGCTACCACAACGCCTACCCATATAAAAGGGAAGACCCATCTTCCCCAATAAGGTATGCAAACATAAACCCTAACCAAAACTCTGTTGAAATATCTCCAGAAAACTAACTTTACCATCGAAGAGTCTTTGGCAGGTACCACATTGGTGTCCCTTACCCTTTCATCCCTTCTCAGTTCACAGGAGCAGTTCACCGCTGGCTTGGAGACCGACCTTACAAGTTTATTGCATTATCAGTTGGCGCCATTTATGGGAACAATTATTTCCATCTTCATGGTCATCACTAGGTCCGGCGCTTCATGCGCACCCCCGCCAATGGATGACCAAAACACCAACAGAGTTACAGCCCTCGAAACTCAGATGGTCGATGTGATGGCAATATGCAAATACTGATCACCTAGAATCGGGAGTTGCTTCTACGACTCCCTATTGCCCCAAAAGGAGACCAACCACCTCGAGTTCAACCGCAAAATGAAGGAAGAAGCCATGTCAGTAGGTTCATGAATGAAGACCCCGTTTTTCCAGGCGGTGGGCGCGTAATCCCTTGACGGCGCTTTACCGCACCAAAAGGTCGAAGCCCAATTGGAGGAAACACAGAGTCAAGCCCCTAGTTCACACCTGCGACATCACCCCCAACACACTGAGGTTGAAGGAGAAAGAGTAGACAACCCCCCAGCCTGGGATGAGCGTTTCAGAGCTTTCTAGGCCCAGATAATCGGAGTCATGGAGGCAGTGAAGACCAGGACTCCCAACATCGTCAAAGAGTTGGTGAATAGAACCGATTCCCCGTTCACTCGGGCCATCATGCAAGTCCCCCTACCACCCAAGTTCAAGATACCAACTATAGAGATGTTCAATGGGATTAAGGACCCATTGGATCATTTGGAAAACTACAAGACCTTGATGCAGTTGTAGGCCATCTAAGACGAGATCATGTGCAGAGCCTTTCCAATCACTATCAAAGGAGCAGCTATAGTGTGGTTCAACCGGATCTAACCTTCTACTGTTAGCTCCTTCGTTCAGCTTAGCAAACTATTCGTTGGACATTATATTGGAGCCCAAAGGTAGAGAAGACCAGCAACAAGTTTGCTTAATGTGAGACAGAAGAAAGACGAAACCCTTTGGGGAGTTTGTCACTAGGTTCAACTTGGAAACCCTCGAAGTGGACGATGTTAACGACAGGGTCACCATCACTTCCTTTATAAGCGGGGTTAGGACTCTCAAATTTATGTTCTCGTTGGCAAAAGAGCCCCCGAAGACCATGGTAGACCTTATGATCAAAGCCCAGAAGCATATGAACGCAGAAGATACGATGAACGTGAGGAGGGAGTGTGATGAGGGCACCAACTCCTGATCAGAGAAGAAGAAGAGGTCATTTGACAATAAGGATGACAGGGACAAAAAGGCATTAAAGGGCAACTGATCAACTGGGGATGAGCGGCCAAGAAATCAGTTCGCAGCCTTCGAATGTAACTTCACCCCTTGACCATGCCACTAGAGTACGTCCTGAATAAAATCAAGAACAACCCAGACCTGAAATGGCTTGAGAAGTTAAAGGGCCCCTAGAAGAACGGAACTGTAAGAAGTACTACCAATTCCACTAGGACCACGACCATAATACTGATGATTGCTTCGACCTCAAGCAGCAGATAGAGAACCTGATTAAGGAAGGGCGTTTGGCGAGGTATGTTGCTGGCCACGGACAAGATCGAAGAGATAAGGGTCATTGCTGGAGGATTTGGAGGCGGCGACAAGTCTTTGTCAGCCAAAAAGAGCCATATCAAGAAAGCTAAACACACAAAGGTGTTCGCTGTAAACAAACCGAGCAAGAAAGCTCGATGTGACATTCCAGACGTAGTGTTCACAGAGGACGAAGCAGCAGAGCTGAGTCACCCACATGATGACGCCATGGTTGTCAGCGCCATTATCTCTAACTTTAGAACCAAACGAATCCTAATCGATAGTAGCAGCTCGGTTGACATCCTTTTCTAGGGAGCCTTCGAACAGCTGCAGATACAGAGAGAGGCACTGAAACCCGTGACCTCTCCCCTGGTAGGATTCACTAGAGATAGGGTCACCCTCATGGGGTCCATTGAGTTACCCGTCACCTTAGGGGACGACCCCTAACAAGCTACAAAGCTAGTTAATTTCTTGGTCGTGGACTACCCTTCAGCCTACAACGTGATCTTAGGGCGTACGACCCTGAATCAGTTTAAGGTGGTCACATCCACGTACCATCTGCGATTGAAATTTCCTATAGAGCATGGAGTAGGAATAGTAAAGGGCGACCAACTGACAGCAAGAGAATACTACTTGGCATCCCTCAAGGGAGACACCAGCAAAGAAGCCCTCGTGATCGAAAAATTAGAAGTTAAAGACAAGGAAGAAGTAAGGCGAGGGGAACCCGTGGAGGAGCTGGAGCAAGTCCCCATCCACAGTATAGGCCGGGTGGATAGCCCACACCCACCAAAGTAGTAATGATCGGGTTTACAGCTCCTAGGCAGCTCAAGTAAGAGCTACGAGATTTCCTAAGGGACAACGCTGACACACCTACGAAGATATGCCAGGTATCGACTCCAAGATCACCCCCCATTATCTCAACATTTCATCTGAGGCCACGCCAGTCAAGCAAAAAAGGAGGAACTGCGCACCTAAGCGTAACGAAGCCGTGGCAGATGAAGTGGAGAAGCTCGTCCAAGCTAAGTTTATCAAAGAAGCATAGTACCCGACTTGGCTCTCGAATGTGGTGACGGTGAAGAAGGCGAACAGAAAGTGGCAGATGTGTGTGGATTTTACCTATCTTAACAAGGCCCACCCAAAGATAACTTTCTCTTGCCCACCATTGACTTTTTGGTTGACTCTAGTGCTGAGTACGAGATGCTCTCCTTCATAGACGTTTTCTCGGGGTACAACCGGATCAAAATGGCAGAACGAGACCATCAACACACCGCCTTCATCATCCACAAAGGATTGTATTGCTACAAAGTGATGCCCTTCTGCCTAAAGAATGTTGGGGCCACATACCAGCGGTTGGTCAACAGAATGTTCAAGTCCTAGATAGGACAGAACGTAGAAGTATATGTGGACGACATGCTAGTAAAAAGCAAACGAGCTGTCGATCACTTGGGAGTTTTGAAGGAAACCTTCCAAACCCTCAAGCATTACAACATGAAGCTGAACCTGGCTAAATGTGCGTTCAGGGTCGCCTTGGAAAAGTTCCTGGGATTTATGATATCACAGAGGGGCATTGAAGAAAACCCAGAGAAAGTTAGGGCTATACTGGACATGCAGGCCCTGAAGATGATAAAGGATGTTCAGAGGCTAGTAGGTAGAGTGGCAGCCCTGAATAGGTTCATCTCCAGATCAACCGAAAAGTGCCTTCCCCTATTCAAAACTCTAAGGAAAGCATTCCAGTGGATGGGCAAGTCCGAAGAAGCCTTCCAACAGCTAAAGCGGTACTTGGGCTCCACCCTCCTGCTCAGCTGAATGGTCACAGGGGAGGAGCTCTATCTCTACTTGGCTGTTTCGGTAATAACAGTTATCTCAACCCTCGTGCAAGAAGATGCAAGAGTCCAAAAATCGGTGTACTACACAAGTAGAGTGCTTAGACGGTCCTTGGCTAGCAAAATCCTCAAAACAGCATACTACTGGCCAACCATGAATAAGGACTCCCATGAGTTCATGAAAAAGTGTGACAAGTGCCAGCAGTTTGCTAATATTCCAAGACAGCCCGCGCAGGAGCTAACTCTCATCCAAAGTCCATGGCCCTTCGCCCAGTGGGGAATCGATATTGTGGGCCCATTGCACCTGGGCAGGGGGCAGAACAAGTTCGCTGTGGTAGCCATCGACTACTTCGCCAAGTAGGTCAAGGGAGAGGCCTTCACTACTATCATAGAGCAGAAAATGACCAACTTCCTCTAGAAGAACATCGTGTGCTGCTTCGGAATACCTAAAGTGGTCGTCACTAACAACGGTAAGCAATTTGAAGGAAAGCAGTTCAATGGGTTATGCTCAAACCTGTAGATCAGCCACCATTTCTCCTCGCAGGAACATCCACAAGTAAACGGACAAGTGGAAGTTGCCAACAAGTCTCTTCTAAAGATCATCAAAACCAAGCTGGAGAAAGCGAAAAGATTATGGGCGGAGGAGCTTCCCAATATCATATGGACCTACAGAACTACCGGGCAGGTCTTCACCGGCCAAATCCCTTTTTCCCTCACCATCGGGGCTGAAGTAGTTATACCAGTGGAAATTGGCCTCTCCAGCCCCAAGACTAAGAGCTACAATCTAGAGACAAACGACGAGGCCTTGGCAGTTGACATGGACTTACTGGAGGAAAAAGGCTTTAGGCAGTAATCAAAGTGGCCTTATACCAGCAACAGATGCGCCATTACCACAACAGTCGAGTGCGCTTCAGGGTTTTCAAGACAGGAGAGTTGGTGTTGAAGAAAGTTAATCAATCTACCAAAATTGCACAAAACGAAAGGCTCGGCCTAAATTGGGAAGGACCGTACGAGATGATGGGCTTTACCAGAAAGGGAGCCTACAAACTGAAGGGCTTGAATGGCAAAGAGCTGCCCCACCCATGGTATGGTGAGCACCTAAGGAAGTATTATGTGTAAGTGATTTCTTTTTTTAAATGTACAGCTACTGTAAAAAGTGAGTAGCTGATATAATAAAGAAGTTTGCCTACGTTTATCCTAACTTGCTTCTACAATTGCGAGTTCATCTACTACTTTCTAAGTTTGCTTATAATTCTCTTTGTTTGCAAACTCCCTAACGTCTTCCTTACAAGGGCGTCAACCAAAATAAAAAGAAAGTCCTGCTCAGGCCCAGGCCGAGCAAGCAGAGGTTTTATGCCTAATCTACAAGTTAAAGCGACAAAAGTCTTGCTCAAACCCAGGCCGAATAGGCAGAGGCTTTATGACCAATCTACAAGTTAAAGTGACAAAAGTCCTGCTCAGGCCCAGGCCGAGTAGGCAGACTCGACATGAAAGTGACAAAAGTCCTACTCAGGCTCAAGCCGAGCAGGTGTAAGCACCCCATTTTTGACCGCTCGGTAGTCTACAGTCCGTCCAGACTTGTATTCAAGTCAATGTGGACATATTCCCAATCTAAGTCAACTCTCTAAGTTTAATCCTGTCAATTCATGCTTCGCGGGCCCACCAGGCCCAAATAGAAGCAAAATGACCAAAATGCCCTTGGGGACATTGTTCAGTCCAATCCCATAGGCACGTCTTTCCGAAGACGATAAGTCCCATTTCCAATCCAACAGGCACGTCTTCTCGAGGACGGTAAGTACCCTTTTTCAATCCAATAGGCACGTCTTTCCGAATACAGTAATTCATGTTTTCAATTCCAATAGGCACGTCTTTCTGAAGACGGTAAGTCCCCTTCCAATCCCGTAGGCGCGTCTTCCTGAAGACGGTAAGTCCCCTTTTTCAAGTCCAATTCCAATCCCTCTCATGAGAAAGTTGATTCCTCGAGACAGTAATTCTATCCTTTTCGGCACGTTTTCTAAAGAAAGTTTCTTCAGAACGGTAAGTCCCTTCAAACCCGTCGACCGGGATGAGACCCCAAGTCCCCGAGATGGTAGAACGGTCCACCTTTGGTGCCTGCTAGCCTGCCAATGTAGAAATGTCCGTTTCGGCACGCCTTCCGAGGAAGTTAATTCCTTAGGCTCTAATTCCCTTTAGCAGCTTTCCGAGATCAGGCAGTCTAAAAAATGATCACGAACCGTCAGAGTAGCAGAAGTACTCGCAAACATCGCAATCGTCAGAGTAGCGAAAATACTCGCAAACAGGTCGATATAAGGAATTGCCAACAAACCCCTTATCACGGGATCACCGTTAGAGTGACGGAAACATTCAAAACCCAGGTCAACACCAATGCCTGTTAGCCTACTTCAATGAAAAATAACCAAACTGTCCCTAGGGCCATTTTTGACACATTTCTCGAGAAAGTATCTAAGTCCTCAGAACAGTAAGTCCACCCTTCCAAGATCGTCTTGCAGATGATCCGACATGATTAGGTGCCTTTTAGTCAATTTCGGGCCAATTTTGAGACTTTTTGATCAAGATGACCATTTTGCCCCTAGGCATCCGAATGCCTTGAGATCCACACCGGCTTTGGTTATCAAACCGGTAATCTCTCGAGAATGCTTTTTATAGTAGTGTTGACCTTCCATTATCTTTTTGGATCATTCTGAGTTAGTTCCAGCAAGCCCGATTCAAAATGATCGTTTTGCCCCTAGTGGGCCAGTTGCATTTTTCGACCACACCGGTACTGGGTATCAAACCGGTAACCTTTGGGAATATTCTAAATAATGTCTTCAAATCTCGAGTCTTCTTCCGGGACATTCTGAGTCTGTCTCAGCATCTTTCCGGCCTGATTGACCGTTTTGCCCCTAATGGCTTGGTTAACCCTTCCAACAATTCTTGTCATCATTTTTCAAGTCCATTACCACCTGGGACCCTATTCTAAGGGTTCCGGTCCCTTTTCGGCCTTTCGGGCCATTTCTGGTCCCTTAAATCCTTTTCGGACCTTCCGGAGTCACTCCTAGTGAAGGCAGGCTAAAAATTGTATGGTAGTCACCAGTACAGACACCCAAATCTTCTCAAGATACATTGCTTGCCGTCCTTAAAACTTTCCTAAGTGGCTGGCGCCACTAGCCAATATTTGGCCTGGCACCACTCAGAAGGTTTTTTGGCCTGGCGTCACTGCAACAGGCGCCATGTCATTCTTCCCTCTATAAATACAGAGCCTCCTCCAGCATGAAAGAGGTCCACAAACTCAGTCTAAAAACTCCCCTCTTTGATACACAGAGCTGGTGGCCTCCCTAAGCCCTAACTTCTTTAGATTCTTTAAACCCTAGCCTCCATATACAAACCCTAGCATCCTATACACTCATATACACTCATACACTAGCCTCTAAAGCCTCCATTAAAGACTTGAAGTGCTGCAAACTGAAGTTCTTGAAAATCAAGACGAAGACTAAAGCGAAGACCGAAGCAAAGTAAGAAAAGCAAGACACGCGAAGCAAAGCAAAATAAACAAGACACAAGGTAGGCCTTCTCTTTAAGTTTACACATCTTCCCCCTCTCTTCTCTCTCCTAACCCACTTGGGTTTTCTTCTATTTTAATCCCCCATCTTCTTCCCCCCTTTCTTTGCATGCTTGAAATAAGGGACTTTCCAGTCCATGTGTAAGATTAGACTATTGGAAGGTCACCGTGTTGGGGGCTTTCTTTTAGTCTAACCAGAGACCACGTGGGTTCAACCCCCTTGATTTTGTGGTGAAGCCTTAACCTTGTATGTTAACGACCCCCAACTTGCATTGTGCATATCATGATCTTGCATTGTTTTTCAAAACTTGCATCAAAATATTCTTTTTCAAAACTTGTTTTCAAAATCACAATCCTAGGGCGATTCTAGCCTTTTCATGGTTAGGGTTGCTTTAGGAAATTGTTACATTTAAAGTGACCAATATGGTCCATATTTTCAAAACATTGTTGTTTTCAAAACCACTATCTTAAAGTGGTTCTAACCTTCTTATGGTTAGAATCGTTTTAGGAAAGTGAGATATTTTATGTACTTTCTAAAAAAACTCTTCTCAAAAATCACCTCCTAAAAATCTCTTTTCCAACATGCTTTCCATAAACTCTCTTTAAATTCCTTTCCAAAATTGTTTTAAAAAACTCTTAAAAATTTATTTTTCAAAACTTCCTTCCTAAAAACACCTTTCCAAAATGCTCTCTTCGAAATCCGCTTTCTGACAACGCTCCCTAAGTCTCTTTCCTAAAAACTCTTTCCAAAACCTCTCTTTCCAAAAATCTCTTTCATAAAAACTCTTTCCTGAAAGCTTCTTCCAAAATCTTCTTTCTAAAACTTCTTTCAAGTTCCCTTTCTAAAAACTCCTTTTAGGATCTCTTTTCAAAAATCTTCGCTTCTAAAAACTTACCATTCCAAAAATCTCTTTTCTTAGAGTCCAAGTTAAACCCTAAAGCCGACGTTTAGGAAACCCTAATTGTTCTTTCCAAACACATGATTTTTAATCTTTCCTTAAAACCTAAGTTTCTAAAATCTCCTTTTTACATCAAAATCATAAGTTTCGAAAACCTATTTTCTACATCAAAACCATAGTCTCCCAAATCTAGGGTTTCTAAAACTTCCCATTCCTAAATCCATGACAAATCCAATCTTCCCTTTAGAAAACCAAATCCAATCGCCCATTTAGGAAACTAGATCCTATCTTCTGTTTTTGGAAACAAAATCAAAACATCTCTTTTTAAAAGCAAAATCCAATCTCTTGTTTTAGGAAATAGGAATCTCAATCCTTCCTAATCTAAATCTTTCCTAATTTAACTCCTTCCTAATCTCCTACCTTCCTAAATTATAAGTTTCCTTAAACTTTAAGTTTCTCAATCCTTTCCTAACTCCATACCTTTCCAAATTTAAACTTTCCAAATTCAAATCTCAAATCTTTCTAAACTTCCAAACTTTCTAAATTCTAAACTTTCTAAATTTCAAATCTTTCCAAATTCAAAACTTTCTTAAGTTGAAACTTTCTAACTTTCAAATCTTTCTTAAATCAAAACTTTCCTATTTCAAAACATTCCCAAATCGGAACTTTCCTGTTTTAAACTTTCCTAATCCGAAACTTTCTGAAGTCGAAAACTTTCCTAATTTGAAAACTTTCCTAAATCGAAACTTTCCTAAAATGACACTTTCCTATTTTGAAACTTTCCTAAATCGAGACTTTCCTAATTCGAACCTTTCCTAAATTCAATCCTTCTTTAATTCTCCAAGTCCAACACTCCAGTCAAATCTTTTCTTAACTCTCAAGTCTTTCCTAAATCCTATCTTTCCTAAGTTTAGGTTTCTTAAATCTCAATCTTCCTATCCAAATTCTAATTCAATTTTTTTTTCTAATCAAAACCTTCTAGTTTCTATCGAACTCTTGTCCGAACTACGACTAACCTGATTTCTCAAAAAGGATACGTAGGCAACCCTCATGGGTACGGTCACAAATTTTTTCCAACTTTCAATTCCATGATCTATTTCAAACTTCCAATTCCAAATTTCTATTTCCAACTCGCTATTTCCAATCTCCAAAACTTTCCAAAATCAAATCTATCTTTTCAAATCAGATCAATTTCTTTTCAAATCTATATCCAAATCTATTTTCCAACTCTCTTTTTCTTGCACTTGCACATCATGCTTCATTCGTTTAAAAATTCTTTTCTAAAGTAAACAGGATTGCACATTTGTTAGTTGAAGACTCTCATAGGTGAATCTAGGGTGACTAGACATGTAGGTACGGCAAGGGCGGGGTAGGGTGATGATTTAGTGCGTCTTCCCTACATGTAACTAACGTCCGAACCAAGGAAAACTGTTTTCAAACACCAAAATAGAGTTTATTTTCAAAAAAGGGGCTTAAATGTTTTCCAAAGGTTGCCAAACAACTTGCTTTCTTAAAAACCCTCTCTTGAGGAGGTATTTTCTAAATCATTTTCAAAAACCCTAAGTGTAGTCTTCGGATTGTGCTTAGTTTTTAGGTGATCTAACTCACCTTAATCAAGTTAGGTGGCGACTTCAAATTGTTTTTCAAAAGCCCTTTATTCAAATCAATTTTCAATTCAAACCTAGTTGCACTCATTTTTCTAGGAGGGTGAGTTCTAACGAGAGAGTACAGTATTTTTTCCGCTTGTGTGTGTATTCCTCAAGTGCGAAAAATCTAAGCGCGACAGCTGGCGACTCCACTGGGGACACTTAAAGGGTTAGGCCGTAGTCATGTCTCTTTACCCTTCACTCGTATAGAATTTTCAATTAACTTGTTCAATCCTATTCACTTTAAATTTTCAAAACCAAAATTTTCAAAATTGTTTTCAAAAAAACATACATTTATTCATATTATCTTGTATTAAGTTTGTCATCCACATATTAACTCTTGCATCTTTGTTTTGTAGGTGCACTTTTTGTTTAAATCTTATTAACTGCTATGCATAATTGTGATGAACAGGATGGATGGGAATTGTTGGACTCTTTCCTCCACTTTCAAAAATCACACACACACACACTGCACGTGCACTTGCATTCTGCATACTTGCATTTTTACCCTAATATGACCCTTCTAGTTAGAAAAGGGGAACGGTATATTGGTTGTGGGCAAGATGCTAAGTCAGTTTCTTCGCCTACGGCCTCTTGATGGTTCCCTCGCTCGGATCACCAATCGATCATGGCACCACCTCGGGGAGTGGGCCTAGGTTTGAAGATCCGGAAACCGAGCCTTTTTAGGACGCATTAGTCAACTCTTAACCTCATGCTCATATAGACACCTTGCATAGCCGAACCTCTGCCGGATTTAAGACACGCGCACTGTTTTCCAAAACCATGGAGGAAAGGGCGAATGCTCTTACTTTTATTTATACCTGTTTATTCCTGTTGCTATAATGACTGTATTCT
This sequence comes from Euryodendron excelsum, assembly GCA_033060915.1. Taxonomy (NCBI): domain Eukaryota; kingdom Viridiplantae; phylum Streptophyta; class Magnoliopsida; order Ericales; family Pentaphylacaceae; genus Euryodendron; species Euryodendron excelsum. Next base: position 10,333,558 of record CM065389.1, on the reverse strand, counting down.
TACTGTTATAATGACTGTCTAACTGCTCATACATGCATGTTTACTTCAATTGTATTCTCTTTCTTTATACTCTATGCATCCATTTTCATGCATCCCGTATTCCATATCAAGATGAGAGTTCCAAGTAACTGAAGTTACTACATTCTCATGCATATGATTAACCCATTTGTCGCGCCCCTGTTTTTGGGTGTCCAAGGTCCTTTCAGTTCGGAGACCCTAAAGCACGGAACTCTGTCATTAGAACTCGTCCCCCTAGAAGGACAAGTGCGACTAGGTTTGAGAATTGATTTGACTAAGGGCTTTTGAGAAAAATAGAAGTCGCCACCGAACTTGATAAAGGTGAGTTAGAGTACCTAAAACTAAGCGTTAATTTGAAGATTAAACTTAGAGTTTTTTGAAAAAGATTTTTAAAAACTCCCTCAAGATAGGGTTTTTAGAAAAATAGGTTGTTTGACAACCTTTTGGAATGCTTAAGCCCTTTTTGAAAATAACTCCATTTTGGTCTTTCGAAAATAGAAATCTAAGGTTCGGGAGTTGGTTACGTGTAGGGAAGATATCCTAAGATCATCATCCTACCTCGCCCTTTCGGTACCTACATGTCTAATCACCCTTTTGTTCATTCACTAGAATAACCGGTTACCATTGTCCACTTAATATCCACTTTAAAATTTTGAAAATGGGGTTTAGTCATCACTTTTTGGATGGATGATGCATGATGCAAGTTTTTGGAAAAAGTTTGAAAATAATGGAAGTTTTGAAAGAGTTTGAAATAGAAATTTTGAATTGATTGGAGTTTTTGAAAAAGGGATTGGGGTTAAAATGAAAGTTATAACCGCAACATTTTAGGTTGCCTACGTATCTCATTTGGCGAGAATCAGGTCATTCGTAGTTCAGGTAAGAGCCCGATAAAAGATAGGCGCATTAGGGCCTTTGGGAGGTTTGAAGACACTTTGGGTCTATGGAAGGGTTTAAGACACTTTGAGGTCTTTAAAAGTTGAAGACTCTTTGTGGTCTTGGAAGTTTTGAGTTAAAATTGGAAGTGAAGTGTTTTGAAAATGCTTTTGGATTGACTTTAAGGGAGTTTTGAAAAAATGCTTTAGCATGACTCAAGAGAACTTGAAAATGTTTTTGAAGTCTTGTTTTGAAAACCTTAGAGGCATGACTTTAGAATGTTTGATGAATTAGTTTTTGAAAGTAGTTTTTGAAAATGGCTAAGTGTTTGGAATCCTAATATGAACAACCTTAGAGGTTGATTTTGATTTATCACTTGTTCTTGGAATCCCCAACCATGATAGGGCTAGGAATACCATGGGTTTGTGACCTTTTGAAAGCATTTTTCTTGAAAATGTCTTGAAGATGGAGTGTAGGAATATTAGAAGAGTGTATGGAGTTGGGTTTTTGAATCAAGAGAATAGGAGGTTTTAGAAGAATAGGTTAGGAGGATAATTGAAAAGTTTGAATGATCATTTGAAAAAGGGGTTTAAGAGTTGAAATCTTAAAGTGTATTAACCAAAATAGGGTTGGCCTACGGTTAGTCAACTTGGATCAAGTTAACCTAGAGTTAGGTAACTACAGTCAAGTTAACCTAGGGTTTGGTAACTAGGGTCAAGTTAACCTAGGGTTTGACAACTAGAGTCAAGTTAACCTAGGGCTAGGTAACTAAGGTCAAGTTAACCTAGGGTTTGGCAACTAGGGTCAAGTTAACCTAGGGTTAGGTAACTAAGGTCAAGTTAACCTAGGGTTTGACAACTAGGGTCAAGTTAACCTAGGGTTTGACAACTAGGGTCAAGTTAACCTAGGGTTAGGTAACTAGGGTCAAGTTAACATAGGGTGTGGTAACTAGGGTTAGATTGGAGAATGGTCTTGAAAGTTGTTTTGATGCATTCTTGGAAAGAGTTTTGAAAACAAAACATGATATACAATGGACTTTGGTTGGCAATCTTTATGAAGATCATTTCTATGAAAATTGTGACTCTAGCCAAGAGTATGATTTATATGGTTGGTGATTGGAGACCATTCCAAGGGAGGTTTCCTTATGGTCATTATAACCAATATCTTGACAAGAGTATAAGGGGTCAAAATTTAACATAATGGGAGTAATTTTTGGAGAATCATTTTTTATGCAAGGATGGAGAGAAGAATTTTGAAAACCATTTTTTTAAGGAAACCATTCCATCAAGAGAGGGTTCATATGGCCAACAAAGGGGAGGCCACTCAAGAGAGGGTTCCATGGGGCCATTCCAACCACTAAACTTGAGAGAATGAAAACCTTTGAAAATTAGGGAGTTTGAACGCGACCTTTGTGCAAGTTGAAATACAATGATGCAAAAGCATGAATTAGGGGGGTTGAGAGGGATTTTCTAAGGCATGATTCCTAAAGTCTCATCCTAAACTTCAAGGGGCCAACTCTTGGAACAATTTTTGAAAGAAATGTAGAGCTTGGAAATGGCATAAAATTAAGAGCAATGTAAGCATTGTGGAGCATAACAATAAGCATAAAATGAAGCCAAGCATACAAGACATGATCAAAATTGGAATATGCAAGGGGTCATGATTTACATACAAGGCTTTTTTGGCTACACCACATAAACAAGGGGCTCTTGGGCCATACCATCTTAAAGTAGGCTAGTGAGAGGTCCCCCTACACGGTGGCTCTCACTTGCTTTCCTCTAGGCATGATCTAAGAGCCCTCTTGGCTCAAGCATACAAAAAAAGGGGGTTGAAGATGGGGGTTAAAATAGAGAATAGCCTAAGTAGGCTAGGAGGGAGAAGAGAAGAGTGGGGGAGAGCATAAATGTAAAAGGGATACCACCTTTTGCCTTCAACACATTTGTAGTCTTCAATGGATGTCTTGATTGGAGCTTGAGTGACTTCAAGAGGGTTTGAGAGGCTAGAGTGGAGTGTATAAGTGTGTATGGGGCCTTGTATGTGGAGTGTATAGGCTTAGGAGGGGTGGAATCTAGCCTAAGTGTTGGAGGGGGAGAATATATATGGAGATTCGAGGTTCTTGAGTGATTTTAGCAGAGTTTCGTATCAATTTCGGACCTGGAATATGCAAGGGGGGGGAAGCCTCTATTTACAGGCAATCTGGAACAGACCATGCGCATGTGCTACATGCGCATGGCCAAAATTTGGCCGTGCACATGCAGGACATGCGCAAGTACTGTTCTATTGCCAGAATAACATGTGGCACCCTATGTATTGATTAAATCTCGACCGTTGATCGAAAGTCGATCGATCTGTACAAAATTTGAGCGCATGTAGCATACGCTCCATCACCGGGAAGAATTGCCCAAACTTTACCTCGATAATTGGGCCAATTGGGAAGGTTCCAGGGGAATCAATCGCACTCAAGATGTTCTCCTAGTGCATCCGATGAACTTTCATGTTTTCGAAGAGTTTGAATTATGTTCAGAAGCGTGGGATATCGTCTTGGGAAGCGTGCCAAAAAGGATACTTTTGTGGAGCGTTTGTGATACGCTCCGTGGGTGTTCGAAAGTGACTGTTTTCGTTTGATGTGTACGAGGCCTTCGAGAAGCGATCTATTCGATCAGATCGTTCCGATGGAAAGTACTTTGGAAATACTTTTTAGAATTCCCAAATTTACGCATTTCTCAAGTTGTTTGACGGTGCGTTTCAATTAGGGAATCAAAGAAAAAGTCAACCTTGGCGGAGCGTCTGTGAGACGCTCCAGGGGTTATTGAAAGTCATGATTTGCACACCGTATGATGGAGGGCTTCGGAGGGCGATCTATTCGATCAAACCGTATCGATGGAAAGATCTATGGACAAGCTTTCGAGAATTTCCTGATTTACGCATTTCTTAAGTCGGTTGATGATGCATTATAACCAGAGAATCAGGGGAAAAGACAATTTAGGCGAAGCGTCTGCGAGACGCTCCAGGGAAATTTTTTCGAGTCGTGTGAGTTTAGCATCGTAAGGTGTTCTTTTGGTTAAACAAAGGCATTTGGTGAAACCTCCGCTCGAAATCCCAAGGTCGGTGCTGCTTCGGGGCATATTTGGGTTTCTAGGGGCAAAACGGTCATTTGGACCGGAGTTGGCTGGAAATGGTCAGGAATGGTTTGGTATGTTGTGTTAAGTGTGTAGGGCTGTTCAGGAGTGGTTTTGAGAGAGTCTTTTACCATTTAGTGGGGTTTGTGCCGTGCTGAGGCGTTCAGGGGCAAAATGGTCATTTTGACCAAAGTGACTCGGAATAAGACCGGATTTAGACCAAATGGCGTGTGGGGGACACCTGATGGTTTAACAACATTGTGGAAGGATGGACTTATAGTTTTGAGGGATTTTAAACTTTCCCAAAACGTGCCTGGAAGCCCAAGGGGCAAGTTTGGTCATTTTTCACCGAGTCAGCTAGCAAGCGCTGGTGTTGACCTAAGTGTTAGTTCTCGAGACCGCCCGGTCTCAGAAAACTACCTGTGCGATGTTGGTCTCCAAGAACGCCCGTTCTTAGAGAGCTACCTGTAGGGGTGGTGTTGGTCCCTGAGAACGCCTAGTCCCAGAAAGTTACCTGGAAGTGTGGTGTTGGTCTTTGATAACGCCCGGTCTCAGAGAACTACCAAATGACGGACATTCTACATTGGCGGGCTAGCAGACGCCAGAAGTGAACCGTCTGGAATCTTTAATAAGATGTTAGTCCCCGAGATCGCCCAACCCCGGGGAGCTACCTGGATGGCGTTGGTTTCCCAGACCGCCCGGTCCGGAAAGCTACCTGGAATAACGGTGCTTAAGGCTCTCGCGGATCCTTGTGGACCCGAGAAGCGACTAGTTAACTGGATTGGATATTGAAAGGCTCGTCTTGAGCCTGCTTGTGTTGTGATGCCGGAAACCGGTCCTAGTCAGGCAGGAGATTGCCGAGCGGGCAAAAATGGGGTGCTCACACCATTGAGAGTGACACCAAGGTCACTCTTCCTTGCATTAGACCTATCCAAACCCTAAAGGTTCCCACGTTAACCCTAAGGAATCATTGCATGCATTTTTAAGTCATCTCATAAGAGGGGCCCAAATCCCTCTATGCTCACGAAGATAGGATTGCCATAAAGACAAGGGGCAATTAATCAACAAGGTCTCTCAGCGACCTCCTCGACATCAAATCCAAAGAAGCCGAATCTGAAAACTCAAGAGTAGTTTAGGACTTCTTATGTAAAACTAGATAGGCAAAAATCCTAACAAAACATGTTTCCTCCCCCTGTTGAAATGTATTTCAATTCTTTTGTATCTCAAACCCAAAGTTAAATGTATTTCTTTATTTTCCTTGAGCAAATGGATGGATGAAAATATGAATGGATGAGTTTCCCACTTGATTGTAAGGTATCTGCATACATGGGCAAAAACCCCTATCTCCAAAAGTGGGCCAATATATCATGATTAGTTTCCCTCTTAAATAGGGACACCTTAGGACATGCATTGTATAAAACTCTCTAAAAACCAGAAACTGACTTACGAATTCTGTTTTTGTGTTTTTGTCTTTTCCTTTTTTATTTTATTTACAGAGATCACCCTGCACTGAGTCAACATTGCTCCTAGGAAGGGGCAACATCCACCTAGGGATCCCATTATCACTCGGCAAAGAGTATCACTGATGGCTACTAACCCTGAAGAATCGTCTCAAGTTTCTCGAGAAGAGGTCAACGAAATGAAGACCAAGATGGATGTGATGCTCAAACTCATTCAAACTATGGCTATGAAAAGATATTGCTGTAATTCTATCATCATCCATGACTTCGTCAAAGGACCCCGAACTCGCTAATCCAAGGATCGTGCTTCAGTTTGACAATGCTGGGAGGAGTAAGAAAAATGCCAAAGGGATCAGCACTGAAGAGGAAAAGACCATATTACTTTCACCTGTTGTAAAGAGGGCCTCCTTAGACCCTCACAGTTTGAAAATCCAAGAGCTAGAGGATTCACTGCGAAGTCTCCATGGCCATGATGCCTACGGTTTCACTGTCTATGACGAGTTATGCTTCTTTCCTGACCATCCGAGACCTGCTAAGTTCAAAATGCCTGATTTCCAGAAGTATGACGACACTGGTAACCCCGTCGCTCATCTTCGTCTCTATACTGAAGCGCTAAATGGTCATGGTAATGATCCGAAACTCCTTATGCAGCTATTCCAACACAGTCTCACGGGGTCTGTTCTACAGTGGTTTGCTCGTCTGGATTTAAGGAAAGTCACAACCTGGATCGAGTTGGTTAATGCATTTAAAGCCTAATATCGTCACAATATTGATCTCACCTCTGACCGATGGTCCCTGATGACTATAAGCAAGGGTGAAAAAGAAAGCTTCAAGAAGTATGCCTTGAGATGGAGAGAAGCTGCCGCACGAGTCAATCCCCCATTGGAAGAGAAGGAGTACGTATAACTATTCGTACATACTTTTCAAGGTATATACTGCGAGAAGCTCTGCACAAGTGTAGGGAAAAGTTTCTCCGAGCTTATCATGCAAGGGGAGATGATAGAAAATGGCCTTAAGACAGGGAGGATTACGGACCCCTACGCCAAGACTGGAGAGTATATCGTCAACATAGCTAAGAAGGTGGCTACTACAAGGGGAACAATCAAGAAGGAAAGTGAAGTGTCTGCCATCCTGCCTAGCCAACCACCCCAATACCGACCGCCATTGCAATCACACCCTGTCCTGCCCTTACCCATGTTAACCATGCCTGTTCCAACCCCTAACTACGGCCCAGCTGGGGCACAACCTAACTTCAATAGAGCTGCTCGACGCACCTGTACCTTTGATACCTTAGCCTACACCCAAACTGAGGCTTGCCATAGCTTTCTGAAGAACAACATCTTAAAGCCCATACCTGCCCATCCTTTGCCAAGCCCTCTACCCCCAACCTTTAATGCCGTCCTTACATGTGAATACCATTCGGGTAGCCAGGGGCACGACACCGAAAGTTGCTTTGCTCTCAAGCACAAAATCCAAGACTTGATTGACATTAAGGCCATTGATCTGCAGCCAGTAAAACCTACTCTGACTCCCAATGTGACCACCAATCCTCTGCCGGACCACACCGTCAATATGATACTAGTAGAAATGGAAGGCGAGGGAGAGTTTGACGAGCTCGAGGCCGGAGATTATGAGGACGATTGGGAGACCGATGAAAAAGATGACTAAGAGAAGGATCTCTGATTGTGCCCGGTTTATCTTTATAACCCTGATGAGGTGCTTGATACTTCTGGCTGGCCCATTAAAGAGCCAATGTTCCCGAAAGAAGTGCATATTGAAAGCATAACTACTGATGGATAGGATGATGAGTTTCTACACCCAAAGTATGCAGCAGTTGAAAGTCACTTGTTGGAAAACCCTTGGCCCGCTACCGAATACAACTATGAAGACATGGGCTAGGGTCTAGAGGAGTCAAGAGAATAGACGGAGCCGTTCTAGTTGGAAGGAGGTGAACTAGCCATCCTATTTACAGAAGAACCTGCTACAAGGAACAAAAAGGAGGTCAATAAAGCTACCAACTGCACCATCACTGCCAACATGTCTGGAGCTCTAGAAGAAGCCTTTGTCTGTCTTGCCCTGGCCAAGGACCTGAATCACGAGTGGAGCATCGAAGACGTGGGCATTGTCCCAAGGCCGTATTGAAATGAGTTTCCATCAAAAGCGTACAAGAAAGGGGTGTTTTCACCTACTTTCTTTCTATCTTTTTTATATTTTGTCTTTAAAATAATATCTGCATTTTTGTTTCTTTAAAAAAAACCTATATGCTTTTCGTTGATAAGATAAAATGATTAAGTCTTTTTATTCATTGTTGTTGCCTTCTTTTCTCTTGTGAATGGTAACTACTTTCTACGCAAAGGGCATGGTAAATCTTAGGAGTCAGTTTGACTTGAAGGGATGATAGCATGAGTCAACTACTCGCCAAATGATCAGCTTTCCAAAGAGAGAGAGGACAAGGATGAGTGAGGAAACTACCCAAAGGCAACACTTACAAGACACTGAAGTTAAGCGATATGTGGTCAGTTTATCAAAATGAAGAAGAGTCATCTTTCACTTCCCCACATATAAATAAATAATAAATAATGCTTATATCCCCCTTGCTAAACCCCTAGAGCCTTGCAACGAGCGAAAATTTTCTTTGTCAACCCCGATTCAAGACTGTCTTCCCCACACTGAGGTAGACAATAGCTGAGAACTCTAGGAATGGTATCCATCTTTTGTCATGTTGGGGCAGTGCAAGAGGCTCTATAGATCAAGCAATCTAATTCGAAGTGAAGAGAGGCCCTTATTTCCTCTCCCATACAATCAAAAGCAACCCCTTGCCAAACCTGTTGAGCCATTTATCTTTGTTTAAGAAAACCCCAACCTAGGGATCACCACCCACATTGGGTTAGATTGAACTGTCAAGGAAAAGGTTTAAGAAAAAAGGGTTGAAGAATTATTCATTTCATAAAAAGAAAGGAAAAAGGAAAAAGTGAAGGAAAAGAGTTGCCAAGGGCAAGAGGCCACAAAAAAAAAAAAAAAAAAAAGAAGCCATAATTGTGCCATGGAATGGCCAAAAGAGAAAGGAATCACGTATACCACAAAAAGCATATAGCAGGATTGAAAGAGATGAGTCATTTTTGCCCTTGAGAAGTGTATAGTAAGAGCAAGGAAGGAATTTAAAGGTGATCTTAGGTTACAAAGAAGTCCAGTAGAAATAATAAGTTTGAGCCTTTACCCCTTTCTTGCAAGAACCCGAAACCTTGGTCTACATTACAACCTTACTAAAGTCCCCTCTGATTAAAAACAGATTGCTTAATCTAGTGAGCTAGACACGTTGTCGAAGCTGAGAAGAGGTGTTAACCCTGCTGGAAGGAAAATAGTCAAGGACGATATGGATCTAAACCCTACTGAAAACAACATCAAATTTGAGTCTGCATATCCCGTTGTTTCTGAAACCCCATAACCTAGCCTACATTACGGTCCTAAACAAAGTCTCCTCGGATTGAGGGATTGACCACTTATGGCTCTACTAAAGGTCAGGTAAGCTGTTGCTAAAACCCTGAGAGTTGAGAGTTTCAGCCCAATAATCATATACACTAACCCCGAGGCAAAGAGTTAGAGGCAATCAAAAGGTTGAGAAAGGTGCGAAGTACTATCATCCAATCAAGGTAAGGTTAAGTCAAAGGAGAGGCTAGACCCCCGAAAAGGAAGGAGTTACCATTCCAAAGATTACAAGTTCAACAGCACCCTTTGTCATTCTGTTAGTTAATGTATTTCTAATATGTGCATACGTTTTCAAAAAAAAAAAAATATATAAAAAAAAAAAAAAAATCTGCTTGAGCTTTGCATACATAGGGTATAACTCCTTGTAGAAACAGAAGTCACCAACACAGTTTAATGTCAACCCTTATAATAGATACTCAACATCATCATTTCTACACATGCATCGGATCATACACTTAAAAAAAAAATCAATCATAAATGTCTCTGCCTATCTATGGGTCTAAATACCATACATATCCATCTTTGTACAAAACTTACAAAATAAAACTGTCTAACGTAAATACATCTTAGGGATAGGGGCAGAAGAAGATCAGAGTCCCCACAAGGGGCATCTGTCAAAGGTCAAAATCAACGTCCTCAAGATCAAAATTCCCGAAACCCTACATCGTAGGAGGTGGATAACTACTAGAAGCATCGGCGTCCTGCAAAGAAGACATAGCCGAAATCAGTTACATGAAAGAAGAACTAAACAACAGTAGAACGAAGAGAAAGCGGGGAAATACAACATACCCCGCCACAGCCAATCTGAGATAACCGCGCCGTTAGGGAAGCTACCTCGACCTGGTACTGATCCCGCACCATCTAGTACTGATCTCTCTGGTCTCTCACAGTAGTAAACTCAGCCTGGGGCACATATCCTCCTGCTCGGCGCCACAAGTCAACCACCTCCTGGCCAACAGCACATCCGCCAACTACTACCTCAAACCAGGTAAAGGCACCGACAGAATGAGCACCAAAGTGTGTAACATAACCCATATTTGCAGGAAGTAAGAACCCGACACCTGGCTACCGCTCCTGATAGGCGATAGGCACTCCTGCCACCAAAGCTCCAAACATATACTCCAGCGAAGCTCTTGCTGATCGAAACTCCTCATAGAATTGCTGCCAGTGCTGCTCTCCTAGATAGGACTCCTAAGTTCGTCACTGAGAAAAGCAGCCCTCGATAGAGACAACGGGACCAAGTACCGGACTGTCTCATAATGAACTGATCCAGTGAAAGGCCGCCAAGTCACATTCCTCACCTCAATTAACTCCAGGTTCGGCCGTAGCGTCACAAAGTCAGTAATCTCCGATCACTGGGCCACCCGATCACGAGCCCACCTCAAAGCTTGAGGATAAAGGTCATCCTCGACAACTGCAGGGTGACGAACAAGTAGATACTCATAACTCCACCAGACAAGAAAGGGCCAGAAACTAGTCATGCTGCCCCAACGGGAAGAAGTCTAGACCCGTATTGACCGAAGGAAGCACCCAAAGGAGAAGGATCCCCAATCCAGCTCAGACAAAGCCCCAAGATCAGGTACTATACTCACTAACCGAAAAGGCACGAGAGACTTTTGGTTGCTGTAGAAACAGCTAAAGATGATGTACAAAACAAGTCGCCGTCTCATAATGTCCCGCCTGGCAGGTGATGGCTCAGCAACAAAGGTCCGGTCATCCCGGCTAAGCCAGGAAACTGCGAAAGCAGAACGCTCAGGAGGGGTCAAGTCCAGCAGAATGCAAGCCTCGTCTCTACTGACTGACTGTAAAGTGATCCGCCGGTCGACGAAGGAAAGCCCCGTGATGATCGCCCAATCCAAGGGGGTGGAACCCAACTCAAAGCCAACAAAATGAAAGGTCCTCGTCTCTCCAAACCACCGCTCAATCAGTGCCAGCACCAGATGTCGGTTCAGGCAGTTAGCCTGTAATCCCATGAAGGCTTCGAATCCGATTTCAGTCAAGAAGGCACGATATGATGGAGCAACCCGCTACATGGTCGCGAAGACCTGATGAACAGCCCCTCTAAAAGGTGTGTGTACCTGCGAAGGGGGCAAATGCTATCTAGAATATACACTGGGGTGATAGGCAAGATTCCCAAGCAGTGGGATGTCCGGTACTTCCAGGTCACCCAAATCAGTATCCGTCTGCCTATGTCTAGAGGAGGCTCTCCCGTAATCAGTGACCTAGTCGTCCAGACCCGGTACCTTCTCCTCTCCACCGATCTCCTCTGCAAAGGCCTGCTCAACCGGAGGAAATGGGTCGACAGGTGGTCTACTCCCATGTCCGCTTTGACTGAAAGAGGCCCGTCCGGTAAATCATCGGCTACCTCTGGATCGACTGGAACCGCTGGTGGAATTTGTATGAGCTGCCTTCCTCGAGCGACGTCTCCTTTCAGAACCATCACCACCTGCATCTGCCATCCTGAAAAGGTAAACTAAGGTAAGATGTGTTAATATACGGTACATGCAGAAATAATAATAAAATAAAGTAAACAAATAATAAAAATAAATAAAAAATAATAATAAAAAAATTTCCTACACCTTTTGATTTCCCAACTTTAAGTCAAATCTCAAGGATTTTCTGTCTTTTTCCTTCAAAAAAATTTTATTTCTAAACATTTTCCAACTCTTTCTCTGATTTCTAAAAATTTCGATAGAGTTTCATTTAAAAATGGTCCATACAACACCTATGACATAAACACAAAATACAAATCGTGCACTTCACAACGTTATAATCACATAACATCAGCACTCGTGTACACTTTTTAAACTTTCGAAGTTTTCAAAACACATGTTTTATTTTTTCAATAAATCAATGGTTTTCAAAAATATCCTAAAATTTCTCAAAATCATTTCGAATGTTTTCTAAAATATTCCTACATTTTTCTAAATTTAAAACTCTAAAAATTTCATCAATTTCCCAATTTTCTTTATTTTTCTATTTTTCAAAAAATCAAAAATTCACCAAGTTGTCAAAAAATTACGAAACTTCATACGGTTGTTAAACACATTTTTCTAAGGCACACATATCAAAACATTAATTTTCATTGTTCACACGAATTAAACAGAGTTCTACACATTAAAATCAACATAGGATATACAACTCACTTTTCGAAGTTCTACCGTGAAATCTTATCTTCCGGCAACTTTTCAGGCGTCTACTTCCGGCAATCTCCCACGGTGCCTAAGAGATGCTCCTTCAATGTCTAGGTCAGTTTCCTTTTAATGGCTCTCGATTTTTCACAAACTCTCCACATTCCCGTAAGTGTTCGAACCAGAAATTTTTCTAGTTTTGATCCTAAGCCTAGTGGCGCCAAGCCATTTCGGCCAAAGGTGCCACTCAGTTCCAAATTCTAGGCAGTTTTGCACTTTTTCTAGTCACAACTCGATTTCGAAGGCCTTTTAAGCCAAATATTCGTTTCTACAATCCCGTCTTCCAAAATTTCCAAAGTCCGTCTCTCCGACCGCTTCACGGTCAATATGAGACTCTTACTCTGTCATTTTCTATCTTCGACAAGCAAAACTGCCAGAACGATTTATAGACACGCCTAGAGGGTCAACCAGACATTGTTTGCGGCTTATAAAAAATAATAAATAATGAAGGCAATTAAAACGTAAGCCTCAACGATTTATAGGCACGCCCAAAGGGTCAACCAGACGTTATTTGCGGCTTATAACAAATAATAAATAATGAAGGCAATTAAAACCAGCCAATAAGGCGGTATAATCATAAAATAAAAGAAGATAATGAACAAGCAAATAATTATTAATACTAGATTTTGCAGCATTGAATCTTGAAATTGATATTGAAAATTGAAAATAAAATTACATAAACAAATTGAAAATTACATAAACATTTGAAGATTACCAGTAATATCTGGAAATCACTGATACTTGAACTTGAGATCTTGATTACAGAAGAATTCTAGAGAGAGAGAGAGGTTGGACGCTAAAATTTGGCCTGCCCTCCAAATGGAAGAGCCAGTGTTTAAATAGACAGAAAAGGAAAACTGGAACTGTTGAAATAGTGACGGTTTGTCGGTCGCCAAACTGGAATTGTTGAAATAGTAACTGTCGGTGGCCGCAAGTTGGTTGTCTCTTGTGAATAGTGAATAGTGAACAGTAAAAGTCGCTTTTACTGTAGCAATGTTGACTTTTGCTGAAATTTGTCGGAAGAGCACCGAAAGTTGATGGCTTGATCAGTGGTGTGTCTGTCTTGCTTTGATCACTTCCTGTCGACTTTTGGAGCGAGTTTTGACTGGAGTGAAAATGCCAAAACAGTTATCTTCATTGTCCTCGGCAAGATCTGTAGAAGATACTTGAGAATCTTGATCTCGATTGGATGGAGAAGCCTCATCATCACTATCAGAGAGAGATGATAAGGTTTTAAGCAGGTGTTGGCGAAGCTCTTTCTTGGATTTGGCTGCAGCTAATTGAGAAATTAATTGGCTACGATTGAGGAGAAATTGGGGATCAGATGCCATAGCAATGGCTGGGTGTTGTTGGAAGAATTTGTGGACTGTTTGAGAGGTGACAATTTGGGCAGCGGGCCAATTATCCCACCATTTGACCTGAAAGCTTCGGGCAAGATAAGAAAAGGAATTTTGAGAAATGATGGTATAGTTCCAAGCACAAATCCATGGGATGAAAAATTGAATCATAAAAGGTAAAACGCAAGGGAATTTGGATAAAGCCCGATCAGGTTTGAACTGGGTTTGATAGAGAAGGAATGCTTCATGGATAGATGGTGGAAAAATTTAAGGTACGAACCCAAAGTGATTCCACCATAAAAAGAACCAGTTTGGAAAAATGAAAGGAAAGTATTTTTTGAAAGCAAACATCCAAGAGTGACTGAATTTGGGATTTTGAAAAAAGAAAGTATTGAACCAGGCTTGTTGGTAATCATAATAATTGAAATTAGGAGGGTTGTAAACTTTAGAAAAACGGCGGGGACGAAGAGGATGAGGCCCCCATTGTTCTTGGGTTAAGATTTGGTTAATGTAAACAGTAGAATGGGCAATGTGGGTTTGATCAGGATTATAATGATTTTTGAAGGAAATGGAATCAGTTTCAATGAGAATAAATTCATAAAATTGTTGGGTATGTAAAGGGGAGATTTGGAGAAAGTGTGTGTTCGGGGCAAACACTCTAGGAGGAATTTGAAATGGATCCTCATTCCATGTTTGATTTTTCAAAAGAACAATAGTTTGTTCGCATTGAGTTTTAAGAAAATATTTAGATTTGACTATGGGGTTAGTAGCCACCATAGAAGAAGAAGAAGAAGAAGTGGGGCGAGAAGCCACCACAGAAGAAGCAGTAGAGGGGCGAGGAGCCACCACTTGTTGTTGTTGGGGAATGGCGGTAGTTTGAGCAAAAGTTTGAGATAATTGTTGAGTTTGTTCAATAAGTGTTTGGTTATACCAATCACTGGGAGACATTGGAGGAAGTGTTTGGAGAGGAATTGGTTTCATGGCATAAGAAGCTTTGGTTTTGGGTTGAGTTTGAGCAAGGGCTTTGCCGGGATCTCGACTTGGTTTAGGAGGCATGGTGTGAATCTCCCTGTAAGAATTCTCAAGTAAGAAAATCTGGAAGTGAATTATCAGTACCTTTAATGTAAGCAATTTTAAAATAAAAAACAGAAAGAATAGCTTACCATCTAGCAAAGATTTGCTTAGAAGCTATATTTTGTACATCTTTAAAAATAATATTTTTGGCAGCTTGACAATCAATACGAAGTAAGAATTCTTGATTTAATAAATCACTTTGAAATTTGGAAATACATAAAACAACTGCTAATAATTCTTTTTTAATAGTGCTATAATTCTTTTGAGTAGGATTCCAGGTACCCGAGGTAAACCTAAGTAATTGTTCTTTGTTATTGAGGACTTGTTTAATAATACCACCATAACCTATATCAGAGGCATCTGTTTCAACTATTTTGAAAGCAGTAAGATTGGTTAGGGTGAGACAAGGCAGGGATTGAACGTATTGCTTAAGGGTTTGAACGATTTTAGTATGTTCATTAGACCAAGCAGAAGGGTCTTTCTTAAGACGTTGCCTGAGAGGAACAGCAATCTGACTTAAATTGGGATAAAAGTCAGAGACATAATTGAGACTTCCTAAAAACCATTGCAATTGATTTTTATCTTTAATTTCATCAAGAAATTTATTAGCAAATTGGATAGATCTTTCAATAGGGGTAATTGTACCTTGATAAATATAATGTCCTAAGAACCTGACACGAGTTTGAAATAAACTAATTTTCTTTGCAGAAAGAACTAAACCAGTGTGTTTAACAATTTTGAAGAATTGTTCAAGATGTGTCCAGTGTTGAATAATAGAATTAGAAAAAATTAAAACATCATCAATATAAACAATTGTGAATTGAGAATGGGGATTGAAAATATCATTCATAATTTTTTGAAATTCAGAGAGAGCATTTTTTAAACCAAATGGCATTACATTCCATTCATAATATCCAAAAGGTAAAGTAAATACAGTTTTATATCGATCTTGTTCGGCTAATTGAATTTTTCAAAAGCCAGATTTCATATCAAATTTTGAGAAGATTTTTGCATGACAGAGACGTTGAAGAAGATCTTTTTTATTGGGAATAGGATACCGAATCCATTGAAGAGCATCGTTGAGAGGTTTATAATTGATTACTAATCGGGGAGCACCTCGTTCAATCTCATCATTTTTATAAACATAAAAGGCAGCACAACTCCATGGAGATCTACTAGGGCAAATTAATTTTTTATCAAGTAAATCCTGAATTTCTTTTTTACAATATTCAAAAAGTTCATGGTTCATTTGGATTGGACGAGCTTTGGTAGGAATTTTGGAGTCAGAAAAATCAGAAGCATAAGGTAAAGTAACAACATGTTTGTGCCTGGACCAGAAAGCATTGGGTACATCAAAACAAACTTCTTGTTGTAATTTGGTTAAAAATTTACCGCTGGCTAATTGCAAAGTACCATTTTGTAAGCTACGTTCAATTTGAGTATTAATTTTTTCCTCTTTTAAAAATAATAAGTGGTTTTCTTTTCGAATGATAAGATTGAGAGTTTTATGGGAAATAGCAAAATTTTTTAAAAGTATTAAGATCTTTGGTACGAGGAGGACTTACAAAGGGAAAAATAATTTGATTATTATTAAGAGTAATAGTGATACCTTTAGTAGTAACTTGAAAGGGTTGTAGAAGACTAAGGAAAGGTGTTCCTAATATAACTTCTCTGAAAAGGTTTTTGACAAGGACAAAAGAAGTTTTGATACATACATTATTATTACAAATATGAGCAGTAGAAAGTTTATATTGTATTTGGAGTGGAGTTCCACTAGCAGCAGAGAGACGTTCACGTGTTTTTTCAAAATATTTAGTAGGGATCAAACCTTCTTGAATACAATTAAGATCTGCACCAGAGTCAAAAGGGGCAATAGTGTCAAATCTAAATTCTTGGTTAACAACAATAGTAATTTTGACATTTCATTTTTGATAAGAGATTTGGAAAAGTAAGAAAATATCTGTAGGATTTGGAATAGTAGGCTGGCTAGAAGAAGAGGAAGAGTGTTGAAGTAATAACACTTGATTCTTAAGATTATCAAGATCAATTTTGGAAATATTATGTTCAAGTTTAAAATCACGTAATTCTTTTTTGACAGAGTTGATTTCAGTTTGTAAATCTTGAATAGTTATAGGGGAGGACTTAGAAGTATGGTCAAATCTTTTGAGAATATCATTGAGATTATAAGGGTTATTTAATAATGAAATATCTTGGGTAGGTTTGTCAGCAGAAGTTAAACTTTGTTTAAGTTGGAGTAAATAATCTTTTTTAACTTAAGGATCAGAAATTTTATCTATAACATCAAGAAGTAATTCTTGTTCTTTTGTAATAACATTAATAGTATGTGTGGTTAGACATTGACAATTGGTTTTTATAATTTGGTCAGGTTCAGGGGAAGAAGAAGAAGTATGAGGTTCGTCTCCGTCAGAAGAAGATTGGGATACAATTTCATCTATTTGTAATTCATCATCAGAGAGGGAAGGATTATCAGAAGCATCAGAATTTAAGAATAAATGTATAAGTTGTTGTTTAAGTGTTTCATCAATATCTAAGGAATTAATTTTCTGATTCATTCGACACTGATTTTTATAGTGGCCAACTTTACCACATTTGTAACATGTGGGAATTTTTCTGGTGTGTTTAGAAACATTTTTAGGTTTAGATGGAGAAGTTTTAACAGGAGGTTGTGTATGGGGTTTCTGGTAAAAAACATTGGAACTTGGTTTGGGTTTTCGAAAGAATCGTCGTGCAGAAGTAGTGCGAGGTTTTCGTCGGGAAGGGGGTATGATTTGTGTGGTATTTTCAAAACCAAATTGTTGGCAAAAGGTACCTAATTCACATTTGGAAGTGGCTAAATCCTTTTGTAATTGTTGGTTAAGTTTGAAGTTGGTACAAAGTTCAAGACCTTGGGTTTGAATGGCATTAATTAAGTCACCATAAGTGAGTTGTTCATAAGGAACAACTCCATTGTTGTTTTCTTTGAGTTTGTCTTTGACCTTTTGAGAAAATAGCTTGGGAAGACCATCTAAAAATTTTTCTTTCCAATGTGTTTGACGGCAATCATCACGTAACATAACTTTGGTTAAGAAAACATCTTTATACCAACAAAAATCTTGGAGTTTTGGACATCAGAGATTATTGAGGATTTCAGAGGTAACAACTTGGACTTTGGAAGGACACCCTAAGAAGTGCCTAGAAATGGAAAAGATAAGGGTACTAACTGCATCTTCAATTGTTTGATTGTCTTCAGTTTTGATGGGTGTACCATTTGAATCAGTTTTGATTACAGTAAGAATTTGAGTACGTTCAGAGGAGGTGAGAAAATGATCCCACCATCCTTTAAGATGACCAGTAAACCAGTAACTAAAGCTTAAGCAACAGCAAAATCAGAAGATTTTTGTTTAGTTTTGTAGGCTAAAGCAACCATTGTCATTTCTTGAAGTTTGTTAAGAATATGATATTCAGTCATACCATCAAAATTCCATTCATAAATGGTACGACTATGATAAGCAGCTTGAGTGAATTGATTTCTTTCTTCATATTGCATATCAGGAAGAGTAGGATGAGGATAATAATTTTTGGTGTTATTAGATTCATAGCGGTTTTGATATTTCCATTTTTGTCTTTTATTCTGGGTAGCATTAAGTTCTAAAGGTTGGGAATCATTCATGGTTTGTTCAATCGCTTCAACTTCAGAAAGGGTTGGTTGAGATAAAGTATTAATAGCTTTAGAAGTAGATGGAGGTGTGTCAGGTGCAGTGACAACACGGAGAACATGATCAAGTTGTGCAAGTTTGTGATCAATTTGCGAAGAAAATTCTTGATTACTTAATTCATTTTGAAGATATGAAGGGACTTCATGTGGTGTAAATAGAGGAGTTTCAGCAGTAGTGAGTGTAGTGACTTGATCTTTGTTGATAAAGTTTTCTACACGAGTTAATTGGTCACCTATAGTTTTAAGTGTTTGATTTGTAAAATTATTTTGTTGTAAAATATTAGAAATGTCTTTGGCATTAGGAGGTGAAGCATCAGGCTTAAGTTTGAAAGAGGAAGCAATAATAATACTAGATCTATGTTGAATATGAATTTCTTCTAGAGGGGGATGAATACAAGGTTTAATAATATCGTTAGAAGTAACCCATTGGTTTTCAGTAGTGGTAATAACATTAAGTTGATCAAAATAATTAGAATAATATTCAAACCAGTCAAAGAAACTTAAATGAATTTTGTTATTTTGAACAAACTGATAATAATCTTCACGTATAGGAAGGCGAGCAATTTCATCAAAGGTTTTTAAAAACCAATTCTTCTTTTGTATATTTTGGGGAGAATTAAAATCACGAACTAAAATAGATTTGTCAAAAATAAATTCTTGTTCTATCATATTTATTTGAGGATCAAGAGGAGGATCTGGAAGCATTTGAGATAGTGTGGGAGATTGGGGAAAATCATCTTGTGTATAAATAGGTTGTGCAACATTAGAAGTTGTGACAGATTGTAATACAAGAGATCTAAAATGCATTGAAGAAGAAGGAACAGAAGAAAAAGAGCTCCTAGGTGAGAAAGATTGAAATTGAGTGCTAGCAGATGATCCAACATCTGAGAACCGTGGTCGAGATGACCTTGCCGTAGTATTAATGAATTTGATACGAACACTGTTATCAGTGCTTTCATGAATATATTCTAAATTTTTGTTTTCTATGGTTGTAAATGGAACTTCATTGTCTAAAGTCCATTCTAATGGGAGATTCACATCTTCCCAGCGTATGGTCTTGGGAGTACTAATATTGGAGTCACTATTCGTATAAATAAGGAGTGTTTCGCCTTTGGGGCTTGTGATCTTACAACGTGGATTTATAAGTGTAGTCATGGCTTTGAGATGGATTCTATAAATAATGGAAAAAGGGATATTACCTGGTCCTAAGTCACAACCAGAAGTTTTAATTTTGAGTGTGAGGACTTTAAGAATACCAGTATCTTGGAGACATATAACATATCCGGGATAACAATCAAAATGGACAAGCCCACTATAAAGACTTGTTTCAATTAAACCTAAGGTACTGTTGATAAATGTTGTGTGTCTTTTATCTTGTAAAGTTAAAAGAATTGCAGTATTTTGACCCTGACGGGTTAAGGGAACAACAACTACTTGTACTAATCCTAAGTGTAAATAATTGTATTTTTGTTGTTTGTATTTGTTAATAAGATTTTGACTGAGAAGTTGAATTTGTTGAGATGATTCTGTAAAAGGAATTGTTTGTTCGACAGTTTTGATAGTATAATTGGACAAAAAATCAAAATGTTTAATTTGATAAACTTGATAGACAGAGACACAAGGAGGTGTCCAATTGGGAGGAGGAAAACCTTGTTCTTCTTGGTTAAGTATTGAAGTGTCATTACTACTATGAGATTGCCTAAATACCGAAGACATGGTTCTCGTTAAATGATTCATTAGGGAACTTAATTGTTTATCATTTAAGTATTTAGATTCAAAATTATATAAAGATTAATACCTATGGGTGATCTAGATGTACCCTAGTCGCGTAGCCATTGTAAGTCCCAAGGTTGAGGCAGTAGGTGTAAAACGTTGACCGGCTAAAGACAGAAAAAGAGGGGCAGCTGTAAACACCCCATTTTTGTCCGCTCAGCAATCTACAGTCCGTCCAAACTTGTATTCAAGTCAATGTGGACATATTCCCAATCTAAATCAACTTTCTAAGTCTAATCCCGTCAATTCATCGCTTCGCGGGCCCATCAGGCCCAAATAGAAGTAAAATGACCAAAATGCCCTTGGGGGCATTGTTCGGTCCAATCCCACAGGCATGTCTTTCCATAAATGGTAAGTCCCCTTTCTAATCCAACAGGCACGACTTCCCGAAGACGGTAAGTCCCTTTTTCCAAGTCCAATTCCAATCCCTCTCTCAAGAAAGTTGATTCCTCAAGACCGTAAGTCTACCCTTTCTGGCACATTTTCCAAAGAAAGTTTTTTCGGAATGGTAAGTCCCTTCAAACCCGTTGACCGAGACGAGACCCCAAGTCCCCGATATGGTAGAATGGTCCACCTTTGGCACCTGCTAGCTCGCCAATGCAGAAATGTTCATTTTGGCACGGCTTCCGGTGAGTTCTAATGAGAGAGTATAGTATTTTTTCCGCTTGTGGGTGTATTCCTCGAGTGCAAAAAATCTGGGCGAGACAACAGGCTGGGGCTTTATGCCCAATATACAAGTTAACTCAACAAAGCCCTACTCAGGCCTAGGCCGATCAAGCGGAGGCTTTATGCCTAATCTACAAGTTAAAGTGACAAAAGTCCTACTCAGGCCCAAGCCGAGCAAGCAGAGGCTTTATGCCGAACCTACAAGCTAAAGTAACAAAAGTCTTGCTCAGGCTTAGGTCGAGTAGCAGGATCGACACGTGAAAGCCACAAAAGCCCTGCTCAGGCTAGGCCGAGCAAACAGAATTGACATGAAAGTGACAACAACCCTGCTTAGGCCCTGGCTGAGTAGGCAGAGGTTTTATGCCCAATCTACAAACTCACGCAACAAAAAAGTCCTGACCATGACAACTTACTGATACTAATCTTGTTAATATGTTGGTTTATTCGCTACTAAGAGTTCGTTTATTCTTAAAAGGCAGCAAAATCGATAGAATAAAGCAAAAACTATAGCAACTGCGGTAAAAAGGGCTTTTTCATTCATAAGAGTTAGCTTACAAAAGCCAGAGCAGTATTACATCATGAAAGTCACTGCAAAGGCAAAAGAAGAAGACTATTGCAATAACCTACAAAGGGAAATCTACTTGGCCACAAGAGCTTTCGACTAAGCAGCAGTCTTGGACTAGGCATTATCCTCCTCTACCCCCTCCTTCTCTTGCGCCTTGCTCTTCGGTGCTGCCTGAGAAATTGCATCATTTTTTACCACTGGCTTAATCGCAGACAAATCCAGATTGGGATGAGTCTGAGCAACCAGACTTTTAGCTTCTTTGAAGCCGTCTATATAGATCTAGGCAAAAACAATCTGGTACTCTGCCCCATTCATGTACTCCTGTTCAGCCTTCTTTTTGGTAGTCTTCGACTGAGCAGGGAATGTTGCAATCTGATTATGGGCAACCTTCAGGGCAGCCTTTTCAGCTGTCAGTTTTTCCCAACAGGCTTTTTTTTGGGCCTTTTCCTTCTCAAAATCAACCCTCAGCTTCGCTTGATCACTCTGAAGGGACTATAATCTACCCTCAACTTCCTTCACCTTTGCCAGAGCTGTGTTCACCTCAGTCTGGAGTTGATCAGAAGTCCTCTTCTCCTCCACGAAGGCCTTCTTAAAATCCACCGATCTGCTGCTAAGGACCATTACTCTGGTAGCAGCCTAAAAAGGAAATGACACGATCAAAAAAGGTTAACAACCTGAAAAGGAAGTGACACGACCAGAAAAGGTTAAAACGCCAAGTACAAATAAACGCTTCCGTACCTTCAGTAAGTCCTGGAAAATTTCTTTCCCTAGTATCAATGAGGCCATGGCGGACAACTTGTTGATGTCCGAAGAGGAAAGGATGCTTTTTAGCTTTCTCGTCACCTCGCTGGCACTCTTAAAAATTAAGGGGGTAAAGACTGGCACATCCTCTAGAGGCCGAGCAGCTGCTGGGGGTACCTTAGTAGTGATTGTGGCAGACGCTAAGGGAGGTGGAGGTAGAGTCTTCTCAGCAGGAGGAGGAACATTAACCAATTGAGGAGTATTATCCTTAAGGATTATCGCTTTCCCCTTGCTCCCCTCTGTAAGCGCCTAGGCAAGGACCTTGTGGCCAGATGCCAACTTGAATCGCTTGGCCGGAGCAGGTCGATCTACCTCTGTGGTCAGCTTGGTCTTCTTCAAAAAACTTCTGTTCAGTTCTATCTCCTCCTCCTTGATCTGCAAAAAGCACAAGACATGGACGTCAGAACACAACAGACTACAGTTAAACAAAAAACACAAAGTACTTACTCCGTGCTGATTCTACACTTAGAGCGTAATCTGTAGGCTCAGGGCCCAATAGGAACATACCCAGATTTTCGACATTCACCAAGGCATAGGCGTCGGTAATGCCATACTTGATAGCTCGGTCCACCCTTTTCTTCACCGTCTCGCTTAGAGTGAGGGCAACATGGGCTAAAAGCAAGCAACTTAAGTCAGTACTCTACAGGTCTAAGAATCTAATGACAAAAGAAAAAAATTCCAGGGTTGAAGAGCATACCCTTCCTAGAAGGCCTCCTTCACTCTCGAGGAACTCGAACGAACATCTCATCCACTAGCTCCTAAGGTTCGCTCTCCCAGCCATCACCGTAGATGTAGAAAAACTTGTCTTTCCACTTTTTATAGGAAGAGGGCCATCCCTTTACCAAAACGATGCCCTTGCTCCTAGTAAAGAAGTACCACCACCCTTTTTCAGGCTCTGACATCTTGTATCAGGGTAGAAATTCATCAACAGTGAGGTTGTTCTTGCCACCACCACTCGCCTGCCACAGCACGGTGCATGCCACCAAAATCCTCAAAGTGTTGGGTATGAGCTGACCAAGAGCCAACCCTAGAGCCCCCATGATTTCCCTAATAGGAGTAGGGACGGGGAATTTAAGGCCATTGGCCAGAGCGGCCTCACATACACAAATTTTCCCTGGACGGGTAAAGTAAGCCCACTCCCCCCTCTTTGGGATCCTATAGCACAACAAAGGGGGCATCTGGTACTCCTTCCAAATTCTCTTCATCATCTTCTCCGTTATCACAGAGGACACTCTCTTTGCTGCAAAGTTGAACTCCCTCACTCTTGGCACCACCATCATCCTGGCTCCAAGGGCCACCCTCCCTCCAGAAGCCCCAAAAGGACCCACTGATGAACTATCAAGGGCCCCGGGCCTAACTCTAACCAAATCCTGAGACAGGGTATTCTCAGAATCTGATGATTGCACGTCTCTCTCGTCCATGCTTCCTATCAGATATCCCTTCCTCCTAGGCTTAGCTTCTACCCTAGCCAGTTCTCAAACCCACCTAAGTGACTCAAAGATCGCTCACAAACCCTTCGCCGATTGCTTAAAGAAACTGACTCAAAAAGAATCGCATAAAAGCTAAAAGCTACATCAAAAAAACTTACCAAGCAACGCAGGAAACCCTTCGAGGTAGTTGTGAATCGACACAGCAGAAAGCAACGAAGCAGAAAATCTAGAGAGTCTTCTGGAAATCTCCAAGTATGGCACATGCAAAGTGAAAACCAAAAAGTGTAACCACCTAGGCTAAAAGCCTCATTTCAAAATTAGCGGCTCAGATTGGCTCATCGACCTGTAGATCCGACGACTGATAGTCTACAAGTCACGTCATATTTTAGAAACCAATGAGCGCGCCCCACGTGATGAAACGTCAATCAACGGATTTATTCATCGCCAGCCTTAGTCATAAATGCACTTAGGGCGCCATAAATGCACCCTACCTTTACGAAGATACACTCGCCATTCTAGGAATTCCCCTGAGCACGCTTGGGGTACTCAGAGGAATTGGGAGCAACTAATGGGGACCGATCAAGATTCTCCGCAATGGGTTAATCGGCGCTTGCATTGAGGAGATGGTGCCTAGGGTATATGTCAAGCAAGAAGACAATGGAGATCAACCCTGAGAGCTCCAGTTGACTCGAGCATGACCGAGCAGACCTATGCCTGAACAGACCATGCTTGAGCAGACCTTGTGGGATGGTGTCGATCATTTCCCTCACCTGTCATGACAGTGGGGGTCATCACTGATAACCTAATCATGATAACGTGCTCCCAACTCAGGACTTCGCGTGTAGCAGGGGGTAGTCACCTCCCCCACTTTGATACACCCCTAAGGGAACGCCACGTGTGGGATTGGACAACCACTCCCCCCCACTATCCTGCCACCAGTCTGGCCCTCCAATGCCACGTTGCCACGTGGGGAGACAACCATCTTTCATTATCTCCATGCATGCAAATCCCTTCTAAGGCTACCACGATGCCTACCCATGTAAAAGAGAAGACCCATCTTTCTCAATAAGGTACGCAAACATAAACCCTAGCCAAAACTTTATTGAAATATCTCCAGAAAACTAACTTTATCATCGAAGAGTCCTTGGCAGGTACCACACCGATGTCCCTTACCCTTTCATCCCTTCTCAGTTCATCGGAGCAGTTCACCACCGGCCTGGAGACCAACCTTACAAGTTTACTGCATTATCACATTACAAGCTTATTTTATAAAGTGATAGAACATTTAAATAAGTTGTTTGTGTGCACAATCCAACTCTAACCTCAATGATATCGTTGCTACGTTTATGGATATGAGAAATCATGTTAGCCTAACTATTGCTAAAAAAAAATTCATTTTTAATGCGATAATAGGCCAAATCAATTTCTTTATTTGAATCTCTCAAGCAAGTCTTCAAATGCTTATCGCATAAATGTTAAGGCTGCATTTGTTAATTTATGGGATAAAATTAGGGGATTAAGTTCCTAATCCAAAAGTGCCCTACCTATTCCTATTTCGTCTAAACTAAATATCAAATCTAGAGGAATAATCCCCAAAAAAAGGGGACAACTGATACGATTGGACATGGGAAGTGGTATTAGTTATCCCAAGATTAGAGGGAAAGTGGGATAAATTTTGGCACACAATGCCTTGGTAAAAAGTGATTGATGTTATTCCATTCTTTAAACCATTCACAAAACATATTAATTAAAAATTTTAAAACTTAGTCTCACAGAATATATATTCCGATCCATTATCCCAAGTGATAAAGTAGTAAACTTATAAAGCCAATCTCCAGCTTGGCGACGGGCAACTCTAGTGATCTGAGAAGAAGATAGGGGTGAAGAGACACCGGTGTAGTGCCTGCCAAGGACACTCTGATGCCAAAGTTAGGTTTTTGGAGATACTTCAACAGATTTTTGGCTAGGGTTTATGTTTTCATACCTTATTGGAGAAGATGGGCCTTCCCTTTTATATGGGTAGGCGTCGTGGTAGCCTTAGGAGGGCTTTGCATGCATAGAAATAGTAGGAGATGGTTGTTTCTCCATGTGGCAGCGTGGCATTGGAGGGTCAAACTGGTGGCAGGATAGTGGGGGGAGTGGTTGTCTAACCTTACACGTGGCGCTCCCTTAGGCGTGTGTCAAAGCGGAGAAGGTGACTACCTCCTGCTACACATGAGGTACTGGAGTTGGGAGCACGTTATCATAATTAGGTTATCAATGATGGCCCCCACTGGTGTGGCAGGTTGGAAAGAGGGGGGGGGGGGAATGATCAGCACTGTCCCACAAGGTTTGCTCTAGCATGGCCTACACAGTCATGCTCGGCATGGTCGTGCTCGGTACGGTCATGATCGATATGGTCGTGCTCGGTACGGCCGTGATCGATACGGTCGTGCTCGATTATGCTCTGCTCGGTCTTGCTTGACATGTACTTTGGGCACTCTGTCCTCGATACAACTACCGATCAACCCATTGTTGGGGGTCTTGATCGGCCCTCATCAGTTGCCCTAATTCTTCTCAGTACCCCAAGCGTGGTCAAGGGAATTTTTAGAATAGCGAGTGTTTCTTCGTAAAGGTGGAATGCATTGTAATCTAACTTTTATGAATGGAAAAGCCCTTTTTGCCTCTGATGCTGTAGTTTTTTCTTTAATTTGTAGATTTTTTTGCCTTTCATGAATAAACGAAATCTCATTAGTATATAAACTAACAGATTAACAAATTTTTATCTGGTCTGTTTTAAAATTTGGCAAGTGTAGGTAGTCAGCAAAAATGCAAGTGTAGATAATAAGCAAAAATGTAGTGTAGATAATCAGCGTAGACACTCTGGTAGGTAAGTTGCCATGGTCAGTAAGTAGAGTGGATGCTCTGGTCAGGAGTTTTTATTGTTTGAGTTTGTAGATTGGGCATAAAGCCTCTGCCTGCTCGGCCTGGGCACTAGTAGGACTTTTGTCGCTTTCACATGTTGAATGGGCATAAAGCCTCTGCCTGCTGGGCTTGGGCCTGAGTAGGGCTTTTGTCGCTTTCTTATGTCAATTGAGCATAAAGCCTCTGCCTACTCGGTCTAGGCCTGAGCAAGGCTTTTATCGCTTTCTTATGTTGATTGGGCATAAAGCTTCTGCCTGCTCGGCCTGGGCAAGGCCTTTGTCGCTTTCTCATGTCGATTAGGCATAAAGCCTTTGTCTGCTCGGCCTGGGCCTAAGCAGGGCTTTTATCGCTTTCTCATGTCGATTGGGTATAAAGCCTCTGCCTGTTCGGCCTAGGCCTGAGTAGGGCTTTTGTCGCTTTCTAATGTTGATTGGGCATAAAACCTCTGCTTGCTCAGCCTGGGCTTGAGCAGGGCTTTTGTCCCTTTCTCATGTCGGTTGGGCTAAAGCCTCTTCGTGCTCGACTTGGGGTTGGGCTTGAGCAGGGCTTTTGTCGCTTTCTCATGTCGATTAGGCATAAAGCCTCTGCTTGCTCGGCCTAGGCCTGAGCTGGGCTTTTGTCGCTTTCACATGTCGATTGGGCATAAAGCTTCTGCCTGTTCGGCCTAGGCCTGAGCAGGGCTTTTGTCGCTTTCTCATATTGATTGGGCATAAACCCTCTGCCTACTCGGCCCAGGCCTGAGCAGGGCTTTTGTTGCTTCGTTATTATTTTGGTTGATGCCTTTGCAAGGAAGATGTTAGGGAGTTTGTAAACAAAGAGAGTTATAGGCAAACTCAGAAAGTTGTAGATAAACTCGCCATTGTAGAAACAAGTTAGGATAAATGTAGACAAGTTTCCGCATAGTGTTAGCTGCTCACTTTTTACAATTGATGTACTTTCAAGTAGAAAGAAATCACTTACACATAGTGCCCTCATCACGCTCCCTTTGTGCGTTCATCGTATCTTCTGCGTTCATATGCTTCTGGGCTTTGATCATAAGGTCAGCCATGGTCTTTCGAGGGCTCCTTAGCCAACGAGAACATGAACTTGTGGGTCCTGATCCCACTCATAAAAGCGGTAACGGTGACCCTGTCGTCCAAATCATCCACTTTAAAGGTTTCCAAGTTGAACCTGGTGACAAACTCCCGAAGGGTTTCTTCCTTCTTTTGCTTCACATTAGGCAGACTAGTTGCTGGTTTCCTTTACTGATGGGCTCTAATGTAATGTCCAACGAACAATTTGGAACGAAGGAGTTAACAGTGGAGGGTTGGATCCGGTGAACCACACTTTAGCTGCTCCTTTGAGAGTGATTGGGAAGGCTCTGCACATGATCTCGTTTGGGACAGCCTGTAACTGCATCAAGGTCTTGTAGGTTTTCAGATGATCCAACGGGTCCTTAGTCCCATCGAACATCTCTACAGTTGGCATCTTGTACTTGGGTGGTAGGGGGACTTGTATCACTACCTGAGGGAACGAGGAGTCAGTTCTGTTCACCAATTCTTCAATGGTGTTGGGAGTCCTGGTCTTCACTGCCTCCATGACTCCGGTCATCTTGGCCTAAAGGGCTCTGAAACGCTCATCCCAAGCTGGGGGGTTGTCCATTCTTTCTCCTACAACCTAGGTGTGTTGGGGGTGATGCCGCAGGTGCGAACTTGGGGCTTAACTCTGTGTTTCCTGCTGTTGGGTTCCACCGTTTCGGGGCGGTAGCACGCTGCTAGGGAGTAACGCGCCATTGCCTAGAAAAACAGGGTGTTTGTTCACTATCCTGCTGGCGTTGCCTCTTCCTCCATCTTCCAATTGAACTTGAGGTGGTTGGCCTCCTTTTGAGGCAACAGGGAGTCGTTGAAGCAACTCCTTGTTCTAGGTGATTAGCATTTGCATATTGACCATCATATCGGCCATCTGGGTTTCAAGGGCTGTAACTCTTTTGGTATTTTGGTCGTCCATTGGTGGGGGTAGGTATGAAGTGCCAGATCTAGTTACGACCATGAAAATGGAAACAATTATTCCCACAGACGGCGCCAACTGATAAAGCAGTAAACTTGTAAGGTCAATCTCCAGGCCGGTGACAAGCTACTCCGGTGATCTGAGAAGAACAGAGGGGTGAGGAGACACCAGTGTGGTGCCTGCCAAGGACACTTCGATGCCAAAGTTAGGTTTCTGGAGATACTTCAACAGAGTTTTGACTAGGATTTATGTTTTTGTACCTTGTTAGAGAAGATGGGCCTTCCTTTTTATATGGGTAGGTGTCGTGGTAGCCTTAGGAGGGCTTTACATGCATGGAGATAGTGGGAGATGGTTGTCTCTCCACGTGGCAGTGTGGCATTAGAGGGCCAGACTGGTGGCATGATAGTGGGGGGAGTGGTTATCCAACCCCACACGTGGCGCTCCCTTAGGCATGTGTCAAAGCGAGGAAGGTGACTACCTTCTGCTACACGCGAGGTCCTGGAGTTGGGAGCATATTATCATGATTGGGTTGTCAGTGATGGCCCCTCACTGGCGTGGCAGGTTGGGGGGGGGGGGGGAGGGGGAATGATTGGCACCGTCCCACAAGGTCTGCTTGGGCATGACCTGATCGGTTACGCTCTGCATGGTCATGCTCGGCATGGTCGTGCTAAGTGCGGCCATAATCGGTACAGTCGTGCTCAGTAAGGTGGTGCTCTGCTCGGTCTTGCTTGACATGTACTTTGGGTACCCTATCCTTGATACAACCGCTGATCAACCCATTGTTAGGGGTCCTGATCAGTTCCCATCACCAAGAATTAATTATCCTCCTCTAATCTCATCTCTCGCAAGCAAACGTAGCCTAAGATCAACATATCATCAGGCATAAGAATCTCGATCATTATAAGAAACAATGTCTTCTATTACCGTATGATTTGGTCATGAAGATCGTAATGCCAATACTCCACAGATCCATTAATAGCGGATGAGTCGAGTTCGACTGTATAATTACCTTTTCGAAATAGAGAAAAGTTAGCATCAATCGCGGTTGTGTAATAGGCGTAAGTTGATGGTGGGACCTAGTTGAGGTATAATGTATCAACCGACGCCTATTGGACATACGTGATTGATGCTAGCACGTTTCAAATAGGAAATAAATCATTAGCGGTGACAGACCAGTAGCCCAGGTCACACCCATAAGATGTGGAGGTTTTTTTTTTCTTTTTTTACTATAGGGTGTTTAAGCCTTCGGTTGACTATTCCCTCGAGCTAATGTAGGGTCACAGTCTACATAAACTATGTAAACTTCATGTATTGCTTAATATAAAGACAAGCCGACCACTGAGTCACCTCTTCTGTGAGTTTTACATCGAGGGACAATGCTTTGACACATTGGTTTCTTCTAGATGGGTTTCCATTAGTTTTTGGTAAGGGTGTAAGATTAATCAAATTACTCAAACTCAACTCGTATTCGTCTCGTTAAAAACTCGTTCGAAGCCAACTCATTATACGAACATATTAAATTTGAAAAAATTTTAAAATTTATTAATTTTCTAACTTTAACTTGAACTCAACTTGATAAGTTTATACATACTAGAAAAAAAATTATGTTACTCAAATTTAGCTCGTAATTAGCTCAATTAAAACCCATCCAAAATTAATTTAAAAGTTATCAAACTTAAATATATTTTAAAACTCGTTAAATTTTTAAATCAAACCTAAACAATCCCCTAATCGCTCGAATCAACTAGTTTACCGCCGTAATTTTTGGTGAGGTTGCTACTCCGACGACAATCGATTGGAATTCGTAGAATGAAATATGGGCAAGGGCTTGTAACCCATGTAAGTACACTTAACTTAGGATCTTTCCCCTTTTCTTATTGAGAAAAAAAAAAATTGCTTAGAATATAAATTCATTGCAACTGGCACCAAGCGACACTTCGTGGAAACACTGCCCTGCCCACAGGGAGGGGTCCATGAGCAACTCTGACTTTTGACCCGAGTTATTCTAAGGTCCAAGAAAGCAAAGCGTTCAAAGGCCACCCTTCTGAAGAATCTACACCAAACCTGGCAGTGAGAACAGAACAACCCAACAGTCAACACCAGGATCCAGAAAATTAAAGACTTTTATATAAGGCAGAATCTACACCGTACACACGGCAAAACCAAGAGCGTAAATTCCGTGGTATTCACTCCACAGTAACTTACGTGGCCCCTTCACGCTGTCGCTCTCTTTTTCAAGGCCCCACCCACCACCCAGTCCTCAAAGTCTACAGAGTTGAATTCTCTCCGCACCCGACCAATCAGATTCCACATTTGTCCAGCACAACTGCCGAACGCACAGTCTTAGCGCGCGACGCGAAATATACACAATAGTGATGACTTTTGTTGTCTTTCTAGTTAAGACTTTAAAGGTGCTTAAGCGGCTGGCACACGGGATGCCCATCTCACCATTTGGCAAAACTCATGACCGACTAGATACCCTCCGCGGGCTATTTCGCCAGTCAATCTCTCTCTCTCTCTTAAAATTTTTTTTTTATAGAGAGAGAGAGATTCAAAATTCATGCAAGTGAAGATTGTCAAAAAGACAGTTAGGCAAACAATAAAGAGCATTAACCTTGGAGGAAACTGGGAATAACTTTCTTATTAAGAAAGCTTGTTCCTGCTCTCTCTCTATAGAACAAGTAGTTGCAAAGCATCTCCATGGCCACCGGTTTTGACTCTGCAAATTGGTAGAAAGATTAAAAACACCTAGAAAGACTCATTAAAGACATACTCGTATAGAAAACACAATTAGAAGAAGAAACTTTCAAACATGTGGTCATAAATTATGAACGCTGACAGACAACGAGCGAATCTCATGCTTTCTTAAAGGCACAGACGTCTTTGGAGTTCATTAAAGTCTTTAATGGAGTTTGGTTTTGTTGCTATGGGAACTCGAATCTTATACTGCACGAGGGAACCCTCATGGTAGGTTCGTTTTATGGGACATTGACCAATTCCTTCGCTAAGTAACTTAACCTACGACTAGACAAGAGGTGACTTGTGTACCACCAGTTTCAACTTGCCAAACACGTTTGGTATGAGAGAGAGAGAGAGAGAGAGAGAGAGAGAGAGAGAGAGAGAGAGTGTTCAAAAATGCCGACACATGCTGCTTTGTTTAGTATTCGAGAATGCTCTTGTGAGTACTGAGTAACCTTAGTCGACTTAGAATCCGATGTAGATGTTTGATGCCAAAAATTACATGACAAACAAAATGCTGGTGGTTTTCATGCAACTAGTTAGGTTAGAGAGCTGCTAGTTTTAGTGATATTTTCAAGGGGCGGTGTGAAACTAGCTTGCCAATTCCACCTCCAGATGTAAATTAGCTAATTTAAGGCAAGAATTTTAAAGATTTGGAAGGTCTCCATACGGAAGAGTTGATGAAGTATCACACTACATACATTAC
The DNA here is from genome assembly GCA_033060915.1 of Euryodendron excelsum. NCBI lineage: Eukaryota > Viridiplantae > Streptophyta > Magnoliopsida > Ericales > Pentaphylacaceae > Euryodendron > Euryodendron excelsum. Next base: position 10,301,715 of record CM065389.1, on the reverse strand, counting down.
TGCTACTTAGGAGGAAAAAAATGTTATTACGACATCATTTTAATAGCATTTTCTGTATAATTTTTTCACAAAATAGTATTAATTTTCCAATTTACATTCACATATTAAATGAAATTAACTTCGAGTGCCCCAAGGGCCATCCGCTCTGGGTTTGCTCCCCACGGTGCTAGCAGTAATTCAATTATTGTGCTTATCTTGTGCCGTGTGATTAGGGTTTTACACTGTCACCCGGACTGTTACATGAATGCAATTTTCATTTTATCTAGAAAAGTTATTTTTTTTCTAAACAATGTCTTTGTCATTTGATGCAATAGCCTTTCGTTAGATAAGGGGAAGACAGTTGATAAATATTGATAGCTCTCAATTGATTTTGCAGGAGTGGTCAAAGCGCCTTGCATTGGGAATATTACTCTTCATATTAACCAAAAAAAAAAACATAAAGTTGGGGTAGTCATGCTATAGGGTTAATCACGGGCCCTATGTTCTACATTAGAGGAGGAGGACCACATTTCCTTATATAGATCCTTAGGACAGGTTTTTCCAATGTAAGCACTGCTCTAACTTTGAAACAAAGTTCTAGGGCTGTCTTTCCATTTAACTCTATTCTAAACGTTTGGTACTTCTACCATCAATAATTTGATCATTGCATGTGCCAGCTAAGAATTTCTGGAAATGTTCTCAGGTAACTGTACTACCTAAAATTGAATTTCCTTTTCCCATCTTGATTAAAGTGTTTTTGTGGATGTTGGAAAGGGGAACTCCCGTTAGGGAATCCATAGTTCTATTGATTTAAGTAACCACGAAAAGAAGAAAAGCAATTACAACTCAACAATGATGTTATTTGATTTCAGTTAACAATCCAATGAGGACAAGAGTTGTAGATTCCACAATATGGTGATCAATTGCAGAATAAAAAATCAATGCTCCAAAGGGAGCATACTACTAACTGGAAACTAGCCTTCATGATTCCCATGAAGGAAAATTCTATTCTTCTATAAAATTTAGGGCTTCCTAATTACCCACAGTCACGTCTGTTGGGCAGACACTGATTGATGGATAGTATTTGCTAAAATTTATAAAAAAAAGTTTCATAAGAACGATGTGTTAGTATTATTTTTATAATTAAGAGTTTTTATAATGCGTGTTTTGTTTTAAAGTTAAAAGGCTCTCATTTAATAGGGCAAATGTTCAGTGGTATGGTAGTATTAAGTATTGTCACTAAAATTTAAATATTACAGTATGGGACCTACCATTACATGAAAAATAAAAATATAAAAAATATAAATACTACTTACCTACTACACTTTTTTTCCATTCAACAACTTTTTTTTTACATATAATATGTATGAATTTTTTAGTTGTATAGTGTTACCTATAAAATTTTATGCAAAAAATTTAACCATAATTACGTGGCAATAATTTTTTCTTTAAATTATGAGTAAAAAAGTGGATGATTTAGCATTACTCTAAGAGAATAGGGAGAGCTATCTGTGATTCCTTCTTTTTGGGATTGCAATGTAGCTTGGCCCGTTTATGGACTTCAATTATTGGGACAGAAACCTTTCATCGTTAAAATGCAACTAATCTAATTATTGCGTATCCTTCCAAGTACTCTATCCTCTTATTAAAATGCACATTAGAGCCTATTTTGGAACTTGTAAAAGTAAGTGAGAGAGAAATTGTATTCAAAGTGATTGCTTTCCTCCATTTTGTTTTAGAAAGAAAATTAAAAGAAAACAGAAGTAAAATCACATTCTCCATTTATTTCTTCAAAAAAAAAAAAAATTCATTGGGATGTTCTCTTCACATTGACAACTCATATTTAACTCTTGGAATATATTCAACTATAAGGTTAACCTGTTTTATTTCTTGTGAATATTCTAGTTTGGTATAAATGATTTGTCTTTAATTGAATTGAATTAGAGAAGGATTAGTCGAAATATGCGTTATCTGACCAATAAGAGTTTAAAAAAAGAATTAAAAGGGTAATAACATTTCCGAAATTAAATAAAAAAATTTGAAAACTTCAAAATAAGCCACTTAATTAATCCAAAAAAAGTACTGACGGCAAAAAAGCACGAGCGCCGGAAAAGGTATGGATGCTTCGTCCGCTAGTGCCGTGAACTTACTTATATATTGACTATACTTTCCCCCCTCCCTCCTTGTGAGTCTTGTGAATCCCATTTGCCATTTGTGATCAGCCCTCTGTTTCTCTCCCCTGTTTTCTCTCCAATCTCCATTCCATCTCTCTCTCTCTCTCTCTCTCTCTCTCTCAACTTTCAAAACCTTCAGGTACTATAAGCTTCTAAATTCCTCTAATGGGTTTGCTTCAGGTTCTAAGTTTTATTAACCATGTAAGCTTTATGCAGGTAAAGAGCAAATGACCAACCAGAGTGTGGTGGTTTCCGATGCCAACTCGGGCATTGTCGCAATAACGCTCGCCGTGGCCAGCCTATTCTCGTCGGGGGCGCAAATGCCGCCGGTGGCACCCGGCGGCGGGTACTTCGCCATTTCAAGAAAGAAGCCCTTGAAGAAGCTTGAAACCGGAGGTGGAGGGGCCAGGATAAATGCCTGGGTTGACTCCATGAGAGCTTCTTCTCCGACCCGTAAACCCTCCACTCCTCTCTCCGAAACTGAAGATCAGATTAAAAGCTCTTGGATTGTACGTTTCAAGTACCATTCCCAATTTTTTTTTAACACATTCTGTGGGTGTTCTTATCAATATCTATATCTAATACTTTCCCTGAATTTCCATAAAAGCAGCTTCATCATCCATCTGCTTTAGGCATGTTCGAGCAGATTATAAATGCTTCCAACGGGAAGCAAATAGTGATGTTTCTTGATTACGATGGTACTCTCTCTCCGATTGTCGAAGACCCGGATCGAGCTTTCATGACCAATGAGGTTTGTTTTCTGTTTGGCTTCAACTTTCTCAGTTATTTTCTTGATTGAAAAATTTACGTACTCATTTTCTCTCTTTTGGTTTTGTGAATCAGATGAGAGAGGCTGTAAAAGACGTTGCAAAGTACTTCCCTACAGCCATAGTGACCGGCAGGTGCAGAGCCAAGGTACATTTTATACAGCACATGTATGTGTGCCTATATATATATACACACCACAAAACTTTTGTAAGTTTTGAAGTCTTCATTCTAAATATTTCTAATGACTTTCAATGTTGCAGGTATTTAACTTTGTAAGATTACCACAACTTTACTATGCTGGAAGTCATGGCATGGACATCAAGGGACCAGCTAAAGGCAGCAAGCAGAGAAAAACAAGTGCTAATGTACTAATTTAATCAAATACATGAATTTTTTTTCATATTTAACTTTTTTTTTTTAATGTTCTTTCTTTGTATTCTTGTGCTAATTTCTGGGATTTATTCAGGGCAAGCAAGCAGTTCTGTTCCAGCCTGCCAGAGAATTCTTACCCATGATTGATGAGGTTTGTTTTCTCTCTCAAGATAATGGACAATGAAATATATATATATACATATTCATATATATATATCTATGTATAAATGTATGTATATCATGGATGCTGATGGTGGGAACTTGCATTTTCAGGTGTTCAAAGCTTTATTGGAGAAAACCAAATCCACCCCAGGGGCTAAGGTGGAAAACAACAAGTTCTGTGTATCTGTACATTTTCGCTGCGTTGATGAAAAGGTTCAAATCGAAGACTTTTTCTTTTTAAATTCTCTTTTTTTTTAATAATAATTTTTCAGTTTATTAATTAGGTTTTTTTTAACTAATATCAGAGTTGGAGTGCATTAGCAGAGCAAGTTAGATCAGTGCTCAATGAATACCCGAAGCTTAGATTAACTCAAGGAAGGAAGGTATGATCCGGCTTCATTGCTTGATCATTTTATCCTCTCTGATTGTTTAAAAAAATTGTTTATTATTTGATCCTAAATGAGCAGATAAAAATTTTGAATTTAATTTATTGTTTAAAACAGGTTTTAGAGATTCGTCCGACTATCAAATGGGACAAGGGAAAGGCTCTTGAATTCTTGTTAGAGTCACTAGGTGAGTTTTTTTTGACTAATTATATTTTTATATCGCGTGCATTTAAGCATTAAACTCAAGTTTAACATGGTCTTATTATGTTCAATGTTTTTGTTTGGTACTAGGTTATGCCAATTCTGACGATGTTTTGCCGGTATATATTGGAGATGATCGAACCGACGAGGATGCATTTAAGGTATCTGTTCTTGCTATTTCTTTGTTTCCTTTGATAAGTTATTTTTACAATAGAACTCATTTTTAATAATTACATGTTTAATAATTAGGTGTTGAGGGACAGAGGACAAGGGTTTGGGATACTGGTGTCCAAAGTTCCAAAGGAAACAAATGCCTCTTATTCTTTGCAAGAACCTTCCGAGGTAATTTACTACGCAATTTCATCCCTATAATTTTTATTTTATTTTTTTACTTTTTCTTTTTTCCAATTTTGCGTGATGGATTATTTATTATTAGTTCCTAATTTTTGTAGGTTATGTGCTTTCTACAACGTTTGGTGGAATGGAAACAATCGCCGCTACGAGGACATTAGACTGTATAGAAGACGGATGAAACTAATCCCATTCCCTGAATTATTTTTTTCTTTGGTTTTTTTTTTGCTTAGAGATCTCACCCCTGAAAAATTGGTAGGGTGTGTTGACATTATGTAATTTTCTTGTTCAGATTAAAATTGATAGAGAATGGAAAAAGAAAATTTTGTAATTTCACAAAAAAAAAAAAAAAAGCATTCGAGTAAACTAATTTTAGATGGAATTTGACTCTCTCTCTCTCTCTCTCTCTCTCTCTCTCTCTCTCTCAACATGTTATGTAGAAATGATTTTAGTGAATGTAAAGCATAAAACAAGATTGTCTATTTTACTGGGGAAGGTTCTTAAACTTTAGTGCAACTTGGGAAATTGACCAAGACAACTACAGAAGAATCATATGAAACTGAGGTTTCAAAGAACAAAAGAGCGTAACCTAAAAAGAAACTGTAGGGTTTAGCGTGTTGGAAAGCATCATTTTAACTTTTGAGACCAAACACTCAAAGCATTTTTCCAGTCCAAAAGCAACAAATCACATAAATCACGTTTTTAATGACAGATACCGGAAACCAGCCCCTTTATGTGTTGAGTGGGCGTGCACTGAAAAGGTGATGGGCATAAGTCAGTGCGGACAAGCATGGACTAGTTATTTTGAGTGTGAAACTGACTCGTGACAAGTGATATTCGAGTCAATCTGCTGTATTGTCATGGGACTCAGAGACATTGCAGCGCGCGTCTTACACAGAGTTATGGGTCCACTTGGTGTTAGGAATTGAGCGGGAAAGACTATCAAGGTCACATAGGCGTGTGTTAAGTCTCACATCCGGCGTGTAATGGAAAGGTACAGAAACCCTAAATGTGACTAGTTCCTTTGGGTGTGGAACTGAACCGTGATATGTATGTGTTTAGAATCCAAATTTATTAAGAAAAAAGCAAAAGAAAAGAAAAAAATGAGAAAAAACAAAGCAAAATAAAAGATGATTTTTGCTTTTTTTTATTATTTTTTTTATCGCTAAATTCTTGATCCAATTGCAAACATTGTTACGGTGAGGGGATTTTGGAACACAGGTACACATCCCAATCATGCAAACACACACGGACAGAGAAAAGCTATTAGACTTTTAGGCACTACAGCATAATGTGAATTCTTGAACTCAGTGTCTCACTTCCCTTTCATCCACACTTCCACCATGTTGAAAACTCAATAATAGAAAGCATCTTAGCAGTTGTAAAGACACCTGGGAGAGTCACAGACAACAGGTTTCAAGGAATAATCAAATACATACATATTCTCTCCTGTTGATGTTTAACAAACGTTGAAGGTCTATTATTGAGTAAAGAGATCAAGAAAATGGTGGAAGTTCAAACCTAATCACTTTTAGAATGACAGCAGCTTAGAATAAGCAAAGTTGATGTTGACACATCTTCTCAGAAATATGCATTATGCAGCACTAATTTTAATTAGTAATTGAGAGTAATACCTGAATCAATATGGGGTTTCGGTTCCTTGTTTCCAACCGGATAGCTTTTCCTACTTGTGGAAATTCATCCGAATGCCACTTAGGTGCCCAATATATTTCTTATCCTGCATAGAGAATATAATTGAGCATTAATGATCCTTTCCTTTAATCAGAAAAACAAAATAATTATAGGACAGAGACTTCATTATTGCCAAGCAAAGATCAATAATTGGCAGAAACAGAGATATATTTATCCACTTTGAATGATTGTAATAACCTTTAATAACTAAATCACCAACTCAAGTAATTGCTAACTAAGAGGTTATGGAAATTGATGTATGTGCTTTTAAGTCAAGTTCTCTCATTATGATGTTATAGTCTTATCTTAATTCTACCATCATCCACACAAATTATTGATCTTCATCCTTGAAGACTAACTAAGAATCATGAACGAAGTCATTTGACCCTTAAAAAATTACAAGCATAAGATATTACATGTTAATGGTGGAAACAAGGCCATTGCTCACAGACAGGAGAGAAGACCTACACTATTGGGCACCTAGATCTCTGAGATCTCACCTCAAAAGATGATAAGGAATCTCGAAGTCGTTCTTTAATGGATTCGGTTTTGTAATTTAATGGTTGTTTTTTAAGAGGGTTAGGTGGTGAAAGGGAAACCCACTTCTGGGAATTCCATGGTTGAAGAAGAGTTGGATTCCACTCAAAGTGCTTTGTTGTGAAGGGACATTGATATTAAAGGGGAACACCAATATGCTTTCAAGCCATGAAGAGAACTTCTTCTTCTCTTTTGGACGTGCAAAGAAAGGCTTCCACTAGATTTCAACCCATCACTGGTGCCTCAAACTGAAAACAAACCAAGTCATGTGAACTCCCATTGTTCATAACCATGGGATCTGAAAATAATACTATTCAAAGCTCCTATGAAGTTGGTTTTCAAGGCAGCTTAGAAATAATTTTAGTTGAATCCTTCTTGTTCCCAACAAACCATACCCAAATAAAAGAAGATCCTAGACCTAATATAAGTTTAAACTTGGATAAGGATGTGAAACACTAAGATCATGCCTAATATTATATACCCTGCATAATTATTTGAACACATTATAGGGAAGAGAGTCTTAGTGTCCATCATGTAAATAATCAGCGATATGTTTTTAAATACGTATCGCTTTAGGAAATTGGTCCCCACCTAGACAGCCAAGCATGGATTTATTTTCTTGTAAATGAAGGAAATTTTGGTGTTGTTCTGGTCTAGGCCAAATTGCTCCCCCATGTGATCCAGATGACTTTGTCTGAGGGAACAAAAACATAAATTGTTGGAATTACAGGGCTGTTTTCCAGATTTAGGTCACAACCATTGTAAGCAAAGTGAACATCTGGGATAGAAGAAAGTGATCACCAACTGCAATGCAAGAGTCCTATAACAAAGCCATTGGCAATGTGATCAACAACTAATATGATGTAACTCAGTTCACTTTGGTCCCTCTTAAACTAAAAACCTACAGATCAAAGACTTCAGGCTTTGGATTGTGGTCCTTGAAAAGAGAGGTATGATCGATAGCTAGCACGTATCCTATACAGCTTGCTTAAAATTGAGATAACTCTTAACACGACAGTTATGTATCAGTGAAACAGGAAGGAGCCTCACTCCCCCTAACTATGCAGTACTATCCATTCATGTGATATAAAAAAAATAGAGATAATAACATGTATATAGATACGTTAAGGACATTACTTTCTACGACTTACTAATGCATTTATAAATTATAAGCACTTGCAAAAGAACCATAACACAGCACTTGGGCACTGTTTGCTGCATAATTGAACAGACAACACTAATGGCAGCAGAGCCTAATGTTAAAAAGATGTAATATCACAGAATAAAACAATATCCACAACATGAACTGAGTTGCCTATAAGGCTATAAAAAATAGTTATGTGATCACTTCAGGTTCAATGTGTTAAAATGCTAACTAGGGAAAAGATTTGTTCCTTAGGTTCCGCTAATCCCTTGAAGTGATCACGCGGGAAATATACCCATAGAATGCATATTAACCATTACAGGTATCAAGCTAGCATTCAATACTAGTTCAAAATCGACTCCCATGTTGCATCAAGCAGAGGTAAGGTACTAAACTGTTTCTCCAAATAAGGATAAGCTCTTGGGTTAGCTTAGTTGAAGCCCAAACACCGTTTGTTCAATCACTGAAACAGCCAATCGAGTAGAGTTGTAGCACCCCTACGAACCTCTTGTTTCTAAATCTATATATTACTCTTGTCAGTCTTGAGCTCGAAATTTTAACTTGCCACTGATTTGGAGAATGCCGCTGTTTGTATGGTTCCCCAAAAGAAGTTACACCAACAATACTATATTCCTATACATACATTCCCAAACCGCTTGCGAAGGATTTAATGCCAGCCATTTCTGTACATTGATGGGAGCAATTAATGTCAGCAAATGAACAGAAGGTAGCATGATCACCATTTTTGTATATTAATTGTTTTATGCTGCTACAGCGTTACCATTCACACATTACTCTTGCACCAAATGAACAGAAGCTAGCATGACTCACCATTATTGTCCAATTAATCTTTGTGTGTAGCGTTGTGTGAGGGGTGAGTGGTTAAACTTGTAGAGGGTGACCATCTAGGAAGTTAACAGTAGGCACTTGTCTAGACAGAGGACCACCGAAAGTGTAGGAGAGAGAGTGGCAATGCTCCAAAGAAATTGGAGAGACTTTGAGAGATTCTTAAGGATTGGTGCTGAACATTCAATGTGAAATCAATGCCCTTCTTTTTCAATGGAGAGGGGAGGGAGGGGGTTCCCTTGATATAGGTAAGGGAGGCCCTCCACAATTGTTTCTTCAATCATCGAGATCTTTGGTAATTGGCTACTTCGACCTGTAACGGAGGCCTCTTGGTGATTGGCTCCTCAGGTCTAAGGGCTTCTCGAAGGCCGATATTTTGAATGTTAACTCTGCGCCTCTGTGAGTGGTAGTGATTGAGGTGGCTCAGAGTTCGATACGCATTAAAGGCACTTTTCGGCTTGCATTAAATGCGCTTGTCGTTTGCTTGACTTAGTGGAGATCCCTCTCTCTCTAAGATTGGCCGAAGGGGCAAGGGCCCTCTGCGAACTCTCGACTCTAGCCTCCAATCCACTCCATTTGTTCTTCTTATGGTCCCGCGCGGAGTTCTTTAGGTCCTACTCCCCACCTAGATTATGGAGACATGCTTGTCTGGAGAATTATGCTAAGTGTGGAGGTGCGCTAGGTGAAGAGGTTCTATGGCTGTGCCAAGAGGTGCCGAGCGCGAGGCCACGGGTGAATGCCGCGGAGGGGATGTCTTGAGGTCACCTATTGGCGAGGACCTCTAGTGTCCTAACTCAAAGGAGGAGCTCTTCGCACTATCCTCTGTGGGTGAGCTGGCTTGGTCTACACGTAGCCTCGGTGGGCTGCCACGCGGGGCCAAGCACATGGAGCAGGAGCGGTACGGAGGAGTGATGAGTCGCTTAAGTGTTCCTATACGGAGAAGAGTTGGATACTTATACCTACAATCTTAAGCAATGCTAGGTTAGTGAATTGTTTCCCGTTAGAAATCCGATGTTCTTCCTCGCTTTCGAGCTAGATACACCTTCCCTTTCGCTCATGATACTCATGGAAGAAAAGATGGGTGAAAATGGACTCGTAACTTTCAAATGGACGTGCCTCAAAGGATGTCGCTATTGACTCAAATTAACTTGGCTTTCTAAAGACATGGATGAACTGAATTGAACAACCTTTATTGAGTGACCAGAAATATGGGAGCCTTCTCTCAATCTGATCAGCATCCAGGGTGCCTGTTATCTCATCTCTGCTATGTAAGCTTGAAAGCTCTTTCTAGGTTGATATTGAAAGCGGAAGCTTCAGTTTCAATTAGTGGCCGAGAATTTCTTTGAACATTAATCTCACATATGAATTTAGAGCATGACAATACATTTCTCTCATGTAATGTTGAAGTGTTTTGTGCTACTAATAAGCAGTGCCTTCATATATGTATATGTATATACACACATACATAGAGGACAGTTAGGCAAGTGGTTAATGCCCAAGATTGAGCTGTGAGCAGTTTGTTTCACAATGACTGTACAACATTCAGGCATTGTAAGAGCATGCTGGCAATAGGTAAGTGTCTATAGCAGATTTTACCGTAATTTTTAAAAGAGGAGATTTCTTGAAACCGAAGTCTTCAAAATGCTGTACATGGGAGGAAATGAGCAGTACAAGCCCTTCTTCTTTCCTTCTCTAATGCTTTATGATTCCTAAATGATTCATGCCTATTTTCCCACAAGCCGCATTTCGGCTCAGGTTGGACTCCGATTTCTGAGAATCCAAACATCTAAAATTGGTGTAGTGAGAGTGTCATTCGTGTCCCTATTCAAATATTATGTATGCATCTCTTCCAAGAAAGGAAGAAAAAAAATTGTTACGTATGCAAAAGAGATGCAAGGGGCTATTAATCAGAACAAGGCACTAGTCCAGTTCTATTCAGGTGAACATGGAACTCAAGAAAAGAACAGGGCAAATAAAAAGACACTAAGAACTAATCATAATTTTTATACGAAAAAGAGAAACACAATTGTGAAGGTTTTATATTGTTACAGTAGATTAACTCTTGTATTGTGATCATGATATTCCCAATTTCCCAGGTGGGATGGATATGAAACAAAATACTGAATTAAGGTATGATTTTATTTTTTAGATAAATTAAGGTCTACTTAATTTTGATCAGGAACGAGTGAGATTTCCAGTCCTCTGATCTGAATGACTTGAATTTTGGACCTGTTTATTTACTGGTAGAAAAGGATATGCATCTTTACAATATGAAGTGTTGTACTGTTGAGTGTGACAATAAATCGTACACAATACTATTTATAACAAGTCCAAGCTAGCAATCATTATACTTTCCTGGTGTCCTACATTATCCCATCACGGATACGATTTTACTCGTACTAACTCTTAGCCAGGTGATGATTGAAATAGATAAAAGGATAGAAGGAGAAAAAGGAATAAAAGAAACTTTTTTACTGCCACTTTTCAATGCCCCAATCTTCAGCCTAATAGGAACGCTCATTGACATAAATAAAGAGACATGTGCTGTTTGGTTTGTGCTTCTCATACTCTTCTCAATCTCTTTAGGCAACACAACTTTTGAGCCATGGAAGATCATCTAGAAGACTGTTGAATCCTTGGGGGCTTTGGTCAAAAGTTGGATATTTTCCAATAGCTATTTCATGTTGCCTGGAAGAGGGAAGCATCACCACCTTCATCATAGCAAATGCGTATATACCAGTTTGGATTTTCGTATTTCAATGCAATGTCATACTTTTGGCCTACTATTAGATTGTTTACTTGGTCAAATTACTCATGTTAACAGATTGCTTTCATCACTAGGTTCAAAATTTCATTGTTAGATTCGGATAACTAAACAAGCATTTTGGAGAAATTATACAAATGGAGGTCATGGGACAAGGTCAGCCCTCCATTGATTGAAGCCTTCTTAGCTTCTAATATTTCCCAAAAAGTTAAAAGGGTTCATGGGTAGTAGCATGGGACAAGTGGGGCAGCACTGACTTGCAATTACTACTACTTTTTAAATTTTGTTTCTGTATATTTATTTGCCCATGGGGTGTAAACATAGACTATTGGCTCTATTGGATTGACTTGCATCTACCTTTGCTCTCACTAAATTTACTATCCTGTAGCAACAATAACAAAAAAAGATTTACTAACACTTGTATTAATTTCATTAACCTTTTATTATTTAGCCAAATAAATAACACAAACACAACCCTCCATCTTAATATTAAACTAAGCCCATTATACTTTTAATATTTTATGTCTACTCTAGAAAAAAAATTCAAATCCCCAAACTATAATATTTTCATTTTATCTATCAATGACTTATGATTTGCGACCCAAACCTCCAAACTCTCAAAATTTTCCTAGATATTTCGAACGCTAGGCATTTATGGTTCTTTTGGCTTTGGCACTGATTTTACCCATCGCGATTTTGACTATAGAGAGGGCTTTTTCTACTATGAAAATTGTGAAGAACAAATTTTACAACCGAATGAGTGACCAGTGGATGAATGATAGCTTGATTGTGTATGTTAAGACATTTTTAATATTATACCTAATGATGATGCAGTGAATTTGTACGTCATTCCCGACCTCTGATGCGAACTGTTGGGGTGATGAATCCTCTTACTTGAAACACCGGTATGATGCCTGCTAAAGACACTCTGATACCAAAGTTAGGCTAGAGAAATATGAGCAGAGTAACAATATTCAAGGGTTGATATATCTCGTACCTTCTTGGAGGTGATGATTGCCCTTTTTATAGGAGTGTTGGCTTGGATCGTGGGCACCTTCATGGGAGAGCCAATCGTGCCCTCAAATTATGCATCCACAATCGTGGGGGCATATCATGCCCTGATATTAGACTTCATGGATCCTGCCGCTAGTCATGGGGGAACCATCCTAATCATGGGATCATAGGGACTAATCCTCAGGCGAGAATCCTGGGGTGCTTTAATGGCGGCGCTTGGTGTATTGTTAGAGCTCTGCCATTTCAGGTTTGTTAGCAGGCCTGGCCTGGAAGGAAGCTCGGGAGTCCGGGTCTGGAGACGTAACTCAAGCTCTTCTAGTCTGTCCACGAGAGCGCAAACCAGAAACACTTGTCGTATTATCACCCAATGAGGCTATCATGCATTATTTTCAAAATATGAAAAGTCATAGGAGCCATTTGTAAATCAAAATTGTGAAATTGTGAGAAAATTATGGAACCGATCTTAATTTTGTTGAGAAGTATAGTTTTTTGTATACTGCCTTTGTATAGAGGCAGTGGCCCCCCTCCTTTTTTTTGGCTTCGTTAATATAATTATCTCTTTACTTATTAAAAAAAAAATAGTTTGTCGATTATCAAACAATTTCGCATACAATTCTATAGGGGTTTGCCCCTACTCAACAAAAATTTTGGATCCGTTCTTGAGCACAGGAACTACAAGCTGAAGGGACATTCCCAATCCAAGATGGTATGTATAGCAGACAATAATAGGATACATCCTATCCAAACACTTACAAAAATTGTTGAACAAATTGTACGACAAATTTTGACATTTTCTAAGGCACAAGATCAGGCTTTGTGTGAGTAGGATATCTATGCAAATAAATTTTATCATACAGAGAATCAAAACAGATAAACAAACAGATAATTCAAGCTTAAACAACTGATAAAAGAAATTAAAATACTCAGCTTGACATTTTGTTACATAGCTGTGACAACATAGTCAGAAGCAGATATAATTTACTACTTCTATAAATATATAAAATGCACAAGTGGAAATAGGTGTCTTCAAGGTCTATAAATTCCACAAGATTACCGTGATACCATCATTACCAAAAAAAAAAAATGAAGCTCGTGCTTATAAAATAAGATATATGCATATGCGTGTGTGTATATATATATATATATGTTTACATATGAAATATCAACTACAATGTTTGAATATCAAACTGTATACATGGGCAAATTGCCAAATTGGACCAAGTTGAGCAACCAAACCTAAAAAAAAAATGGTGCACGCTACATATCAGCATTTTTCTCAAATTAAGACAGTCTCACTTGTGGAAAATTGGAAAAAATAAAAAGAAAATCCGTATGAATCCTTACATGCCAATCCAATGGCATGTGTGATATGATCTAATTGAAGTTTGATGTAAAACCAACCATAGGATCATGGTCAATGTCCTATGAAACGATATGGCTTATGTCCAAATTGGTGTGCATGACTTAAAAATAGGGGGTGTCAAACTCCTGGTAGCTCTTGAATGGGCTGTCATTGTTTTGATTGCATCCATATTCTTTTTTTAAATATAGGTTAGCTTGAGAAAAGGCTATAGGTGCAATTATAGTAAAAATTTCTCTTGCTGTTAGTTGGAATCAACTTATTTACCCGTTCATTTAATTAGTATTTTTAACTAAAATTCAATTTTTTAAATCTTATGAGTTTTAATTTCTGTTTTTTTAATGTATTATTTACCAAAAATACAAAAATATTGTATAAAACTTATAGTTACTTTAACAAGCCTACTTATAATTCAGATTCAAACAAACAGGGTAATGGTAATAAAACTGTAAAAGTATCTTATCTACTACATTAGAAAAAAGTGGAACAGAAAAAAAAGAGATGAGAAAAGCCAATGGGACAGCCTACCTCATTGATCTTCACGCAAAGTCCCGTAATACAGGTCCCAGCTGGCGATAAAGCCTGCATTAACCAAAACACGAGACAGCCGAGTGACGCTAGCCATGGGGACCAAACAGAACCACTGCACCGTCCCGTACAGAATACTAACTCAAGTAAATTTTTCGGAATCCGGGCCGGCATTTGCCAGTAGCCACTGGGGAAATTGTAGGCCCCACACGTGCCAAGTCATCGGTCAAACCTCCTCTAAAAGCCTCCCTGCTCTCTCTGGTCTCCTTTACCAGTGTTTTCTTTCGTTCTCGATCAGCTCAAAATCCCAAGTTTTTATTAGCTCAATAGTTTTTGCACAGTTAGATAGTTTCAATCTTCGCCGGCACAGATGCTTTCAGTGACGGAGCCGATTCAGCAATATGATCAATCTGGCGATGACGGCTTCGATCGGCTACCGGACCCGCTGGTCCTCCTAATCTTCAATTACATCTCCGACATCAAAACCCTAATTCGCTGCCGAGCTGTTTCAAAGCGGTTCAACTCCCTCGTCCCTCAGGCCGATACACTCCTTCTCAAAGTCGACCGGGTCGTCTCCGCCACCGGACTGGACGACGACGACGACTCGTTCTTTGTGACCTTCCTCAGGTCGGTATTCAAGTCGCTTTACGATCTCGTGTCGCCCAAGTCGCTCCAGGACCCTACCCGGTCACAGAAGTCCCCGGCCCAAATCCTCCGCGGGTTCGAGAGGATTCGGGAGCTGGACATCGAGCTGCCCTCCGGCGATCTGAGGTTGGAGAAGGGGACGGTGATCCGGTGGAGGGCGGAGTTCGGGAGGACGTTGAGGAGCTGCGTGATTCTAGGGTTTCGCGTCTCCGTCGGAGGCGATGGCGGTGGTAGGGAGGTGGATTTGGGCGGGGGAGGGTTGAAGATGAGGGTGGTGTGGACGATAAGCGCGTTGATTGCGGCGTCGGCGAGGCACTATATGTTGAAGGAGTTGGTGAAAGAACACGGGGAGCTCGAGAGGCTGGTGGTGAGGGACCGGGAAGAGGAAGGCACGGTGGTGATGGACAAAGACGGCTTGAGGGAGTGTCGAGAGAGTTGCGAAGAGGTAGAGGAGGAGGCGCTAGTCAGCGGCGACGGGGTGTGGTGGAGGAACAACCGAACGACGGTTCCGGCGGTGCGGATGAGAATGAGGCACGAGCCGCGGCTGGAGCTTTCCGGCGGGGTTCAGATGGAGGGTGCGACGCTTGTGGTGGTGAGGCCCACGACCAGTGCCACAGAAACCGAAGCAGAGGAGCAGAGCGCCGCTTTGGCTTTTGGGGCATTTGGAGGAATGTACGGGGAGGCGGTTGAAAAGCTGCTAAAGAGCCGGAGTTACCTCCTGGAAATGAACTCATTCTAGAGAATCGGTGACTCTATCTGCTTGTGAGAGGCTGTCAGTGACTCCGCGGCGGCATTGTTGGCACAGTCTGCGCTGCTGCGAATGGGCGCCAGAGTACCTATATGGCTATATATATATATGCCAAATAGGGGAAGTCCACTGTTTGTTCCTCCTCCTCGGTGGTGTGTCTGGTTGGGTTCTGTAATCTGTGATCATCTACCATCTCTGCTTGGGCTGGCAATTCTGAGATCATGATTTTACATTTGACTGTTAATTTTCTTGTTCCAATTAGGCAAAAACAGAACTGGATGTATGATGTTAACATGTATATATTACCTCGTTTATTTTTCAGAGTAAATTTGTTTGCTCATTTGTGGGTTTGGACATTGAAGTCGCAGATGAATGAAGTTGCCATAATTATGGAACGTAGACATCATATTTTGAGAGAGAGAGAGAGAGTTGGCCTCTGTTACTTGCTGTTGATTCTTGTTTCCTCTTTCTAGGAAAATCACAAAGGGGTTGCGCCTAATACATGAGATCCCAATACAGTCCCTTGTAACCAACCTGATTGGAGGCCGGCACGAGCTCTGGGCAACTTCTGGCATGCATACATACATATATATATATATATGCACGACAAAACACATTTATATTTCCTGAAATTTTTTTATTTTATGCAAATACGATATCACATATGACTCGTAATGTATTAACAAACTATCAGTAAATTAAAATACTTAAATTAAATTAAAGATTTAAGAAAAATTAATTCATATAATAATGCATTAAAAATTTAAATGACTACTTATTTCATTAAATAAGAAAAAAATTGTAAATATGTTATTTTTGAAAAATTAATACATTATTATTTTTGTTCAATATTTTAATATTTGTTAATATAAAAAAATTTACTAAAAAAATGTAAGTAATTTAGATTTAATATGACTAATAAAGTTGATGGTTGTAATGGCTAGTCAATAAGAGAGGGTGGCTTTTTTTTTTTTTTGAAATTTTATAAAAATTTTTGGGGCTTTTGATTATTGTACAAAAATTAGTTTAAACTGTCTAACCCATTTTTCTCACTCTCTCGGCAGTGACCCAGCCAACCGCTCTCTCTCTCTCTCTATATTTTTTTTCCCCTCTTCTTCTCTTAATCTTCATTTCTTTCTTTTCTTTAGAGCAAGATTTTAATACCACTTCTTAAGAATTATGTGTTCTCTCGACAAGGACTACGCAATAGTAGTTTCGGTTAGTAATTTCGATAAAATCAAAATTTTGCCCTATGTTCAATCTTCAAAAAGTAAGGGGTTACACGTGTATTTTGCTATTGGATTAATATTTTTTAGTTATATATGTTATTTGGATAGAAATCATGCCTATAAAATTTCTAGATTTTACTTAAACTTGAAAGTTAATTATAATTTAATTTTCTTGAGTTTCTTAATTTTCTTGAGTTTCTTAGTTGATTTTTACTATGTTTAGCATAACGTGTTAGTTTATTGATATCTTGTGCATTAATGAATATTTTGAGTGAAAATCTATAATTTTCCCTTGTTTACCCATTTGATAAAGTTGAGAATTTTGTCATACACTAATTAATTCATGAAATTAGCTTGAGATTTGTGTAATTCATATGTATATGAGTTATGCCTAAAGTGTTAATTAATTTAAATGAATTAATTGGATAATTTTTACTATTTGACATAATGCTAAGTGGACGTAAAATGAATAATTAAATTGGTTGTGCATTTGGTGTTATTATAGAGTATGAGAAATATTATGTCGGGTAATTATAAGTTATTATATTATGAATTTGATTATTTGGATATTATTAGTTTTACTTTTGTAAGGTATTATTGTTGGTTTAGACTCAGGTTGAAGTCTACTTATATTTAAGCATAGTCAGGCATGAGTTTAGAATATTGGTTCTAGGATTTGCATTAGAGTAAGACTTGGTCTCTCATTTAGCGGGATGCACGTGTCCTTTGGGTACGACTAATAAAATGCGAAATTACTCGCGATGCACGCATTCTTTGGGTAATCGCCCATAAAGTGCAGATGAGATTATTAATGGACTGGTATTCACCATTCAGTATGATCAATTGCATGTATACACCTATATTGGGATTGAACTTCGGAGAGTCTTGGTATTTTCTATTTATTTAATTCAATTGTCATTTAAGTTTTGATTTTATCAAATTAACTTGAGCTTGTTGAAATTGGTGATTAGATTGTTTGTGGATTAAGATTGTAATTGTTTGATATTTATATCTTTGGTTCATTGTGTGTGTAGACCATATCATTTGGCATCGAGTTGGGTATTAGAATAAAAAATATATTCATTTACTTTCATGTATCCTTATCTGTACACTTACCCATATCACCTCATTTTTATTAGCTCGATAACATAACCTCTTACTAGAGTTGTGGAATGCTCATCCTACAACAGTTGTAGGTGACCCTTCAGGCAAGCAGGCTTGAGGACTGGGATTAGAACATTAGATGTCCATTTTATATTTTGACTCCATTTTGTTATATCATTTGGTCTTAGTTCTTTCACTTTTAGGTTAAATTATATCTCTATCTTTATCTTGAATTTCAATTGGATAATTATACTATTATTATTATTTTGTTTAATTTAGAGGCTTAATTTGTGTTGGTTACTTGCCATGACTTACTCCTAGTTGTGGTTTGGTTTGGAGGATATATTATTTGATATAGAAGTATTGGATTGGAGAATGTGATATATTCTTAGAGTTTGGATTTTTGAGACCTTATATTTTTTTTAAAACAAGTTTTATTAAATTAAATTTGTTCAAAATATAAATGGATTCACGCAATTTTGTTTTAGAATTTTTTAAAATAAAACCTATCTTTAAAATAAATTTCAATTTTTATTTGGACTAAAATCTGACGTAAATCTTAATTTTGACTTAAACTTTTCAACGTAGGAAACTTTATTCCTTAAAAACTAACTTTTCAAAAATTGGGACGTGACAATTGTTATAAAAGAATTTCATAATTTGTAGCAATATTGTGAAACCATATTTAGTTAACGATGTTAGTACCATGGGATAAAAAAAAATTTAAAAGCAAGAGAATTATTTTTTCTTAACCTTGTGCAGTAGGGTGAAATGCAGTTATCACAAAATTAATTAAAATATAATTAATTATTTTAACCCATTGCTATCATATAATAGTGGGAGATAAAAAAATCATTAATCACCCTTATTCTAATATGCTATGAGTGAACCCAATTAAATTGAAGTTCAATCGATCTATTGATGTTGATTTTTAAAATGGAACGGTCGTGAAAGAATGTTAGACCAAATTGTTAAAAATTTAATTCTTGAAATATGATCAACATTTTCAAACTTTCTTTTGGTATATCACATAATAAAAAAATAATATATTGTTACTAATTATTACAACCATAGGGAAAAGCTGTACACTGCAATTTCTTTTGTTTTCAAACATTGTCTTCCTAATTGCATATTAAAGTTAGATCTAAATTGGTTGGATTTTTCTATTCAATTATCAAAACACCAAGTATTTTAGCTTTAATCTTCTAGCCAAAGAGAAAAAAAAGAGAGAGAAATGAAAACTCAGGAGAAGGAAATCCAAACAAAATAATACAAAACTCATCTACACAAAAACTGGCTATATAAGCTAGTAAACTTCATGATTTAAATAAGAAACTTCTTTGACTAATTTTGAGCTCAAATAAGAAACTTATCAATCATTTTAAATGAGAAACCTCATGATTTATTTAAATTTAATCAATCTGATTTTATGTATATTGTATTTAAAAATGTACTTCTAAATTTAATAATTTAAAATTTTGATTTATTTTATCCACAAAAAAAAAATAATATATATAAAGGAGTTAAAAAAATATTACCATATTGATCAATGAATTAATCATTATATTTGAAGCGAAAAAATAATAAACTTCTTTGACTAATTTTCAACTCAAATAAGAAACTTATTAATCATTTTAAATAGGAAACTTTATGATTTATTTAAATCTAATCAACATGATTTTTATGTATGTTTATTTAAAAAATTATACTTCTAAATTTAACAATTTAAAATTTTGATTTACTTTTTCCATTAAAAAAATAATAACATATAAAAGAGTTGAAAAATGTTACCATATTGATCAATCAAATAATTATTATATTCGAAGTGGAATAAACAATAGTTACATGACATGTGTATTTTTGTATTATATAAATTCAAAATTCTAAAAAAAAATTAGGTTAAGAGTTCCAAGCCCGAAAACCTCCTATAATTATGCTATAATATATAATATATAATATAGATAGATATATATACATATATATATATATATTTATGTAATTTCAACTATCTCATACTCTTGCACCTCATAAAAGGAAAGATAACAATCTACACAAGGGAATTCCTCGCAAGACTTTCAGCTCTGCAGCAATTTCTGAAAAACCTGGATGCTTGTTAACTAAACTAAGACACATCACCCACTTCGTTTGTAACATTAAAAACTAGGTCGAAATAATTGTTGTATGAAGGCCTTGCACGATGCTACTACTTCATGCTCCAACAACTATCATAACAGCCACCTCATCTGCTGTAATTATTCAACCTTAGGATTAACTAAACAAAGGGCAGTTCATTCATTGCTAATAACAATATCTCCACATTAGCATCAACAAAATCTCTTACATAAATAATAGATAAAAATGCACAAGTCTAGCTGAACTTCCAGCTATATAGAATCATAAACATATATATCCAATATAAAAAGCCGGTCCAAATGATTTTCAAAAGGTAATCTATGTAATGCTAAATGTCACAGTTGCTGATTTTCCTCTTTCTTGACCATACATGAAAGCAATTTTAGAAGTTCCCTCCCTTCAAAAGACATGTAAACCTGAAATAGAGATGAGCAGAGAGATTAGTTATCACTTTTGTGGTGCTGAGTTGATTGAACAGTAACCAAGTATAGAAACATCAGCATGTGATCATACACAACTTTTCTATGTTGGAAAAAGACTAGCCATAGTACATGTTAGATATAACCTTTAAAAAAAAAAAAAAAACCACAACCAGCACTAGCAAGATATCTGCAACAAATCCTTCGAATCCATGGGAGTGTTGACAACAAAATCTGAAGCACAAAGCTATTGATATAAGATGCTGGCAAATTGCCGCATCATGCAAGAAGCTGTGCTAATTAACCTGGCCATCAGCTCAAGCATTAAGATTGCAGGTATTACTGTTTACTAATACTTATCTGATAAACAGGCCATCCTACGGATGGAAAGCACTGAACTCACAAAGGTTCATGACTTCATTAAGATATTTCTTTTTTCTAATTACCATAAAAAAAGTTGGATCATAAAATTGAACAACCAATCCGGCCCTCACCAGGTAGGTTTTCCTGTATCTTCAGCTGACAAATATTCTGTTACAATTTTCTTCACTGCTTTTGAATTAAAATTGTTGGGGAAATGATGAGGTGTTAAGTTAAATGTACATGCATAATATATATAAAACACAACACTACCATTTTTTTTTATGTTCAGAACTATGGGAGTTTAAAGACTTTAGCCTTTCAGAAATGAGATTTGGCTTATATATTGTCTTTCAATAGGTTAGGATCAATTATAGAAGGTATGCTCATGATTGCAGGGTTTTTACAAGGCCTAGAAAGAGACCTCTTGGGAGTAAAACATGGTAAATTTGTGTGACAACCAAGATCCAAAAGACCTCTTAGGGAGGGTAAGGTGTGATGAATAGATCTCTTGGATGGGGCGAGGTCATTGTCATGAGTTGAGTCCTATATCGCCTATTGAAGTTGAAGTGAAGTACCAAATCCGTAGGATATTGTCTCTACATGGTACGAGACCTTTTGATACTGTGCAGGCTGAGGTCTAAATCAGGTACAATTGGTTTTGAGTTGTGACGGGATGGCATTTGTACCTAGACCAACCAGAAATGTGTAGACTCGACCCAAACAATGTGGCCTCTTAAGTGGGGTGAAGTATGATCAAAAGATTTCTATGATTGGTTGAGGTCGTTGCCATGAGTTGAGTCCCACATTGCTCGACAAAATTGAAGTAAAGTACTATTTCTGTAGAATGTTGGCTCTGTATGGCGTAAGGCCTTTTAAAACCGTACAGGCTCAGGCCCAAAGTAAACAATATTCTACTGTATTGGATCAAGGTTGTGACGTTTAGAAAATGAATTATAGAATTGGTGCTCTCTCTCTCTCTCTCTCTCTCTCTCTCATATGTTAAAGATGCTTAGCAGTCACTTGGCGTCATCCCCTTCTTTTTTGCTTTCCTTGTTATCTTCCTCTCCCATCTCTTTCCGCTCTCTCTTTCTCTCCCTATGTCATAAAGAAAAGGTAGCACACTATATTTGTCCATCACACGTTCAAAAACTTATTACGACTCTGAGGTTACATTAAGCATGTGCCCCCCAGACAACTACATTCAAGACGCTACAAGCATTGGAAGAAGCTCCTTACTTCCTCAAATCATAGTTTTGTAGGTAACTATGCATGGATATGCATGCATTTTTGCTCACTAAATACATGATAAAGATAACATAGAAGAAAAAGTTATGCATTCACCTTTGGGAGCAAAAAGTACTCCAAACCTCACAATGTATAAAAAAAATTGAAAAGAAAAATACATCATGGCATACATGCTGAAACTTGATACTTATAGCTTGATACAAAAATAAATAGGAAAGTTGGAGCAGCAAACAGGCTACCAAATATGAGTGTTCAACTTGATGCCTCAGTTGAAACAAGACAGGAAAAACAAAGACTAATAATGACCCAATTAAGATGAGATATTGGGTCTGGGCAACTGATCCATGCATTTACAAAATAGTACTCAAGAATCAACATAGATAAAAGAAAATAAACTGTGAACATATAATGTGATAACAGGACAAACGTACCACTGATGCTTTTTCAAGAAAGAATTCCTTCCATTCGGCATGCTGATAGATGTTAATCCATGACAAGGCGACATAACGTCTAAGATTATTCATTCATCTCCCTAACTTCTTCACGTGGATATGTGAGAATTCTCAACCAACGGGACATGTTTCTGCTGTCTAGGAGAACTCAGTAGGGAAGTACATTTTGCCAACTTCATTTGGATAAGGGAGCACAAATTTCTCGAAGAACTTCTTATTAGTGATTGAGCATATTGTTGTCAAAGTAGGCTTTTTCAGAAGCAAATCCTTGCTTTCTAAAATCTCCAAAACCTGTAGCCGTGGCTTAAGCCTGTTTTCAACACTGAAAATAAGTAAATGTGGGCGGTTAACAAGCAACGAGATATTGAATTTCCCTGTACTAAGGAGAACCTGTATGACCTCCTTAATTTTCCTCTCCGACACAGCAAACACCTGAGGCACCCTCCTAAACACTGATGCAATGTCATCTTCTGAAAACCCCAAACTCTGGAAAAGCACCAATTTGAGTTCCCAATTTTCTTTAGTCATTGAACTAACAGCCCGAATAGCATGAAGAAAAACCTTGGACTTCCTATCGAAGCCCATCTCATCAACCCTCTTAACATATTCCTTAATACTCTCCGGTTTACGCAAGAAAAATCTTGGAAAATTATATATAAATTTGAGTATCTGCGAAGAACTTATTCCACAGCTCTTCATGAATTCTATATTGGGAATCATAGACTTCTCCAAATCATTTTTCAAAAACCATCCAGAAATCTTTAAGACCCTAGAGACGCCTACATTTGAACCCAATACACTCTTCAATGCCAAAATTGAGGGGCCAAGCCGATTATCAGCACTACCCGTTAGAATCCAGGGGTCAGCTGAGATGATTTCGGCGGTATCCTTGGAGGAGAAGCCTAAGTCTCTAAATATCTTGATTTTGGGCTTGATGGTACGGTCAAGATTTGTAGAGAGAACTCTCGGAACGTATTTGATGATTCGCTCGAGATGGGTCTTCGAAAATCCACTCTTCTTGAGAAATGACAGTATCGAATCAGATTTTTCTGGGTTTTTCAGATACTTCACAGGGGAGGAGACTTTCGAAACGGTTTCAGGAGAGAATTGGTGATGGTGTAGCAAGTAGTCGGCTAAGGCAATGCTGAGGTTTGGTCGCTCTCGCCCAGAGGAAGAAGATGAGAAGAAGAAGAGAGAGAACGAGACAGAGATATAGGGTTTGTAGAGACCCAAAGGATTTGAGTTCTTGAAAGAGAGTGAGATGAGATTTCGGCACATATGTATGGTCATTCTTTTAAGGGTTTTGATGGTATATTACATATTAGATATGCAGAAATATTGGCATCCCAATCACTGTAAAAAAGAGGGTAGAGATGAATTACTCGCCGGGGAAAATAGAAGCTTTTAAAGGCTTTGAGACATCAGACGTGATTCTCTCTGTGAAAGTGTTGAACCGTTTGAACTTGGAATTCTTGCCCTCAATCTTGGCGTGAGGTTTGCAGGGTTTTGTATAGAGGGTTCAGAACTTCAGGCTGTGTTTGGAAGTCATGGAAAGGAAGAGAAAGGAGGAAACTAAAATTATTCTCCTCTAATCATGCTTGGTACTTGATTTGGAGAGGGGAAAACATGAGAGAGAGAAGATATGGAGAATTTAAGAGCCTGCTGGGAACTTGAAACAGAAGGGAAAGATAAAATGAAGCAAAATTTTTTCTTTCCCTGTTTGGTTTTATAAAAAAAATAAAAGAAAAAAAGAGAAAGTGAATTCTTTTCCCTTCCCTTTCTCTCCAGCAGCTTGTTTGGAACTTTGAGGAGGGGAGGGAATGAAAAGAAGTAAAAATTTAAACTACCCTCCCTCTTATCCTCTCATTTTCCCTTTTACTTTCACTTTCCTTTTATTTTTTATTTTTACAAAACCAAATAGGAAATAAATATATTTTTTCTTTATTTTTCTTTCTTTTCTTTTTCTTTCCTCCCCCAAGTTTTAAACAAGCTGTAAGTAGAATCAAATAAGAAAAAGAAAGGAGAAAAAATAATAAAAAAATTTCTTCGTTTCCCTTCCCTTTTCTTTCCCGTTCTCAACAGGATGGAAAGAAATTTGAAGCAAAATATGAATACCAAAAAAGGCAGAAGGAAGATATAAAAATAGAAGGAACACAACTGTTCAAAAAAATCAATTTTGCCGAAGGAAGATATATAGTATTGTCCTTTTTTCTATTATATTTTAATCTTGAATTTATTAAATATATAAATAAAAAAATAAAATTACTAATACGTATTATTATGTTCTTGATAATCAAGAATCAATCATAAATACTTTATTCTGTTTTTTCTTTTTCCTTTTGCTGGAATTCTCATTACTTCTATGTTGGTAAAATGGATTTGTTGTTGTGTTTCGAGGGTTATTTTGGGCCAACTCCAATAGAGAAGAAAAAGCAAAAAGAAGAAGGAAAAAGGCAACAAAAAAAGAAGAAGAAGTAAAAGTAAATAAACGGTTCGCAAAGCAAGTATATAGTGAGAGTAGGAGTATTATTTGTAAAAATATTTAAGAGCGAGAGTTGTCTTTAGAGAGCATGTACACATAAATATTAATTTATACTATTATAAAAAATTAATATTGGGACTTTTTCAGGATCTATCACGCTCTTTTATATTTCTAAACTATCCTAAAATGTTTAAAAAATAAGTATGTAATAACATTCTCACCTTCTATACAGTTACATAATCAAATAACTCAGAGAAATAATTGGGTGTACCATGTTTTCATCACTTATATGGTTACATAATCAGATGACCACTAACAAATAGATAAATAATTGAGTGTAGTGAAGCACACGCATATAGTGCGTGTCGCCCTTCTAATATATCTACCTACAAACAAAAATATATTTATCTTTTTAATTTTTAAATTTTTATGCATTAATTTCTTCAAAAAAATTTTCTAAATATATATTATATAAAAGAAATACAATAATTATAGTAACCATTTTGTTATTTATTTACAATTTTTTATTCAAAATCTTGATAAAAATTATTTAATTTATATTTTAATATAATAACAATATACGTGAAAATCACCTACTAATCTAAATTTAAAGATTGAAGAGCAGTTCGTCAACTTTATTGGAATGATTAGGTTACTTGAAAGCAAAATCCCTGATGAAAGAATCTTCTAAAGACAGCCGTAGGTCCATTAATGTGTTTCCTTGGGCTAATGGGAGATGCAAAGTTCCATTAGCTTAACCGTCTGTTTGGAATTTGGCGAGGGAAGAGAAAGAAAACAAAATGAGAGTAAAGAAAAAATAAAAGAAAAAGAAAGAAAAAAAGACAAAAAAATTTCAAATCAATATCTCTTTTTCTCTCTCTTCTTTATATTTATTTTTTATTATTTTTTTGATAAAATTAAACAAAAAAAATACAAAATAATATTTTATCTTCTCTTTTCTTTCTTTCTCCAAGTTTTAAATAGGCAATAAAGATCTAGACAGGTTGAGCCGGGCCTGTGGCGAATCATAAAGGCTTTTAACACGTGAAATGGGTTGGAACAACCAAACCCAAGCTCTGATATTTGTAGCTCCACTTCAAAATTTCATCCCTAGCTGTGTCAAGCCCTTGGCCCATCTAATATATAATGCTTAGCAATTACCACTTCGAATTCAATTTAAAGTTGGATCTTCGTCATCTGATAGAGCATTATTTGTGGACTCGCATAGCATAACCGGGGAAGATGATTGATTTTAAAGAGTTTAAATTTTTGAAAGAGAAACAATAACTCAGGTTGCCATGAAGCAGAGTTCAAACTGTGAAAACAAATTCTAATACTTGAAGAATATCTTAAGTAAGCTGTAGGTGGGATTTTCTTGGAAGGCTGGGCCGAACTCTCAAGTCCAAAAATGGATGAGTCCAAATATCTCCTGCAAGATGAAGAGGTTAGAATGGGTCGACCCGTAATGGGCCGATCACACTCCGAAGATTAAGTTAGCAAGCTCAATCGATGAAAATGAATGAAAGTTGTCAATACTTGGAGTTAACTGTCCATACCTGGCTCTCGATGCCTTGGGTATTTATAGAACCTTTGAGGGAGTGTGTTTTGCCTTAGTCTACCAGCAGGCTCTCATGCCCTGCTGGGTAGGCGTCATCATTGACGCCGCCTGATTATTCGCAGGGTCTGGCGCACCGTCGCGGAGGATTCCGGCTGACCGGACGTGCACGTTGACGTCACGTGGGCAGCCGCTTGCGCATTTAATGCGAGTTAACTCTGCATTTAATGCGCAAAGATAGCTAGCGGTTTGGGCCCCATTTTTCGTGGTTTGGGCTGTGCTGTGAAGGAGGTCAGCAATCTGGCCTTCCCTCTAATTCTGATCTGGGCTAACAAAGCATCCCCAACTTTAATTTGTGCAGATTGGGCCTCATCCATTGGGTTGGGCCGGGGGTTATTCCCCCACAATTGCCCCCAGCCATTGTGTCGTTTTAGATTCTGAAACGGCCAAGGGATGCAACGGTCACCCGGCCACATAAATGGCGGGGATTTTAAAAGATTCATTGGTGGGGCGTTATTGAATCAACAGCCGACGTGACGCTTCAGCAGAGCATCATAATTAACGCCGTTTTACTGTGTACGAACTGACGGCTCCTGTGTGTATAAAAGACCGACGCCCTAATCAGTTGGAAGAAACTTGCTCTTTTTCCTTTGCCTTATGAATAGCGTGTGTGTCAACTGTTTTGGCACCCACCACTGTAAGTGTCTTTTGAGCCCGCAACTCCTTTGCTCTTCATTGCATTCTGTGTTTTGACGGTTGCCCCCTGATGGCATCCCGTCTTCGTAAAAATGTTAAATGGTCTGTCGGCCCTTGCCGCGTTTAGGGCTAGGTTTGAAGTCCCGGATGAAATCGGCTTAGAGTTGGTCGATCCTAAGGACTATTGCATGGGTGAGACCGAAAAGGGGGTGCCGTTCCCAGTCATTGCTATCGTAGAAGGGGGGCTTAGGTTTCCCCTCCACCCTCTTCTTCATAAATTCATAGTAAAAAATAAGGTGTCGCCCTCCTAGTTAGCGTCGAACGTATATAAGATCTTCTTTGGCATGCTAGAAATAAATCAGCTCCTGGGTGTGAACCTGGGCCTTGCCGAACTGGACTACTGCTACACTTTTTGTAAAGTCGGAGGTAGTTACAAGGTTTACCTCCGGGCAGTAAAGAAGTCCTTAGAGTTAGTGAAATGTCTGCCTTCCTCAGGGAAGGGCGTCGACGATGTTAGGGTTTGGGTAACCGGTCCATGGGAGTTTGGCAACGTTCTCGAGAAGGATAGACCGGCGATTCGATGCCCTAGAGTGCCCGTTGAACTAGGTTTGATGCCAATCTCTCATATTGTGCGTCATTTTAAATTTCAATTTGCAGCAAAACTAACTCTCGAACTTTTTTGCAGACATAAGGAAGCGATCGAAAGCTCGCGACTGGTTAGTCAACTCTGACTACCTCGACAAGGTCTTGAACTACGTCGGCGAAGGTCGACTAAGATACATTGCCCGGGCTGCACACATCTTGCTCTCCTACCCACTGCGATACTCAACTTTCACTACCGAGACAGGTGTTCCCCAGAGTGTACTCGCAAGATTAGCGGACGAAGGCGCCGAAGGGGACTTTGAGGAAATCCCCACTGGAATAGCGATCGAGAGGGCGCGTATCCCTACAGGCGTGACAGTCGCGGTTGCCCCTCCATCAGCATCAGCTGGTGAAGAACGGCAAGAAGCGCGAACGAAATCACCCAGCTCGGCATCAACTTCGTCACCGTATACTGCGCCCAACCGCCGAGTAGAGATTCCTGTAGGAACAAGTGATTCGAGCCCATCCCCCGACGAAATGGAGGGTATGAGTCTGAAGGAAAGAATGTTTGCTCTTGCGGGCCAGCCGCTAAGGTCGGCCACTCCTACTCCCGCCAAAACTCCTCCAGCCAAGCTGGTGTTAACTCCCATGGAGGAAGCCCCTCATGTGCAACAGAGGCCAGAGACTTGGCAGCAGAGAAAGAGGAGGCCCGATGTCACTCCAACTCCAGCGCCCAAAAAGCAGAAAGGTAAAGGCGCGGTGGACAAGGTCGGCGAGACTGTGACTATCACTCCGGACATTCTCGGCCGTCCTATGACGACAGCAGATTCTATGATCGACCAGCCCGAGGTTGCTTTCGGTGTTATCAAGAGCGTCCTTCAGAAAAAGGATGTCGCGAAGCTGGGCAAAGCAAGCGACTCAGCCGTTTTTATGGGCGTTTTTCATGACTCGATTCTGGTAAGTCGGCACTGACTTTTTCGATGATTACAGACTTTTTAGACACTCGCCCTAAAAACGACCTTCTCTTATTTGTGCAGGGCTGTCTGAATTCCTTGGAGGCGATGACGCTCTTCCAAAAGCTTGTCGAGGTTCACCAGGAGCTTATTGAAGAGCACGGCCGCTTAAAGCTTGAGTGGATCGAAGCGAATAAGGAGCGGATCACTTTCAGGAAACAGGCCGAGCAGGCTTCCGCCGAGCTTTTGCTTATAAAAGCCAATTTTGAAAAGAGAGATAGGGATCTTGCTGAGCTCAAGAAGAAGTTCGATGTGTAGTCCGTAGATCTGCACAATGCAAATGAGGAGGTGGAGACCCTTAAGACTGAAGTGGCCAAGCTGAAGGTGGAAGAAGAGGCCACACTGAAGAGGGGTGAAGAGAGGGGAGCCAAGCGTTTGGCTGAAAAGATGATGGACCTTAGTCGCACCATATTCCGACAGGGTTGGAATGGTGCCTTTGTCGTTGCAGAGCTGGATAAGGCCTCCGACGTGTGAGGTCTTTGCCCGGACTACTTTGATACTACCGAGGACGGCGTCGTCTGTCTGAAGAAAGTGCTGGCAAATGCCCAATACAAACGGGAGCTTAAGTTAAAAGCCGCGGCCGAAGAAGCTGCTGCTGAGAAGGAGAGACTTGAAAATTTAAAGGCCGTAGCTGAACCCCCCGAGGATGTGGAAGAGATTTCGCCAGGGGTAACTACAGAGCCGGGGGAGAAGTCGGCATAGCTTTTTTCTTAATTTTTTGTAACCATCAATGCCTTTTAATGAGAAAAACCTGTTTTGTTGTTTATTACTGAATCTGCCTTATTCGATTTTTGCTGTGAACTGAATCTGCCTTATCTGATTTTGTCGTTTACACTTGCTTTCTTTCTTGGCCTCCTTTAGCCGACCTGCCCAACTTGGACAGGACCAAGTTTTTACACTTGGTTTTTATTTTGGCCTTCTTTGGCCGACCTACCCAACTTGGACAGGAAAAAATTTTTACACTAGGTTTTTATTTTGGCCTTCTTTGGCCGACCTGCCCAACTTGGACAGGACCAAGTTTTTACACTTGGTTTTTATTTTGGCCTTCTTTGGCCGACCTGCCCAACTTGGACAGGACCAAGTTTTTTTACACTTGGTTTTTGGGTTTCACAGAGTGCTCAGAGTAGATTCATCTGAATAACTTCATTTTCATTGATTCTTCAGCAGAGCTTTACACATTTCATGGACTGTTATAGTGCATGGAGCTTTGTATTACTGGTAGAACTTCCTCAAGTTGGTTGCATTACAGGGTCGCAGCAATTGTCGCCCTTCTTCGACGGTCTCCAGTCTGTATGCGCCAATGCCGACCTGGGATGTGACTCTGTAGGGGCCTTCCCAGTTTGGGCCGAGCTTTCCATCTGCCGCCTTCTTGGTTGCCCCCAACACTTTTTGTAAAACTAGATCTCCTGGATCAAAGTTTCTCAGGCGAACCCGCTTGTTGTAAGAGCGTTTTACCTGTTGCTGATACTGTGTGAGCCTGATCAAGGCGGTTTCCCTTCTTTCTTCGACAAGATCTAGGTCTCTTGCAACCGTTTGATCATTGACACCAGTGTTAAAAGCTGCCGATCTGATAGTTGGTAGTCCGATCTCCAAAGGGATGACTGCCTCCACCCCGTATACCAAGGAGAACGGTGTTTCTCCGGTGGACCTCCTTGGGGTTGTTCTATAGGACCACAAAACATTGGGTAGCTCCTCTGTCCACTTCCCTTTGGCTTTTTCCAGTCGCTTCTTGACTCCATTAAGCATGGTTTTATTTGAAATCTCGGCCTGCCCGTTGCATTGGGGGTAGGCTGATGTTGAGTAATAGTTTCTGATCCCCAATCCTTCGCAAAATGATCTAAAGATGCTGCCATCGAACTGGGTGCCGTTATCTGATATAATGGCACGGGGTAATCCGAATCTGGTGACAATGCTTTTCCAGACGAACCGTTTGGCATCAATTTCTCTGATGTTTGATAAAGGTTCCGCTTCCACCCATTTGGTAAAGTAGTCGGTGGCCATGATGAGAAACCTTTTGTTGCCCAGAGCTCGGGGCAGGGACCCGACAATGTCCAGTCCCCACTAAGTGAAAGGCCACGGACTGGTAATGGTGGCAAGATCCTCGGCTGGCTAGTGGATGATGGGGGAAAACCTCTGACATTTGTCACGCCTTAGGACGTACTGGGCTGCATCTTTCTGCATGTAAGGCCACCAATATCCCTGCGAGATGGCTCGGTGTGCTATCGATCTTCCGCTGACATGACTTCCACATATCCCTTCATGGATTTCGAACAAGACGCCCTGTACTTGGTCCGGATGGACGCAGTGTAAATACGGACCTATAAAGGAACGTCTGTAAAGCTCCTTACTTGGTGACAGCCAATACCTGAGAGACGCATGCTTGATTCATCGAGCTTCAGCCTTTTCGTCTGGTAGCTTGTCTGCGTCAAGGTAGGAGATGATTAGGTCCATCCATGATGGTCCCAACTTTTCTGCGGTTAGGGCTTCCTCCTCCTCCCGAAAGATGCTGGGCTTGGCAAGGGTTTCTACGTTGATCGTCCTTTTCGAACCAGATTTCAGAGCTGTGGCTAGAGTCGCCAAGGCATCCGCATGTGAGTTGTTGTCTCGGCTAATCTGTCGAAGCTTGTAGGTTTTAAATTGGCCGAGTAGTTCCTTGGCCTTTGCTAGGTACTGCGTCATTCTGTCGCTTTTTGCTACGTACTCCCCTGTGATTTGGTTTATGACAAGTAAGGAGTCCGAATATATAACGATTTCAGGAATTCGAAGTTCAATTGCTCGACGTATTCCGGCGAGTAAGGCCTCGTATTCTGACTCATTATTGGAGGCAGTGAACTCCAGCTTGATGGTTTGCTCGATGGTTAGGCCGTCTGGTGTGACGAGCACGATGCCTGACCCTGCCCCCCGGTCATTGGAAGCTTCGTCCACGTAGAGTTTCTAATGATCAGATTGTTCCCAAAGGTCCAGGGGGAGTTCGTGTTGCGGTTGGCCAGGTGCTGGGGGTCAGTTCTACTTCTGGTGGTATCTCGACAGAGAACTCAGCAACAAAGTCCACAAGGACCTGCCCCTTCACTGCCGATCTAGGTTGGAACTTGATGTCAAACTCCCCTAATTCCACGGCCCATTTTGCAATTCTTCTTGAGAAGTCGGCCTTCCTTAGAAGAGGTTTGAGCTGGTGGTTAGTGAGAACGTTGATGGTGTGAGTTCTGAAGTAATGCACCAACTTGCGGGATGCCACTATCAGTGCGAGTGTCAGCCTTTCGAGGGGTAGGTACCTGCTCTCGGCTCCAAGAAGGGTTTTGCTGACGTAATAGACCGGGAATTGTTGTCGATTTTCTTGCCTGAGTAGGACCGCGCTGACAACATGGTCTGATACTGCAAGGTAGAGGAAAAGTTCCTCGTGCTGGACAGGGGTGGAGAGCAAGGGTGGTTTGGTTAGGTAGTTTTTTAGATCGGCAAGGGCAGAGTCATACTCTGGGGTCCACTCGAACCGTTCCTGTTTCTTTAGGAGCTGGAAGAAGGGTCAGCACCTGTCCGATGAACGGCTGATGAATCTGTTGAGTGCTGCGACCATTCCTGTCAATCTCTGGACCTCTTTGGCACTCCTTGGAGCTTGAATGCTCTGAATTGCACTAATCTGCCGTGGGTCCACTTCAATGCCCCGATGCGTGACAAGGAATCCCAGAAACTTGCCTGAGCTGACCCCGAAGACACATTTTGAAGCGTTCAACCGCATTTTGTAGTCCTTCAGGATACAGAGTACCTCCTTTAGGTCCGCCAAGTGGGTGTTGCTCAGTTTGCTTTTTACCACCATGTCATCGATGTAGACCTCGACAGTTTTGCCGAGCTACGTCTTGATCATCTTTGTGACCAGTCGCTGATACGTAGCTCCGGCGTTCTTCAAGCCAAAGGGCATAACTCTATAGCAGTAAATACCCCTTGGAGTGATGAAAGCCGTCTTCTCTTGGTCGTCGGGGTGAAGTGGGATCTGGTGGTATCCTCAGTAAGCGTCCAGGAAATTCATCCTTCCGAAGCCGGCGGTTGCATCCACAAGTTGGTCAATTTTGGGCAGGGGGAATGGATCTTTGGGTCATGCCCTGTTGAGATCAGTGAAGTCCACACAGACCCTCCACTTATCGTCCTTCTTTTTTACAACCACAGTGTTTGATAACCAGCTTGGGTAGTTGATCTCTCGAATTGCCCCAGCTTCCAAAAGCTTCTCCGTTTCCTCCAAGATAGTGTCCACATGCTGGGTAGCTGCCCTTCTCCCTTTTTGGACAACAGGTCGGCAATTTGGGTTAACATTTAGGCGATGACAGGCAACGCCAGCGCCGATCCCAGGCATGTCATAAGGGGTCTAGGCGAACACTTCCAGGAAGTTCGTCAGCAACTCGATGAGGGATTTTTCCTCTAGTTTGGACAGAGAGGTGTCGATGACGAAGTATTTTTCTTTTCGCCGATCAATGTATATCTTCTTCAGGTCCTCCGCAGCTTTGCTCTCGGGTGTCTGTCCCACGTCATCAATTGTGAGGGTGTCTTCATGCAGCTCCATCATCTGCACTTTTTCAGGTTTTGTCTTTGTCGCACATGTCGTTAGGAAACATTGTTTGGCGGCCACTTGGTCTCCCCTGATTTCTCCGACACCCGCTGGGGTCGGGAACCGAAGCAGCTGATGGTATGACGACGGAACGGCCCTCATAAGGTGCAACCAGGTTCGTCCCATGATGGCATTGCAGGGGGAGGGTACGTTAACTACTAGAAATTCGGTCTGCAATGTGATCCCGCCGACTGTTACAGGAATCGTCACCTTCCCCATTGGCCAAATTGGGTCTGAACTGAATCCGACCAATGGGTTAAGTGACTGTTGGAGGTCGGACTCATTCAATCCTAGTTGCTTGAAGAGGCTGTAGTACATAACTTCGGACGAACTCCCCTAGTCAATGAGCAATCTTCTAACGTCGCAGTCCGCCATTCTTAACGTAACCACCAAGGCATCATTATGGGGGGTTTGCACTCCCACGAGATCCTTATCGATGAAAGAAATTGGTACATGGCCACTGTTGACTTTTGCTTTCTTGCTGGGTTGTTGTACCTACAACACTTCCCTTAGGTGTGCCGCTTTCTGCATCTCGGCTCGGTACCTATGTGGCTTGACAGTTGATGACTCAGTCGAACCGTGCAACACATTGATTACCCGAACCGGCCTTGATTCTGGTTCTTTCCGAGCTGTGTCTTCTACCCGCGGTTGCTCGGCTTCATTCTTTGTCTTCTCCCGATCGATGAATTGGTCGAGGTGGCCTGCTTTGGCCAAGTCCTCCAAGTGAGTTTTCAGATGCCGACATTGCTCCGTCTTATGTCCCTTCTCGCGGTGATATGAACAGAATCTCTTCTGGTCTCGGGTCGCTGGGTCTCCTCCCAACTTTGGCGGCCATTTGAAGAAGGGCTTATCACGGATCTGGGGCAATATTTTATAGATGGGGTCCTTAAAGACTGTATAGACCCCTTCAGTTACCCTTTTTCCTCGGCCGATATCTTCTGACCAAGGCTTCTTGGCATCCTTCTTATTTGTCTTTTCGGCTGCAGCGCCGACCTTGGTCAGTACTACTTGAGGTACGCCTTCGTCCAACCGTGCATAGCGCTTGATTCTGAGCATTAGCTCCTGTATCGTGAGGGCTGGTTTCTTCATTAAGGACTGTCGCAAGCGATGCTCCCTGGGGAGGCCAATCTTGAACTGAGTTACAGCTAATTGCTCGCTGCACTCGTCAATTTCATTATAAGCTTCCCAATAGTGTCGGGCGTATGGTCGCAATCCTTCTCCTTCCTTTTTTCGTAATGTCAGCAAGAAATCAACCTCCTTTGGTTGTAAGCTGTTTGCTATGAAACGAGCTGTAAAAAGCTCAGCTAGTTGCCTCCAGCTAGAAACGGACTTAAGTGGCAATTTGTCGAACCACCGTAAAGCCACACTTCCCAGACTGGAGGGGAAGATTCGACACATTAGCATCTGGTTGCTGCACCACACTACCATGAGTTGTTTGTAATGCCGAACATGGTTAATTGGGTCGGACTTCCCGTCATAGAGGGTGAACTTTGGTAGGGTGAACTTTGGTGGGGTGAATTTTTGAGGAATTAGATGGGATTCAATCTCCTCAGTGAATGGCGTGGATGCAATCCGATTAAGGGCCTTTCTCATCAGGTCATGGGTTGTGCGCTCCTTAGTTTGCTGCCTTCTATCCTCCTGCTTTTCGTTGTACCACTTCTCCTAGTCTTCTTTCCGCCGATCTCCTTCAGCTGGACTGTTATTCAGCGGAGTTTCGCTCCTTTCCCTCCGCCGACCTGTGCGCCTGTTAACGCAACGCCCGGTACTAGGGGTGTAACTTCCCCTTGCTGGCGGCGTTGGTTCATCCCTGGCGCCAACAACCTACTCCCGATTTGGGGACCCTTCTCTCCCATGCCCATTTCTGCCAGAGAATGCCTCCCTCATGGCCCGAACCTGGGAGGTGAGGTAGGCTATCTCTTCTCCACGCCTCCAAATTTCCCTCTCTGCTGCACGGAGCGCATCCTCACTCGGGGCCCGCCCACTGGAGGGTGACGGGGCCAGGTTCCGAGGATGGTTCCTGCGGAAATTTCTGTCCCTGACATAGCCCGTATCCCTCCGCATTCCATCTGGTGCTTCCTGGTGGCTTTCAGCGGGCATGCGTATCTCCGACCTTAGTGTTCTCCTTCTTTGCCGATCTACTGGTGTAGATTGGCAATGCGCCGAGTTAGTCGGGTCTCTACTAGAGGAGGCTCCGAAGCCTCTCCCGTCGTAGTTTTCTCCCCTACGTCTCCGGTTGTCTAGACTCATGGTTTTTCTAAGCCTTCCCACAGACGGCGCCAATTGTAAGTGGGATTTTCTTGGAAGGCTGGGCCGAACTCTCAAGCCCAAAAATGGATGAGTCCAAATATTTCCTGCAAGACGAAGAGGTTAGAATGGGTCGACCCATAATGGGCCGATCACACTTCGAAGATTAAGTTAGCAAGCTTAATCGATGAAGATGAATGAAAGTTGTCAATTCTTGGAGTTAACTGTCCATACCTAGCTCTCGGTGCCTTGGGTATTTATAGAACCTTTGAGGGAGTGTGTTCTGCCTTGGCCTACCAGCAGGCTCTCATGGCCTGCTGGGTAGGCGTCATCATTGACGCCGCCTGATTATTCGCAGGGTCTGGCGCACCGTTCCGGAGGATTCCGGCTGATCGGACGTGCACGTTGACGTCGCGTGAGCAACCGCTTGCGCATTTAATGCGAGTCAACTCTGCATTTAATGCGCAAAGACCGCTAGCGGTTTGGGCCCACTTTTTGTGGTTTGGGCTGTGCTGCGAAGGAGGTCGGCAGTCTGGTCTTCCATCTAATTCTGATCTAGGCTAACAAAGCAACCCCAACTTTAATTTGCATAGATTGGGCCTCATCCATTGGGTTGGGCCGGGGGTTATTCCCCCACATAAGCCAATAGTCTAAACTTCATATGCTACTAATAGGGACGAGTTGTAAACCCAATAGGGCCAAATCATTTGAGATTTATCTCTCGGGTATTTTCTAGTTATGGCGTAGATGACTTGCTCTTGGGAAGTGGATGAGATACGCATAAGTTGGCTAAAACACCCTTGACCGCATAAAAAAATGAAAGTAAATAAGAAATTACATATCTTGGTGAGACTATTACCCAGACAAAATAACTCATATTCTTTTTTTTTTTTTTTTTGTAAACAGGATGTCTGGGTCAGCTTGCGTTTATTTCTACTAATTTCGGAACCTATATAGTCCTCCCGTCCTATACAAATCAAGTAATTACAAAGTTAAAAACCTTGAAAAAACTCTTACGCTTGACAAGAGTTGAACCCCTAACCCCTCTTGGGAGGCCATGAGTTTTGGCCAACTAGGTTAGTGATGTGAATTTCTTTTAATACACTATCCTTTGATTTTTGTGATGTACACTAGACACATAATTTATTTCTAATATAAAAAGCAATATTTTATATAAGAGCATCTCCAATAGGTTCTTTGAAGTAGCTCTCTTAACTATTTTAGATAGTCAAACTTAAAAAAAAACCTCTAGCCGGCTTTTTATATAACTCTCTATTTTAGAGAATTATTTTAGAGAGTCTCATTTTGACTCTCCAAATGTAAATGTCTCATTTTGGCTCTCTAAATGTAGAGAGCCAAAAGTGGCGCCCTAAATTTTAATTTACAAATCTCTCTCATTCTCTCTCCTCATTTATTTTCTTTTTCATTGTGGTGAATGTTAAAAAATACACTATCCTTCACGAGAGAGAGAGAGAGAGAGAGAGAGAGAGAGAGAGAGAGAGAGGTGGGTTTTGTGCGGGAACCATAAGACCAAAAGATTCATCCAGAGAGCACAATAACAGGCTACATGAACAAAAGATTTTTGTTTTTTTTGGGGGTATCGATGTAGCCTTTCAATGAAAAGTAAGTAAATTTTTTGGGTTCCATCGGGTGGGTATGAATGCCCTAGTTGGGATCCAGCAAATATAATGTGCAAATCCCTTAGCTTAGAAATGAGGTTCGAGAGGAGCTAGCTTGATGGTAGTGGCGGCCCACTTATGCTTGTGTTCATGGTTTCGATTCATTTTTCCCCTCCCTCCTCCTTTCTCATGACTTTGGCCATACAATATATGTTAAAAAAAATAAAAATAAAAATAAGATTCATATATGCCATCAGATTTATTGATTTGAGGAATATTATTCAAAACACCCTAGTTGTGAGCTGTATTCACAATTCTCTCTCTCACCACGGGCTTCATCAATGTGAGAGAGGGATGGCTCGAGATTCACTATTTTCGCCAAAATATTAATGAAAATAAGCATTCTCCAAAGGCCAGAGGTCAGTTGAACCCAGCAAACATGGACCTTAATGAAAGAAATAATCGAAGTGTTCTTTCTCATGATAGGAAGGAATTTTTTGGAGCCTTGACAGTTGACACCATCGACTCACCTCCCACAAACAGACACTAGCTTTAAGAACTCAACCTGTCCACTTCCAACCCATCTTCCCCGAACCCTACCTGCCTCAATTATATGTGCAATACAAAATACAAGGCAGGCTCTCACTATAAAGATGCTTTATGTTTTATATATTGAGTTTTTACCTAACTTTAGGCCTTTCCCTGCCTGGCCTGCATGTTTTTTTTTTTTTTTTTTTAGCCTTTTCCTAAAAGCTCAACAGCAAAAATAAAGGCTGAGCTAGCACTACAGAAAACCCTTTATGTATAAGGAAGGTTGGATTGTATGGCTATTGTGTGAAAAGCCAGTGATCCTCCCTGGCACATTTACTGGTGAAGATGCAATCTTGTAATTGATGGTAGCCATTGCAAAAGAGCTACCATTTTAGGTGTCACGAGTCCCATATTTAGACCATGAAAAGGTTGATTGCTAATAATAATGGGCAATGGGGAACACACAGTACTACTTAAACAATGGCATACAAGTAAACAAAACATTCTTTCAAAAGAAGATTAATTCCAACTTCTCTCTCTTGAAACATATAAATCATAAAGAGGGACAGTGTATATACTCGACCCTCTTCATGTCATGGAAGGTCCCAAACAAAAGCTGTGAAGTCCAACCTTAACAGCAAGGTGTAGTGGGTAAGGGCCATCCCTCTGTGCTCTCAATTGCATCACTAGTCCCTTCATTATGGTATATATGCTCACTTTACCTGTATCCTATCCTTCAAAGTTCTAAAACTGAATTGAGGCCTAAAGTGGACAATATTTTTTAAGATGAATTATAGAATTGATGCTCTCTCTCATATATTAGAGATGCTCAGTAGTCACTTGGCGTCATCCCCTTCTTTTTGGCCATCTTTACTATCTTCATCTCCCATAACTCGTCTTCCCTCTCCCATGTCTTCCGCTCGCTCTATTGCTCTATATTTCATAAAGAAAAGGTAGCACATTAGATTTGCCCATCACATATTCAAGAACTTAAAATATTCAAGAACTTATTGCTACTGCAAGGTTACATCAAAGCATGTGTCCTCAAGACACCTACTTTCAAGACGCTACAAGCATTGGAAGAAGCTCCTTACTTCCTCGAACAATCGTTTTATTGGTAACTCTGCATGGATATGCATGCATTTTTACTTACTAAATACATGATAAAGGAAAAAGTCTTAAGAAGAAAAAAGTTATACATACACCTTTGGGAGCAAAAATACTCCAAACATCACAACGGATCAACAAAAATGAAAAGAAAAATGTATCATGGTATACGTGCTTAAACTTGATACTTATATCTTGATACAAAAAATAAATTGGTCTGAGCAACCAACCATGTATTTTCAGATTAGTACTCAAGAATCAATATAGATACAAGAAAATAAACTGTAAACATCTAATGTAATAACAGGACAAGCGAACCACTAAAGCTTTTTCGAGAAAGAATTCCTGCCATGCATTCAGCATGCTGATAAATGTTTAATCCATGACAAGGCGACGTAGAGTCTAAGATCGTTCATCCATCTCCCTAACAATTTCACATGGATATGTGAGAATTCTCAACCAACAGGACACATTTCTATTGTCTATGGGAAATCAATAGGGACATACATTTGCCAACTTCATTTGAAAAAGGGAGCACAAATTTCTCGAAGAACTTCTCATTAGAGAGCGAGCATATTGTTGTCAATGCAGGCTTTTTCAGAAGCAAATTCTTGGTTTCTAAAATCTCCAAAACCCGTAACTGCGGCTTAAGCCTGTTTTTGAGACTGAAAAGAAGGAAATGTGGTTGATTAACAATCAATGAGATGTCGAATTTCCCCGCACTAAAGAGAACCTGTGTGACCTCCTTAATTTTCCTCTCCGACACAGCAAACGCCTGAGGCACCCTCCTAAACACTGATGCAATGTCATCTTCTGAAAACCCCAAACTCTGGAAAAGCTCCAATTTGAGTTTCCAATTTTCTGCACTCATTGAACTAACAACCCGAATAGCATGAAGAAAAACCTTGGACTTCCTATCAAAGCCAATCTCATCTACCTTCTTAACAAATTCCTTAATCCTCTCCGGTTTATGCAGGAAAAATCTGGGAAAATTATATATAAATTGGACTATCTGCGAAGAACTTATTCCACAGCTCTTCAAGAATTCTATATTGGGAATCATGGACTTCTCCAAATCATGTACCAAAAACCATCCAAAAATCTTTAAGACCCTAGACACGCCTGCATTTGAACCCAAAACACTCTTCAATGTCAAAATTGACTGGCCAAGCCGATTATCAGCAGTGCGCGTTAGAATCCAGGGGCCAGCTGCGATGATTTCGGCAGTATCAGTGGGGGAGAAGCCTAAGTTTCTAAATATCTTTATTTTAGGCTTGATGGTACGGTCAAGATTTGCAGAGAGAACTGTCGGAACGCATTTGATGACTTGCTCCAGATGGGTCTTCGAAAATCCACTCTTTTTGAGAAATGACAGTATCAAATCGGATTCTTCTGGGTTTTTCAGACACGTTACGGGGGAGGAGACTTTCAAAACGGTTTCAGGAGAGAATTGTTCATGGTGCAGCAAGTAGTCCGCTAGGGAAATGCTGCGGTTTTGTCGCTCTCGCCCAGAGGAAGAAGATGAGAAGAAGAAGAAGAAGAAGAAGAAGAAGGGAGAGAACGAGACAGAGATATGGGGTTTGTAGAGGCCCAAAGGATTTGAGTTCTTGAAAGAGAGTGAGATGAGATTTCGGCAGATATGTATAGTCAATTCTTTAGTGTTTTGATGATATATTACAAATTACCTATGCAGATATATTGACATATCAATCACTATAAAGAGAGAATCTAGAGACGAATTACTCGCCTGCGAAAATAGAAGCTTTCAAAGGCTTTGAGAGTCTCACACATCAGACATGTGATTCTCTCTGCTACTGTGTTGAACCGTTTGAACTTTGAAGACTTGCCCTGAGCCTTGGCGTGAAGGTTTGCAGGATTTTGTAGGTTAAATTTCACTTATCACTGGGACACTTTGATCATAATTTCATTTTAATTTTTTTATTTTTAATTATTTCACTTTATCTTTTACATTTTTTGTTAAGTAGTAACGTAGTCTTTCCGTTAAATTTTCGTTAGTAAAGGTGGCAAAAACACTCCTTTTTTATTTTTTATTTTTTAAAAAATAAAAAATAATATTTATTTATTATTTATTATTTATAGTTGTTAAAAAATAAAAAAAAACTAAAATAGGTTTTTTTTGTTTTTAAAATATTATTTTGGTACTATTAGCATAAAAGTAACCTACAAATATATTGATAACAAAAAAAAAAATTCATTTTAGTATTTTTTGTTTCCTTTTTCAAATTTTGTAAACAACTAAAAATAAAAAAATATTAAACAAACATTGCTTTTTATTTTTTTTTTAAAAAAAAAAAAGGTTACCAAAAAAATAAAAAAACAAAAACAAAAACGTTACCAAAAGCAGTGTTTGTTTAATATTTTTTTGTTTTTAGTTATTTACAAAATTCGAAAAAGAAAACGAAAAACACTAAAATGGTTTTTTTGTTTGTTTTCAATACATTTGTAGGTTACTTTTATGTTAATAGTATCAAAACAATATTTTGAAAATAAAAAAAAACCCACTTTAGTGTTTTTTTTGTTTCATTTTTTAAAATTTTATTAACAACTAAAAATAAAAAATAATAAAAAAATACTTTTTTTATTTTTTTAAAAGAAAAAAAAAAAAAAAAGGGACTTTTTGTCAACTTTATTAATAAAAATTTGATGGAGAGACCACATTACTACTTAACTGAAAATGTAAAGGATAAAGTAAGACAATTAAAAGTAGAGGGACTAAATTGAGATTATGGTCAAAGTGCTGGAGTGATAAATAAAATTTACCCGATTTTGCATTGAGGGTTTAGGCTGATTTGAGAGGGGGAAAGACATGAGAGAGAAAAAATACGGAGAATTAAAGAGCCTGTTCGAAAGGGAATGGAACAGAAAGAAAAGATCAAAGAAAATTATTTTTTCTCTATTTAGTTTTGTAAAAAATATAAAAAAAAAATAGAGGAAAAAAGAGAGTGCACGCACCCCCCCCCCCCCCCCCCCCCCCCCCCCCTCTTCCATTTTACTTCTGAGTAGAGTCAACAAAGAAAGGGAAAGGGAAAAAAAAAAATTCTCTTCTTTTTCCTTTCCTTCCCTCTACCAAGTTCTAATCAGATGGAAAAGAAATTTGAATACTAAATATAAAAATAGAGAAACACCATTGTTCAAATAAACCAATTTTGTTGAAGAATTAACCAAATTTTATTAACATGGATCTCAGTGCCCTATGTCTACTGCGAGAAACGCGATTGAAAAATGAGTTTATATATAGTATTGTCCTTTTTTTTTTATTATATTTGGATCATGAATTTATTAAAAATTAATAATAAAAGAAAATTAGATTACTTATACATATTATTGTATTCAAGATAATCAAGAATCAATTATAATCATAGTTATCAATCTCACACCAGACTGTATATCGTTTTTGCTGCTCGTACCGGTACGGTACATACTAGTTAAGGTGCATTTCGGCATATCATTTTGAATTTACCGTTATAAATATTATATATTTATAAAAATATATTTATTTATTTATAAAAACTAACATTTCCCATATCACGTATTGTTTAATACTAAATTAAACTTAACATAAATATACTTGTCAAATAATCTAGTGGTATTTATAAAAGTATTATTTATAAATAAAGGTTTTAATGGTAGCTGGATAAAAATCAAAGACTCTATTTTAACGGAAGACATTAATAAATGTTAAATTACGTAGAAGATAATAAGATAGTATATGTGTAATTATACATATTCATTTAGTATTAGGGAGAGAGAACATTGTATCTGGTGATTCTATGGTTTTTTTTGTTTTGGTTGGATGGTTATATGTTTAATTACAATAAAAATAAAGTGTTTATATGAGAGTTATCTCAAAACACTAAATTTACTAAAATGAAGTGTTTACTGGCCCAAAAAAGGTTGTAATATGTATCTATATCTGTACATATAGAACAATGTTTTAAAAATTAAATTGGACCGGCCGATTGAATCGATTAAACCGTCAATTGGTCCTCTAAACGGTTTGGCTAATCTTTCTAAACCGTTTAAGACTAAAAACGGTTTTATTTTTTAAAATCATCAAA
Source organism: Euryodendron excelsum (assembly GCA_033060915.1). Taxonomy (NCBI): domain Eukaryota; kingdom Viridiplantae; phylum Streptophyta; class Magnoliopsida; order Ericales; family Pentaphylacaceae; genus Euryodendron; species Euryodendron excelsum. The sequence continues at coordinate 10,258,597 of CM065389.1, read as the reverse complement.
AACCACGGTTAAACCAATGATTCGTTGGAATCGGTGACGGTTCATGAGGACCGTTCAGTTTGATGAAGACCACTCTGCTTCCCCATTCAACGATCAGATCCGATCAGAAGTCTCCGGCAGTTTCCATTCCAAACTTTCCACTCTGGTTCTCCCATTGATAGACCATATCTGATCAGAACTATCCCCGAAAGCTTCCATTCCACTTTTTTTGTTACAATCAAAACCCACCCCCCCTCCCTCAAAGTGACAAAGTCAACTTGATGGTTTGTCAATATTCTATGCTGGTGGGAGTGTATCGACGGTTGCATGACCATAGAAGATGAGTGCGGCCTTTGGCTTCCATGAGTGCTGGGTTTGTTTGCTCATTTTTTAATTTCAGATTGGTTGGTTGGGAATAGGAAAGGGGGCAAGGGTGAATACTTATTTACAAAAGGTTAAGTTTTTTTAGTTAAGTGCACCAGTCAATAACTTAACTAGTAATTTTTTATTTTAGTAAAATTCTTCTTGAAGAGGTAAAAGTTAAAGTGTAGCTAGTGGAGAAGCTTAGTAAATGTGTCTTTGGAGTGAAGAGAAAAAATTGTGTGATTATAATAATTTTTCACATAGTGTATTTTTCTCTGAGGCTGGTGGTTTTTCTCCTGTTTTAAGAGTTTTTCACGTAAACCTTGTGTTATGTTTTTCTATATTTATTTTGATATTTCTGTCTTTTCTATTTTCAAAAGGGGTGTGTTTAGGAGGGCTAAAATTCTTAACAAGTGGTATCAGAGCCTTTTCAGTTGTTTTGTTTATTTCTTGAAAATTTTGAGTATGCTCTTTGGTTGCAGTTTTGATTGATCTTCCACATCAGAAAAGATTTTCTTGAAATTATCAAAAGTTATTTTTGGTGGGGTGGAGCTATGGTGTGGTAGTGTGGATATGTACAGTCTAAGGAGATTCTGTCTAGGAGATTGAATTTTAAGCAGGACTAGTGTTACCCCTCCAATCCTTCCTGAGAATCTTGAAGTTCTGTCTAGGAAAGATTTGAGTCTTTCCTAGAAACTTAGTTAGTGAATACTATTCATTTCTATAGTAAAAATTTATCAAGGTCATGTCAGGAAGTAAGGCTTCAAATCCTATAAGATTTGATGTGGAGAAATTTAATGGGCGAATCAATTTTGGCTTGTAGCTAGTACAAGTGAAGGATGTTTTGATTCAATCAGGATTATACAAGGCATTGAAGGGCAGACAAATCCCTGAAGTTAGCAGTGATACTAGTATGAACAGATCTGGAATGAGCGATGAAGATTGGGAAGATTTGGATTTGACAGCAGCAAGTGCAATACGTCTGTGCCTGGCCAAGAATGTTCTTGCAAATGTGCATGGAATATCTACAACAAAGGAACTCTAGAAAAAACTTAAAGAGTTATATCAGACGAAAAGCGTTTCAAATCGAGTGTATCTGAAGGAGCAGTTTCATACACTGCGGATGAGTGAAAGTACAACTATCTCAGATTATTTAAGTGTTCTCAATGGCATCGTCTTTGAACTCGAATCTATTGGAGTGAAAATTGAAGATGATGATCAAGCTTTGAGGCTTATTTGTTCTCTTTCATCTACCTATGAGCATATGAAGCCTATTTTGATACATGGGAAGGAGAAAATAAATTTTTTAGAGGTTATCAGCAAACTGTTTTATGAAGAGAGAAGACTAGGCGGTGGAAGTAATCGTTCAGTTGAGAACCTAGCAGTGGCAGCTGGTGATTGGAAGAAGAACTCCATGAAGAAGAAAGTAGTCTGCTGGGTGTATAGACAATCTGGGCACGTCAAGAAAAATTGTCTAAAAGTTGGAGCGGGTTCAGCAAAATGCTTCAAGTCAGTGAATAGAGATACTGATAGTGAAGTTAATGTTGTGTCTCTTTGCATAGACGCTAATGTCACATGATAGAGGATGAGTTACTATTATCAGGTCCACAAGTTTGCACACGGGCATTGGTTTGGCATTGATGCAGGGTGTGTGGTGGAAATTCATGTCTATGGCTGATGAACTTCCAAGAAAGCCAAATGTGGGAGTTGCACCATAATTTTTCAATAAGGTTATTTTTCGACATGGGCCGAAGTGAAATGCTTGAAATTGATTTATTCTGAGTGCATATACTTTTATGGTGAAGCATGATAGCAGATGCTATGAAGATCTTTATCAAGGTGGAATGTGACTGTAGGATCAGTTAAAGTCGCAAAGGTGGAGATTGCTGGATTTGTTTGCTCCTTTCTCAATCCCACATCGGTTGGGAGTGGGAAGGGGGGCAAGGGTGAATACTTATTTAAGGAAGGTTAAGTTTCCTTAGTTAAGTGCACCAATCAATAGCTTAACTAGTAACTTTTGACTTTAGTAAAATTTCTCTTGAAGAGGTAAAAGTTAAAGTGTAGCTAGTGGGGAAACTTAGTGGGTGTGTCTTTGGAGTGAAGAGAAAAAATTGTGTGATTGTAATAATTTTTCACATAGTGTATTTTTTTCTGGAGCTGATAATTTTTTTCATATTTTAAAATTTTTTCACGTAAAATTTTGTATTTATTTTTTTTATTTATTTTGATATTTTTATCTTTTTTATTTTTAAAAAGAGTGTATTTAGAAGGGCCAAAATTTCTAACAATAAATGGAGGGAGGCTTTCCTTTCTCGATTTGGCTCTCTCTCTTTCTCTCTTTGGGCTCTCTCTCTCTCTCTCTCTCTCTCTCTCTCTCTCTCTCTCTCAGTAAATGTGAGACTTTTCCCTCCCTATTCATTCACTCTCTCACTGCTATACATGAAAGTCTTGCACAAAGTCGGACCGGCAACTATCGCACAAAATGTAATAAATATGTTATATACAGTTATACACACCTATAGATATACTCCACATTATATCCATACACATGCACTTTATATGTTCCTTACTTTTTCATTTTCTTTTTTAGTTTCTTAATTTTCCATGTTCTTTTTTTTATTTTAATACCATATCACATTTATTTATAATTTTAAATATAATTACAATTTAATTATGACACCATAATTTGATTTCAATTAGATTAATCTAACAGTTATATCAATGACGCTTACCCAATTTTTTTTTAATTTAACGGTTGGAATTTTAAAATATTAATATAAAAAAATAAAAAGTGGTGGTAATTAATGCTTTATACTCAAAGGAAAAAGAGAGAGAGAGAGAGAGGAGTGCGAGGGTCTGACAACAATGAATGTAAAGCCTGAAAAAAAGTCAGTGATGGCAATGCGTGTAATAAAAAATCGTGCAACACCGGGACAGTCCGGTGCAGCGGTACGCCTGAAATGTCCGAAAAGTTTCGAAAAATGGCGGTACTAATCGAGATTTTTAGAAAAACGGAACTTAAACACTTATGTATCAATTTTCTGACCAAACGGTATGTGTCGGTACATATTGGCTGAAACAGAACAGTGACTAATAACTATGATCATAACTATTAAAGTATTTATTTATTTTTTATATTTTGTTAAAATTCTCCTTCTGTTTTTTTTTTAAGACGGATTTTTTTGTTGTGTTTCTAGAATTGTTTTGTGCCAACTCAAATAGAGAGAAAAAAAAAAGACAGAATAGAAAAAGACAAAAGAAAGCAAAAGTAAATAAGCAATTCGCAAAGTGGGCATGTAATGAGAGCAAGAGCGTTATTTATAATACAAAAAAATTCAAGAGCCGGAGCGCCTCTAGATAGCATGTACACACACATGTTAATATACATAGTATTAACCCGTGTAATACTCGAGGTACACTGTTTTGATTACGTTCAGAATATGATAATTTATTAATATTTAAGTGCAGGTGTAATGAAATAGTAAATAAAATTTGGTATTATCGGAGTCGATCCACGAAAAACATTAATCAGAGCATATAAATATTAAGTGTTAAAATTATCCACGGTAAAATATTAGATACTTACTAAGTCACGATAAATATCGTAGTATTACAATGATTTCAGTTAGAATATAAGCCAGTCAGTTTGAATTTCACCTTGAAGCGTACCGATGAGAATTGAATAATTGGAGTAAAAAATAGTAACCAACGCAAAATAGTTTGTTTGTAGGACTTGATGGTTGAGAACTAAACTTGAAATTAAATAAAACGGTGGTGGATTTAATTGATCTGGTTATCCGATTCACTTAAAATTTCAACGGAGGTTTTGTAATTCAAATTATAGGTTATGTCTTAAGTCTTAGATCCGAAAGATTTAGCAATGAAAACAAAAATTCATTAATAATTAAATCTATAATAATAAAATTAAAGTCATAAATTCATACCATCGATTCATGCAATAACTATACCAAACTAAGATTTGTGTATAAAAATTACCAAGCTTAGTCAATAATCTACATGTTCTTAAATATCTAGAATTTAATTATCATGAATTGAGATATTTTAAAGATAAAACAATAAAAACCCAATTACCTCCGTTAATATTTCAAGTTTCTTAAATAATCTTCACAATTGACTCTAACAATTAAATTAGCTACTCATGGTATTGAAAAGACTTGATGTGAAAAAAAAGAACTTCATAAATAAAAGGATTTATTACAACAGAATAACAGTGAAGAAAAGTATGAAATCTAACTGAAAAACTATTAACAAACTAATTAAAAATCTACATCTAACAACTAAAGTGAACAATGCAAGAAAGAGCTCTCAGCCTTTCTCTCTGAATTCTCCCTCTTCTGCTCTCGACCCCCCCTCCTTTTTCCCTACCCGAATGCCTCTTTCTGTAGGAGGAAAAGATTTTTTTTATTTATTATTTTTTCCTTTTCCCTCCTTCTTTCTCTCTCTTTTTTTTCCCTTTTGTTTTTTCTCTTTTTTTTTTTTTCTTCTTGGCATTTTTGTCTTTGTCGGTCGAGTCTTCACCTGCAAACAAAGAATATTATAATATATATAAAGTAAACTTTTTTTTTATAATAAACACTCACCCCTATAAATAATGTATATTACTTTGTTTTATTTTACTTAGTTTTATATTTAAATTTGCTCAGAGCGGGTAAAACGTGAAAAATATTAAATTTATATAAAAATGATAAATAATATACAAATAATAATTAATATTAACCTATAATTAGAGACTCTAACTATACTTTTTATAGTACAATAAGTCTCTTTTATGGAATGATAATTTGATACTTTGCATTGAGAAACACATTATACCTAATATAGAATTACCATGATATTTATTATGGAGAGAGGAGATAGTGTATTGGTGGAAAAACTTCTGGGTTCTTCGGATCATGTGATTTGCCACACAAAAAAATATTTGTCATCGTTCACAATTATTAAATTTTTGTTTATGGATGGACTCAATTCTAATAATTTACTTTCAACCTCTAAAGGCAGATGAATAAATAATTAAAGAGATAGGAGGATACAAAATAGGTACAAAAAGAGATAAGAGGATGCCTTTGTTGGAAGATTTGAAAATTTGGAATATTTAAAGAGAGATAAATAAAATAATTACCTTTGTTAGAAGATTTGAAGTATAGAGATTATAAGTTTATATTAATATATCTATAAAAAAAAAAAGCATTTAAACTTTTAAGCAATTAAAGCTTATTTGAAATAGAGTTTAATTTGACTAAAAATGAGGCTCCTGCATACGATATATATCTATATTTCTCATATTACATATTTGAATGAGAGTAGTACTTTAAGAGGTATTTATATACGAAGTTGAATCCTAATTAAAAAGTATTATTATATGTTTAATAATTAAATCTATTTAGATTATCTAAATTTTTTCATGTACATATGTCTTCTATTTGTATACATAGCTGAGTATATCATTACTTGATAATAAACTATTGTTTAAGATAATTTATTGAGAGATTATGTAAGAGATAATTTGTAGAACTTAATTAGTTAAGGTGTATTTAAATAGAAAAATTTATTGGTTAAAACTTTATACTTAAATTGGAAACTTTATTATATCACAATAAAAACTTGTGGGCCATTTAGGAATTTTATTAATCAAAAAGAGAATTTTTATTAGAAGATTAATATAATTGTTTTTCAAAATAGGACTTATGTATCAATAGAAAACTTAATGGGATTAGTATAACTAAATAGAGTACCCAAAAAAGTTACCAACAATAACTCATATACATCTATACATATAAAACAATTAATAAGCATATCCATCGCCCATGTGACATGGCATTTTAAAAAGTATAATAGCATAGAGAGTGCCACCTAAGAGAGAGGTAAATTAAATATAGGAGTGAATCTATACTATATATTATAGTAATAGGTTGTTGAGTCTTTGATGTTGAAAAGCTCAATCCAATTTTCTTAGCTTTTTGAATTTTTAAATTATTACTTTTCAAAAATTTTTTAATTATTAATATTATATGTGTCATAATAGCATTGGTCTAACTATAATTTATAGAAACTTTACTTTCTATTAATGATTAAACTTAGGTAATCCTATGTTACTTTGTAAAGTTTTAAATTCACTTTCATGATTTTAGGAAGTTCTTTCTTAAATTAAAAAAAAAAAAAGAATTGTCATTCTTAAATTTCCTTAAATTGTCCTTCTATAATTTTAAAAAGTTCCTCCTTAAATTTAAGAAACATTAGAATTGTTATTTTAAGTTTTCTTAAATTCTTATATTATAATTTTAGAAAGTTGTTGCTTAAATTCAAAATTTTGAAATTTTCTGTTCAAATCCACTTTACTTTCTATTAATGATTAAACTTAGGTAATCTTATGTTACTTTGGAGAGTTTTAAATTCTTTTTCATGATTTTAGGAAGTTCTATCTTAAATTTAAAAGAAAATAGAATTTCATTTTAAATTTCCTTAAATTCCCCTTCTATAATTTTAAAAGTTCCTCTTTAAATTTAAGAAACATTAGAATTGTTATTTTAAAGTTTCATAAATTCTCCTATTATAATTTTAGAAAGTTGTTGCTTAAATTCAAAACTTTAAAATTTTTTGTTCAAATCCTTTTAAATACAAGTAAATATTAAAGAAATAAGTATTTCAAGTATTTTAATTATGTGTCTCTAATGCTATTTATTTTTTTTATTTTTTTGGCAAGCTTGGTTGTGAATAGTGCAACCATTTTAAGAAGAATTTTTTTATGATATATATAGATGCACAAAGTTGATAAATTTTTAATTTCAAGTAATAATGGTAGTTTACTATGTAATAAAACTCATATTAGCAGTATAAACTTTAAGAATATAATATTAATTTTTTATTTTTAAAGTTCATTCTCTATGTCACGTGCATAGTATGAGTTCACTGCTAATACAACTTATATGTATATATGTGATTCATCTATACTAATAATTATATTTATCTTTTTATTTTTAATTTTTCTATACATTAATTTCTTCAAAAAAATTTCTAAATATATAAAAGAAACACAATAATCATTTCTTTATTATTTGCAAATTTTTATTCAAAACCTCAATAAAAAAAGGATTTATTCTGTATTTTAATACTATGGCCAATTAACAAAATACATGTGGAATTTAAAAGATTGAAGAGCAGTTTGTCAACTTAATTGAAAGGATTAGGTTACTTAAAAGCAAAACCCCCGATGAAAGAATTCAAAAGACAGCCGTAGGTCCATTAATGTGTTTCCATGGGTTAATGGGTTGCAAAGTCCCATTAGCTTAAGCCTATTTGGAACTTCGGAGAGGGGAGGGGAGGGAAAGGAAGGAAAAATTTTAGAATTTTTTCTTTCTTTGCTCTTCCCTTATTTGATTATACTTAAAGAGAGAAAGAGAAGGAAAGGAGAGGGAAAGTAGAGGAAAAATTTTAAAACACTCTCTCTTCTTTTCGTCCGCTTTCTTTATATTTTTTTTACAAAATTAAATAGGGAAGGAAAAATGAAAAAGAAATATTTTTCCTTCCTTTTCCTTTCTCAAGTTCCAAAGAGGCTGAAGGTCGGGACCGGTTGAACCTGGCCTGTCGCTATTTGTAAAGGCTTTTAACACATGAAATGGATTGGAACAACCAAACGCAAGCCCTCATATTTGTAGCTCCACCTAAAAATTTCATCCCTAGCTATGACAAGGCCTTGGCCCATCTATTATATAATGCTTTTGTTTAGGTTGCTGATGGTGAATTTGATAAAGCTATGTGACTGATGGTATGTTAATTTTTAGTTTATTTTTATACTAAAAATAATACACATAATCTGATTTCTTATTTTATTTTCTCACACCAAACACGAGTATATCCTAGTGCATTTGTTAATTTAGGTTTCATTGTCTTGTGTGTTAGAGTAAGGGTAAGAAAATGGTATGGCAAAGGAGATTATATATTGCATTATTTTTTTATATAATCAGTCGCATAACTTTAATGTTTATTACATAATCACCATTAGCAATTACCACTTTGAATTCAATTTAAAGTTGGATCATCATCATCAACAAGAATAGTTATAGAGCATCATTTGTGGACTCACAAAGCATTACTGGGGAAGATGATTGATTTTAAAGATTTTAAACTTTTGAAAGGGAGACAATAATTCAGGTAGCCATGGCCCATGAAGCAGAATTCAAACTGTGAAAACAAATTCACAAACTTGAAGAATATTTTAGGTAAGGCAATAGTCTAAACTTCATATGGTACTAATAAAAGTAAATAAGGAATTACATATCCCGGTGGGACCAATACCTGGCCAGAATAATTCATATTCATTGTTTGTGTGATGTGGATTTGTTTTAAAACACTGCCTTTGATTTTTGTAATGTACATTGAATACTTAATTTTAAATACTAATACAAAAGGCAGTACTACTACCATAAAAAGCAATATTTTATGTAAGAATCAACATTAGAGGAATCCAATCTCGTATATATTATATAACAAGGATAGGGATGATTAACTGAATTTAGCAATGACTCAATTAATCACGTGTTAAGTAGGGAATAGGGATAGCATTAGGAAGGTCCTAATATCCTCTTTATTAATCTTTCCCTCATTGGCCAGAGAAGTTTTCAGTTCAGAAGAAATGCCATGGAATAAAGATTAGGCGCAGAAAGGACGAACTGAATCTTGTCTTGGGCATCTCTTCCATATTTTTCAATCCGTTTAGTTATTAACAATGATTACTCTGGCATGAAGTTGGGAGTATCCTTTAAGTTTACAACAAAGGGTAAACTTTTATCACAGAACTTGATCCCTTCGTGAGAGAGAGAGAGAGAGAGGTGGGTTTTGTGTGAGAGCCACGGAACCAAAAGATTGATCCAGAAAGCACAACAACAGGATACATGAACAAAAGATTTTTTTGAATGTAGCCTTTCAATGAAAAGTAAGTCAATTTTTTGGGATCCATGTGGTGGGTATGAATGTCCTAGTTGGGATCCATCAAATATAATGTGCAAATCCCTTTGCTTAGAAATAAGTTTCGCATATGCCATCAGATTTATAGTGACTTGAGGAATATTATTCAACATGTTAAGTTGGGAGATTGCAAAATCCGCAACCTCGAGAGTTGTGAACTCTCTCTCGCACCTTGGGATTCATCAATGTGAGAGAGGTTAAAGCTCGAGATTCAGTAATTTTCTCAGAGTATTAATGAAAATAAGTATTCTTCAAAGGCCGGAAGTGAATTGAACCCATCAAACATGGCCCTTAATGAAAGAAATAATCGAAGTGCTGCTTTCTCATAATAGGAAGGAATCTTTTGTGGACTTTGACAGCATCTCCTCACCTCCCACAAACTGAAAAACTAGCTTTAAGAACTCGAACCTCTCCACTTCCAACCCATCTTCCCCAAACCCTACCTGCCTCAATTATATGTGCAATACAAAATACAAGGCAGACTCTCACTATAAAGATGCTTTACGTTTTATATATTGAGTTTTTCCTAACTTTAGGCCTTTCCCTGCTTGGCCGGCATGCTTTTTTCTTGAGCCTTTTCCTAAAGCTCAGCGGCAAAAATAAAGGCTGAACATGCTCTACAGAAAACCCTTTTTTTAAAAGAGGTTGGATTGTAGTTGCCTTGGCTATTGTGTGAAAATGCAATCTTGTAATTGATGGTAGCCATTGGAACAGAGCTACCATTTTAGGTGTCACGAGTCCCATTTTCGGAGTTCCCATTTTTACTTGTTGCCGGGCCACTGGTACAAGTCTTATAGATCATGAAAAAGTTGATTGCCAATAATAATGGGCAACAAACAGTACTTAAACAATGGCATACAAGTAAAGAAGACATTCTTTGGAAAGAAGATTGATTCCAACTTCCTATTCTCTCTCTCTCTCTCTCTCTCTCTCTCTCTCTCAATATATATATATATATATATAAATCATAAAGAGGGACAGTGTATGTACTGGACCCTCTACATGGAGGGTCCTAATTCGAAAGTGGTGAAGTCCAACCTCAACAGCAAGTTGTAGTGGGTGAGGGCCATCCCTGGTGCTCTCAATTGCATCACTCCCTTCATTATCTTCTGCTCACTTTAAGCGTATCCTATCCTTCCAATTTCTAGAACTTTCAATATGCAATATTCGTTTGCAAATTACAAGAATACTCTTTGCTCTCATGCCTCAACAAGCTAATACAATTAAGAAAAATGCTATCCTTTCAAAATAATTTATATAAAAAAATCTCATCAGAATAATATGTTAATGATGTTTTTGTAATGAAAATCATCATACATGATAAACGTTTTATTTTAAAGTAATAGACTCACATTCAATCACATCATTCTATATAAATTTTTTAATTGTATAACATTACTTCTACATTAATTTATAATATTCAAAAATTGATTATAGCCTTTTTTTAAAAGAATTTAAAGAAAAGAACTAATCTAAAGCACACCCACCCCAATTTTCCTCCCACTTCCATAGTTTTGTTGGTCACTGAGTCACCATGGGCTAAGAGGGGTGATTTGGTAGTTGTTGATAATTCTGGGGGGCAATACCGCCAGAGGATAACTGGCATGGGCTCACAAGTTGGGGCTATCATTGGATCATGAGACAATGCTCCTAGGTGTAAACTTTTCCCTCTTTCTTTCTTTAATTTAATTTTGTTTGCCAAACGTTTGAAAAAAAGTAAAGTAAAGTAAAGGCCAAGAAAGAAGCAAAAAGGAGGTTTATAAAAAAAATGAACAAACAGATGGTAAAGAGGAACACATAAACAAAGTAGCAGAGGAAAGCTGTCCAGGGCACTGCCGCCTTTATTTCTTTTAAAAAGCTAATCCAAACACACCTCAAAGCCCAAAAGATTACTCATAGTTCAGAAACAGCAAGCACAAGATCTGAAGCAAAGACTTTGACACAGACGGAGAAGAAGGTGAAGGGAAGAAAGAAAAAAAAAAACACCATGAAAGGGAGAGAGAGCAAAGGTCCTCCTTCGGCTGATCTCTTGGTGTGTTTTCCCTCCAGAGCCCACCTGACCCTAATTCCCAAGCCCATTTGTAGCCCTGCAAGGCTACCTGAACCCAATCGCCACCGCAACCACCACCACCACCACCTCAAAAAGTCCGGCAACAGAGGTGGTGGTGGAGGCCAAGCCAGCCCTCTCTTGTGGGCTAAAACCAAGCCGACCGGCTCGGAAATCGGGGAACCGACATCCCCAAAAGTCACCTGCGCGGGACAGATCAAAGTCAGGCCTAAAGCAAGTTCATGCAAGAATTGGCAATCGGTCACGGAAGAGATAGAGAGACTTCACAACGACAGAAAACAGAAGAAGAGAGCCAATTGGATCGAGGCTCTCGGATTCAAGAAAGATGTAATGCAGTTCTTGACTTGTTTACGAAGAATAAGATTTGATTTTCGATGCTTCGGCTCATTTCGTACCTCAGACCTCACTTCTGATGGTGAAGATGGTGATGATGAAGAAGAAGAAAAGCAAACGGATTTGGACATGACTGATGGCAATGAGGCTTCAAGAACTGTCTTCTCCAAATGGTTCATGGTTCTACAAGAAGAGCAAAACAACAGGTTTACCAAAGAAGAGAGCAAAAACATAAATAAATCTCACAAGGAAGAGCCTGTTGTTGCAGCATGTGCTCCGCCACCGAATGCCCTATTGCTCATGCGTTGCAGGTCTGCTCCTGCCAAAAGCTGGTTAGAAAAGAAAAAAGAAGATGAAAATGAAGATGAAGAGAGAGAAAAGGAAGAAGAAAAGAGAGAGCAGGAAGCAGAAAAGAAGGAAGAGAAGAGAAGCAAGAGCTTGGCAGTGGTGATGAGACGTGACACTGATTTCTCTAATTTCTCATCTGATATTGCGAAGAAAACTTGGGTTGTTGGTGGTCTGACAGATCCATTATCAAGGAGTCGAAGTTGGAAGAGATGATCCATACATAAATGATCAAGGTGATTGTCGTTTTTCATTTTTTTTTTCATGTCACTAGTTTTCTTCTATAGTTTTTGATTTTTAATGTTTGAATTTTTTTTTTCTTTTTACTTGTATTAATGGTATGGCTTTTGTGAGAAATTAATCAAGCTACCTTTTTAGTTTTGTAGCTTCCATTCTGTGATCTTATTTGTACTATGTTTTGCAAATATATAACATATGTACAGCTTGTTTTTTCTTTGGAAAAGATTTTTTCATGTCTTTTGTATGCAAATAAAAAATTTATATAAAATTTTTATACAAAATGATGTGTTTTGATAAAAACTTTTTATTTTAAAATAAACAGCCATCATAATAACTTTTAATTGCAAAACTATCACTATCACATTATTTTGTATAAAAATTTTGTATGATTTTTTATAAGAATAGCATTTTCTCTTTCTTAATTCAAGAAATTCTCTTCATGAATTGCAAATATTTGTCCTCTATTGATTTACTTAGTTTTTTTTCTAATTTTTATTTCTCCTCAATTCAGAAATGTGCATGGATGAAGTTCTGATTACATTTTTGGTTGACTAGTTCTCGAACTTGATAAATTTATATAATTGAAATGCGACAAGCTTCAATCTTTCTTGGGGTGGTTAATAATTCTTTGGGCTCTCCAATTGGCAGCGCAAGATTTAGAATGAATTGACAATGTTGCGAACTCCAACTGCCTTGATTATTGGAGAGGGAGGGTTGGGGGAGCAGAGGCCTAAGAACCTAGTGAAATTCATAATCTAGCTTATCTTGCTATGGACTCATTGTGTGGTTTAAAGATCCAGAAAAGTATAATTCAATTTCCTATTTATCAATATACAAACCAAACAGAGGAATTGGATTTAGGCTTGCATCCATTCCAACAAATGCAAATGTTTCCATAAACAAAAAGCAGTGAATAGAAGCTTTCTTAGGTTCAAGTGGGTAATTATGATTTACATGACTTTGGTGGCGCAACATGAAGTATTTTAACATGGTAACTGAGATTCTCTCTGTCTCTCTCTCTCTCCATTTTGTCTCCCAATAATATTCCAGGAAGGAAATCATGGCCAGGAAAAAAGGAGTTTTGTTCTTGTAATAATGGTTGATGATTGTGTCTTCTTGTCTCTAATCCTAACCATTTGATTAAGCCCCGTAAATTTGGGTAATCACGCTCCCGTTTTCTCAACTGCGTAGAAAATGGCATTTAAGGCAATTAAACTTACAAAGCCTTAGCTTCATTTTTTTTTTTTTTTGGAGTATTTGAATTGCACAATGAAGAAATAACTTCACAGTTCACAAATGCGCAAGGCCATGTTCATGTTTAGTACACGAAGACTCAGGCCGGACTACTAGCTCACTCAAAATGAAGGCAAATGCGACTGATTGATTATTATTTCAGTAGATAGCTTATTGTTCAATGTTTTATTCGATTTTGTAGAAGAGCAATTGAAGTACTGTACGTAAGCAAATATGTTGTAACATTGTTTTTATGATGGTATATTGATTTTCTTCCCTTGTAGTTCTTAATGCAATCTGGACCATTTTCTTTTTCTTTTTCTTTTTCTTTTTCCATTTTCGGTTTTTTGGCTTACACAGTGATCATAATTCCAAAGTCATTACAGTAGGCTTACATAGGACTTAGTATCAAACAAAATTAAGTGATAGAGATAGAATTCTTCATTGGATAGTCACATCATCCAGACTATGTATCTTACAGGATTGAACAGAGCTAACGATTGCAAACAAATCATGTTGAGAGAGAGAGAGAGAGAGAGAGAGCAAGGAATCTTCTACCAGTACCAGAAAAAGTAAAGAGAACTGTTTTTCAAAGATAATCCACACCAGAGTCTCACACCCACACCAAGAAGTATAGTTACTGGACTTCATCTAACCAACCCACATAGCAGTTTCTCTTATAAATAAGCAATCCACTAGCTGCTCGCAACTTTTTGTTAAGCCGGTGAGAAAGATTATGGGGCAGCGAAAACAAAGCACTATACATATGCTTTCCAATCAAAACAAAAGAATTCTCCTCTAATTTCTTTGTTAATTTTGTCCATGGTGCTCCATTGATACCCTTTTCATTTTCTTTCACTTTTTCAACTTTCCCCTGGTCCTGGTGGGCTCTTTTCTTCGAAGAAAAATAAATGGTTCTCTTTCTCTGCACGCGTAAATTCTCGGTTTTTGTAATGTTTATGTGTTGATTTAGCTGCTGTACAATTTCACTGAACTTTCCAATAACTCACGGTTGTTGCCCGGAATTTCTTTTATTTTTGATCCATTCTTGTATATCTTGAAAGCTGGAATGGAGCTCACAACCTCTGATTTTGCTAGGTAGGGGTGATCTTCAATCTCCACCTGAATTTACCAATGCACATGACATGTTAAGAAGTAAAAATTAAACGAAAAATTTTAATTTTATTTTCGCATTTGATCTTTTAGTTTCAAGTTTTAGTAACAGGGAATTGAAACCAATATTGTATGGGGAGAAACAAACCTTGAGGAAGTTGACGGATGGGAACCCTTTGCAGACTTGTTCCATGAGCTGTAACACTTGCTTTTGGCATGTTTTGTTGCAGAAAAGCACCACGGACATCCCTGTCGTTTAGTAATATGATTATTTTGTTCAATTGTTTTAGAAATCCTTGGAAACCAAGTAAGAACTTACAGAAATTTAGACCTAAGGCGGGCATTGATGGTAGAAGTAAGAAAATTATTAGTTACCAGGTGCAGTTACAAAGTGTCTGAAGCGTTCGTTGCTGGAGACGATGACCAAATTAGAACCAAACTTCATGTCCTTGGTGTCTTCACCATGTTGTTTCTTGAGCTGAACTCGGGCCTCGAACAATGCCTTACCCACCGCCTCATCTCCTGGAGTTTCTCTTATCAAAGTCTCATAATCTTGAATTGCAGCCTCCCACCTTTCCAGCTGATCAAACAAACCAATTGTAGTCAAAACAAAACAAATTATGTGTCAAAAACAAGTCCCACTCAGTTACACAGAGAGGGAATCACCTTGGCATTGCAGTTGGCCCTCCGCAGCCTGGCCTTGCTGTAAGAAGGCTGCACATTAAGGGCTGCAGTGCAATCTTCTGCAGCTTTCTCGAATTGGTCTAACTTAAATCGACAAGCTGCCCGGTTGCATAGCAAAATCGAGTTGTGTGAATCGTGCTCTAGTCCCTCACTATATGCACCACAGGCCTCTGAGAATTTTGACGCCTTGAAAAGCCTGTTACCATTTGAACGAGCCAATGCCACAGCCCGAGCCCTCTTCGCAACTGCATTTACCTCTTTGCTTGAATTGAGCCGAGCTGCCTGCTGAGCATCAGCCAGAGCGTCCTCAAACCTCCCAGCAACCATGTAAACCTCTGCTCGAGTTGTTAACACATAGGCGCTGCAGGCTGGTCCGAAGAACCTACTAGCAGACTCAGTATCGAATTTCGGTCCTTTTTGAAATATGTCATATGCCTCTTGGTGCCTATGGAGCTTCAACAATGCATCAACTTGCATAGCATAGATTTGTGGAGCTGAATCAGCACCAGAGGATATTGCCGACTGGCTCTCCTTTAGCAATGAGTTCCAGTCTCTTAGCCCCGTTGCCTTGGCGCAACCGTTGAGGTGTGTTTTCAGAGCTTGAGCTTTGGCAATCTCTTCACTGTCAGCCTTGTGGCCTGACTGTTTGTAGTGCTCCATTGCTTTCTCTGCTTCTCCCAATCTATGAGACACCATAAATAAACTTCAGGTTATTCGATAGTAGGAAAATGTAGAGGGTTAATTACAACAATACTCCATGAGCTATGACTGTATCACTAAAATCTCTCTAAACTCTAAAACATGACATATTTACCGTCTAAACCATCAATTTGTATTAATAGATACATTTTATTAGCAATTCATTAAGAAAATGTATAAAAATTGTTATGTAACTAGCACATATAAAAAAAGTATAAGTTTATATCAAAATTGATTTTTTTTATTATATTAATTATCTAATGATTGAAATACCTTTCGAAATTGTATGTAAATATAAAGACAATTAAAGAGACATTTCAGTCATCAGATAATTAATACAAAAAGAAAATGTATAAAAATTGTTATGTAACTAGCACATTAAAAAAAAAGTATAGGTTTATATCAAAATTGATCTTTTTTATTATATTAATTATCTAATGATTGAAATACCTTTCGAAATTGTATGTAAATATAAAGACAATTAAAGAGACATTTCAGTCATTAGATAATTAATACAAAAAGAAAATGTATCGTACTTTTGTAAGTCACATTACAAATTTTTATCTACTTTCCTAACAAATTATTTAATATATTATTAATAGTGGTGTTGATTAATATAAATTAATAGTTCAAGAAATTAATGTGTTAGATTTTAGAATTTAAGAGAATTTAATAATACTAAGTAATAGTTTAGAAGCTGTTACTGTAATCAACTCCAATTTAAATTCAGTACATTAATTAGATACCTGAGATACAGTGTTGCCAGTCGATGATGAGCTCTGTGATAAGAAGGCTCAATCCGAACAGCCTCTCTGCACTCGAACACTGCCTCTATTAAACGGCCTAAACCAATCAAAGCGGCACTTTTGTTGCTATGGTACGATGCCCTTTTGGAATCAAGAGAGATTGCTTTATTGTATAAAGCCAAGGCCTCCTCAAATCTGCCCTGATTGTACTCTTCATTACCCATGGACTTCGCCACTTCAGGGTCTAATTTGTTCGTCAATCCGCGAAAGATGGTTCGAAATTGTGGGCTTTCGCCACTTGGTTTCCTCACAATGTTGCCTGTGATTAGAGGGGCACCAACTTTACGATGTCCTGTTTCTTGGGAAGTCCTAGTTTTGATCCCCTGCTGCTTCAAGTTACCCAAGTGGCCTAAAAGCATTATGTTGCCGAAAGAAGCTCGGAACAGTTTTCCGCTTGCATCGGATAGCCGGTGGTCGCTGACGGTCAGACTCAGGTCGCCGGAGGTGAAAGTTGGCTCCCTCCTCAGCCTTCTACATTCTGTTAACTCTGGAACTCGTGAAGCCTTCCATAGGCCTGAACTGTTGGATGAGGATGTCGAACTTCTTGTGGCATCTGAAGGCCTTCTGCTTTGATTTGAATGTGCGTACTTGGAAGCCCTTGAACTGACTGAAATAGGCTCCGCGGTTGGTTTTTCATCTAGCTTTGATGGAGGCTTGGCCGATTTAGCAGAGTCGAGAAATGCCGTCTCACCGGAGCCACCGCGCCGCTTCTTAAGATTGTGGTTGCTGCTCGTCAGAAGTGGTTTCCCGGATGTTTTTCTCAGCCCAAAGCCTCGGCGGTGGAAAATTGAACTCATGAAACCACAACCCAGTTCATTTTCCACCGGATACCTCACTGTTTCTGCCATGAATCACTCTTTCTCTCTCTTAATTTTTGAATGCCTCTAAGAGATCAGGATACTTGTGGAAGAGGAGGCTGGTGAATTATTATCCAAACCAACAAATTTGAAAATTTTACGAGTGCTAGCTATCCAAGCGAAAAAGATTTAATAACAAAACAAAATTTGAATACCAATGAATGAATGAAAGAATCAAGAAAGAAAAGAAATCAAGAGATGGCTTGAATATCAAGGATCCGAATCATCCGATATAGCAGGGCTACTCTCAGGGAAGGCGTGTATTTATTAATGTCAAGGCCCCCCCTGGAGTTGCTCCCAAGGAACCAACTTTATTTCTTTTGAACATCTGGAGATGAGAGTCCAATCAGAAAGAATGAAGCAAATATAAAATAGAGGGAAAGAGCTGTTTAAAATAAAATATTTACAATGCCCTACAACCATTAGGTGAAGTGATTTTTCTTTCTTTCTTTTTTAATGTCCGTTAGGTATTCAAAGGCTAAATTTGTTTAGCAGGATTAATTTAGTGCAGTACTTTTATTTAGAGCTCCAAGTGGTTTGTGATGAAGTGAACAATGGGACTCATCCTAAAGCTTCTTCCCATTCACATAAATTGAATCTTCTCACATTAGTCAAGATTGAAAAATTCTACACTTCTAAAAAATTTGTACAGAAAAACCCATCAATATAATCTAATAATGATATTTTTGTAGCTAAGAGCTATTATGATAACTGTATGAATTTTGTACATAAATTTTGTATAATTTTCTCGTTGTATAGCATTATCATTAGGATTAGGGTATTTCTAAAAAAATTCAAAATAATAAAACTCTCAATTTTCTGTTGTTTCCCATAAAAAAAATATGGGACAGCCATATCATAATTCTAGCTTAATTTCTCCCATACCAAACTAAATGCAGGACCTCCAATCACCTCTGCTTTTTTGTTTTTAAATTTTGGTGGCTTAGCTAGCTCATTGCCTTATAAATTTATCATGGGTTGGAACGCTACATGCTTTCAAGGACAGCAACGTTCTAAATTTATTATCCCCGTCCAATTTGCACCATTTGGAGAAGATTTCAATTAAATTTTTGTTGCTAATTCAAAACACACGTATGCTCCCTTGCATGATTCGTAATTAACTATCCAAAGCTGTCATCTTCGTCGTTCCGTTGGCTATACTGTTAATTAAGAAAACTTACAGATCCAGTTGGGGAATCCATACCCCAACCAACCTAATTAGATTTGTTTAGATGAGCTAAAATGCATAGGTTAAACATGTATTCACATTAGATTGATGTTCATGGCAATGATCCAACAAACCGACGCTGATTCAAGTCACGACACCATTAACATATACAAAAACAAAAAGAATGAAACGGCCACGAAATCTCCTCTCTGTGTCTGTCTGTCTGTCTGTCCGGGGATTGAATCAGCTGTGTATGATGTCAAGTTTTGTTAGAGAGCTGTTGGGTTTTGTGGATTTAGTATGGTCTCTGTCATGGAGCTCTCATTTGGACCACTCACGTAAAGGGACTTGATCTCGGAGGACTATCTGTCTACTACTAGTAGACCCACATCGTATATATATATCTTTGTGATTCATAACTTGTCGGTGCCGGCTTGCAGAGGCTCAACAACTCACTGTCTTAAAGTAAATTGAGCCAGCTCTGGCCGGCAAACTTGACTGACTACTTAAACACACCATGAATTGGAAACTAACAGGCTGTTTGAAACTTGAGAAAAGGAAATTTTTTTAGTTTTTGTCCTTTTTCTTGTTTGATATTATCTAAGAGAGAGAGAGAGAGAGAGGAGAAAGGAAAAGAGAAGGAAAATAGAAAGGAAAAAACTATTCACTCTCTCTTTTTGTCTCATTTTTTTTCATTTTTCTTTCATATTTTTTTTTTCAAAATTAAACAAGAAAGTAAAAAATGCATTTTTTTCATTTTTTTTTCTTTCCTTCTTTTCTCTTCCCTCCTCTTCTTTTTCCAAGTTCCAAACAGTCTCTAATAGTAAACTTATCCAACCTTGGTAGTTAAGGATGTCATTTAGAAACATGAGTCTTACTTATAACAAAAAATTCTTTATGTAAACTTTATTCAATACACACCAATGCGATTCAGAGTTGTTATAGGAATGAGTGTGCATGGGTCGGATTAGATCGAGTTCATATTATACTCAGAATTCACTCAATTTTGATTGTTTTAGATTTTTGAACTCATTTGGTTCTATATCTCAGGTTCGGTCAAAACGGTTTCACTTTTAACTTATTTATTTAAAAAAAATAAAATAGTAGGTAGGATTAGTCTTGCATTATTAATTTTTTTAAAAAATTAAAAAAATGACATTTAAATACAAATCAATAATAATTAAGTACAGATAACAAAGATTTAGTGATATATATAAAATATACACAGACTTTTATGAGATATAAAGATTAGGTCTCGGGTCGATTCTTGAGTCGATTCGGCTATGAAGTAATACTACTCGGGATAGGCCAAGTTTGGGAATGAGGCGTAAAAATTTGTCCCAACCCAAATCCACTCTATTTATAAAAAAAAAATATTTTATATGTATATATTTTATTAAAATAAAATTATTGTAATTTTTTATTTCATAATTTTATCTTTTATTTTATCTATGATGCGTTTAAAAAAATTACTAAAATAAAAAACCCGCAGGAAGGTTACAACGATAAGGCAGGAATGAGTTAGGATACCCACCCCAAACCCGCAGTTGCGATCCCTAGTTATGGGTTTCTCATTGGTTTTTCTTAGGTAGTTGGGTATCAGTATCCAATATTCTTTGTTTGCCGACAAAAGTGAGAAATTCTCCCATTGTTTCCATGAGAAGATCGAGAAAGGGACGTATAAACTATTGCTGATCAACTGATACCGGAGAACCGCGTTTTCTGACCCCCAATAAAAGCTTAGAAAAGTAGTCAAAGATATGCGGCAACTTTGGAAGAGTATTGATAATGTAATCTATAGTTTCTCTTCACCTTTTTTTTCTTTTGAATAAATTTTTTTTATCATTACATTATTGTGAATCTATAATATATATATATTAACAGTGTACTTGTGCTATACATAGGTTATAAATATAAAATCACAAGTTATTTTTTTTTTTAAATTTATAATAAAAAAAGATTTATAAGGTCATATATTTAAAATATAATATTAAATAATTAAACATGCTAATAACATTTTCTCTATTATAATAGTCACAAAAAAATATAGAAAAAACAATTTACGTACTAACTATTATAAGTCGCACTTTTAATACATCTTTATTTATTAAAAGTAAATACATTAGTTATAAATTTTGACATTAACTTTATTGAGTTCTATTAGGATTAAAACAAATAAACAAAAGTTATAAAATAAAAAATAAAAAAAGTTGAATCTAAGACACCATTATATATTCATCCAATCCATCTCACACCTGAGATCTTATATATATATGTCTAATATTTATTAAGAAATAGTCATTAAAATCAACAAAACAATATCATTGCACTTTATTTTTGATAAAATATAAATTAACAATGACAAAAAAATTAATTGAATTTTGATAAGTTAATTAGAATAAGTATAGGTAAAATTTTCAATTTAATGTTTAAATAATATCCGTCTATAAAATCATTTAATAAAAGGTTAGTATACTTTATTTGTACCAAATTTTCTCATTATTTTTTTTTATTTTTTGGGATAATTATATAACATAATTAAATAAAATCATACAATGTGAAACGAAATAGTGATTCATTATTTATTTGTAATAATGAAACATTATTAACCTTTTTTTTCATTATCTAAATGATCTATATGTAATAGGTTCATTAAAATGAACCTGTACTTAAGCCATCTTGATCACATTGGGACATACACTAAAAAACTCATAATGAAAAAAAGTAAAAGCTATTTCTTTTCTTCGTTAATTATTATTTTATAAGCTTATCAACGCTGTTTAATATCATTTCTATTAGATTTGGGTAAATCTAACCCACAAATAAAAAACCACATACACAAGAATTTTAAAAAGTTAAATTGCTTTGAAAATACAATTATTTATAGGCATTTGAATAGATGGTTAGATTTAGTTACCATATTAATTAAAAAGAATCCATGATATATAGAGTTTTAATATATTTTATCTTTAATGACTTTTAAAGTTTTTATATTGAAAAAGGGTGACAATTTAAAAAATATTACTATATTAATTAAAGAACCAATGACTTTATGACATTTGTGTTTTTATAATTTTTAAAATTAAAAAATTAAGATAGATAAATCAAGATTTTAAAACTCAAAGACATCCTAATTAATTGCTATAATATATAGTATAGATATAATATGAGACAATAGAGGACACAAAATACCACCCAAAATAGAGTAATCCTGAGAGGGGTTAGGCCGTTTTTAGCCGAATAAAATGTCATTTGGTAGTTGTATAGCAAGAACATCCATCCAAAAAATTTCACTGGGCAAAGCATGCTTATATGTCTTGAATCTGTACTCTCTTATTTTGTGTAAAGACAATGGTACTAATTATGAGTTTTATTTGGAAAGCAATTGCTGTATTTATGTATTTACATATTCAAATTGAGTTGAAATTATCATTTTGATTTAATCGGAGTAAGTGCTTTCAAAGCCGTAGCTTGCTGCTGGCTCGATTTCTACTAAATAAACCTTCACTACCTGCCCGGCCCCTTTCTTTAATCTTAATTAGTAAATGAAGTTCCAGAACTGCTTCGTTTAATCTTGTCGGCGAAGTTGTGAGGATACAAACCAGAGTGAAATATAAAAAATAGTAACATCTACGTGACATTTGCATGTGATGATTCTTAAGTCTCGTCAGGTATAGCTTTTTTTAATTTTTTTGGTTTTATTTTTTAGTTTATAAGTAAATTTACTTTTTTTGCTTTTATAAATTAAAAATAAGTAAAAAAATTAAAAAGTTAAAAAAATTAATTTTTTTATTTATAAGCTAAAAAAAATAAACTGAAAAATCCTACAAAACAGGTCCTTAGACTAACAATCGATGCAACATAGTATCGAAATTAATACTATGTTTGAATATAAAATTTGGCGAGAGCAGCAGCTCACCCACAGACACTGAATAAGCACATTGCAATTGCGAGGCGCCGCACTGTTCAATCGGGAGTGGGGACAAATACCCATTTGAAGTAAGCCTGCAAAAAAGAGGGAAGCATAGGCCGCAATCTTAGAATGTAGTTCCATTGCCAAAGCCAGCCAGGTGAACCACAACATGTGGGGTTACTACTCAATAACTCGATTGTGTGACCCAACCAGTCAACCACCATGAGCACCTGCAAATTTCAGAAGTACAACTGAAGCAGACCAGTGGGTAGGTTAGACCAAAACTTTGCCGGATGATGTGAACTTAGGCAGCGCTTGCTTGATGTAATTTGAATGACTTTAAGTAATATTTTTTTGCCATTTTTACTTTATAATAATTTTTTTTATTAAATCAGTATTTTTTTTATATTCACTAGTATGCAAATTTTGGATTTTTTTTTTGTAACAAGCAATTTTTTCTCATCCAAAACGAGACTTTTTTATAAAAGAAAATTTAAAAAAAATACAAAAGAGCTATATTATAACATATAAAGTTTTTAAAAATTGGGGGCCTTCGAAATTTGAGAACCTAAGGCGAGCGCTTTGCTTGCTTAGGCCTAGACCCAAACCTAGTTACCGTTGATATTAATAATAGTTATTGCTTAATGTAATAACAGTTATTACAAAATGTGACCACCTCCTAGTAAATACGAATCACATTTGCTGCAATTGCAGCTCACATTTGTGGTAGTTGCTTTTTTCATTGACATACCTCATTTTTTTAAAGACTCGTATCCAATGGTCAAATTGCTTATGCTTTTAATTCAAGAGTTGAAATTACAGAAGTATGGATACCGTGAAAACCATAACGGCTGTAAGATTTGCCTAACTTTGCTGGGCGCACCATACAAAGCTTTCACCAATAAGGCTTTTGGGAAACTATGGCACACCAGGACATGACCATATTGTGTTAGCTGACACCTAGGGTGGTTAAAAGCCGGGTTATGGAGTCATCTGTTGCTCAATCATATCAGAACAGGCTAAAAAATTTTAGAACCGCATTCGTTACATAAAGTGATTGGGTTTGGAGAAAAAATCAAATTTTAGTATAAAAAGATTGGGTTGGTTTGGAGTAATAACAGCCCACCACTCGAACTAAATATAGTCAGATTAATCAAAATTCACCCGTTATTCATTCAAAACTAACGACTCGAACCTCAAAATTAAGTTAAGTCAAGTCGAGTTGGCGAATCGAATGGTTTTTTGAATAGCCCTATTTTGGCTCCATTCCTAAATGACCTCATAAAAGGAGTGGGGGCTGGTTTTCTTGATTCTCAAGCCCCTCAGATTCTTCTCCAAGCAGCTTCTTCTTTACGTAGAGACCTCAAAAGAAGGATAATATTAGAGTGACTTTGGGCATCGTGGGCAGCCTTGGGGATCAAGGCTCAGAAGAACTGAAGGTGATACTTACAGATTGCAGAAAGCGTCGCACGTGCATTACAAGTAAAGGATAACAGGTGCCCACGTGATACAATGCGATTGTCATTCAAAATCTTCTGGAGTTTTTGAAAGGTGCACAAGCTTTGGTAGTAAGCACGATGGGTCCGTCAATTTGGCTTTGCTTCACATTGGGATATACCATTAGTACTGAACATTCTCACACTCTTCCATGCACTTCTACCATACGCTTGTTGCATGGAGAATGATTTCAAGTATGCACTTCTACTATACGCTTGTTGCTTGGAGAATGATTTCAAGTATAAATGGGCGTTTGATATAGCTATTTTTTTTTTAAGTTTTTTTATTTCATTTTTTGTCTCATAAGTGAAAAAACGAAATTTTTAGCTTATTATTATTTTGTTTTTTGTTTTTTGTGTTACTTAACTTACAAGAGCAAAAAAGTTATAAAAAAAATTCAACTTTTTGGCTTATAAACTATAAAAAGCAAAATGAAAAAATATAAATTTAAGCTCTACCAAATAAACCCTCTACCGTTCTTGGACTAGGTTATCACTAGGCAACTATACGTTTAATGAGTCTTGTTAATATGTGCCTAAGACATGTGCTAAGAATGCATTGCTAGTTATATAAAATATGGGATCCATATTTTTTCACGAATTTTAACATTGTACAATTCTATTCATGCATGTTTAACCTATGTCTTAAGCGCACATTAGCATTTGCCTTGTTTAATTCATTAA
This sequence comes from Euryodendron excelsum, assembly GCA_033060915.1. Taxonomy (NCBI): domain Eukaryota; kingdom Viridiplantae; phylum Streptophyta; class Magnoliopsida; order Ericales; family Pentaphylacaceae; genus Euryodendron; species Euryodendron excelsum. The sequence goes on along the minus strand of CM065389.1, from coordinate 10,233,634 downwards.
TGTCATGTAGAGACATTACCAAGCCCTATGAGCTATTAACAATCAATTGCCTAAAGTAGTAATGTATGGCCTTCTAGCAATATTTATAGCTAGTTCAAGGTAGAGGTAAGTTTAATAATCAGCCCATGTGAGGGGTCATTAAGACTTAAGGTAGGACTGGGTCTTGGGTCCAGTGGGCTGCATTAGGCTTGGCATAGATGGATTGACCAATTTGAAGAAACGAGATCTTAAAAATACAAGTTAACATTCTATAATTGTCTTGAATAGTTAAGGAAAAATTTTTAAAAAATGCAGAAAATATTGTAATAGGGGAATGAAATTAAATTAAAAAACTCACGTAGAATTTCTATGCAAAATGATGTGGTTGAATGAAAGTCTTTTAATTTAAAATAAAACAACTATTGTAATGGCTCTTAATTACGAAAATATCATCACTACATCATTTTGGGAAGAATTTTTGTATAAATTTTAGGAAAGAACAACAATTTTGTTTGTAACACGTAGAAGATTCACAAAAAAATTGCTAAGATTTTTCAAAAAGTCAGAGAATTTAGGCTCTGTTTGGTATAGTTTAAATTTAACTTTTTTATTTTTATTTTTTGCTTTTATAAGCTAAGATTAGTACAAAAAAAGTAAATAATTCAAAAAAAAATCAAGCTTTTCTACTTATAAGCAAAGAAAGCCAAGCCGGAAAAGTTTTAAAAAAGCTGTACTAAAAGGGTCCTTAGACACTGTGCAACCCAGGACAGAATGTGTCATTGTGGGCCTTGGTCATATAGCAGAATAGTTGGGCTCAACCCCTGTCCTGGACAGCCCTCATAATGGGCTCAGATGCTAAAGGGGCTTTCTTATAACATTTTGGTTGCCTATGAAACATCCTCTACATCCAAGTTTGAACCTGTTAACTTTTTTATTTTTTTTTTCCCTTTTCTTGGCCAATTACGTAAAGCCTTCACATCAATATTTAAACACTAATTATTATCATTAGCCCTTGCCTTAGTCTTTTTACATAAAATAGCTTTATATAGGTACATATAGTACATGTATTTATATTTTATGTTAGTTTAACTTAGATAAGGAAATTTCGACTAAGAAGTCTTGTAAATAAACTAATTAAAATATTTGAACTCTTGACCCTTAATGTATGAAGAAACACCCAAGCAACTTTAGCTACTATATCTTTTATCTTCAAGTTCCTACATAAATTGTTTTATTGTGAAAACAGTTAGATTATAATAGCAGCCAATGTCATCTAATTTTTCTTTTGGGTATATTTGAGAATTCAAGGTTAGATCCGAGCCAGGCATAGGCCGTTGTATCTATGTAGTGGTTGCTAGTGGGAATGGGCCCGACCCATATCAACTCCCACTATTTTGAAAGAAAACTTTACTCTCTAGTCTCTACCCCCAAAAATAAATAAAAAAATTAGCCTTTCCCATTGTGTATTAATGCCAATGGCATTGCCTCCTACCAACTTCGCTTGCTCCTCCATTCAAACCCAAATAAATAATATTTGAAACACATATGGCTTAAATATTAATAAAGTTTTTAGGTATGCCAAATAAAACAAGGAATTAATATTTAATAATTCCAATGGAAGCTTCAAGCCACCAAAAGGGCACAATTGCGAAGTTCTTAATTATTATTCCGTTGTAGACGTAAAAGACCGAGAGAATTCGGATCTCTGGGAGTTGGGATTTGATTTGTAGGGTAGGCCAATAGGCATAACATAGGGAATATTTTAAACCCTTCACCATGACAAAGACCTATACACATCTATACATATGACTATACATGTATATTTTATTTTGGAAATAGAAATTCCTTATCTAAGAGACTTGATTTAAAAAAAAGGAGTATTAATTAATTAATTTATTCTTCATTTTTTTTTTATGGTCGCTGGGAACTAGAAATGTACATGGTTGAACCAATCTATCTATCCATCCATTTCTTGAGAAAAGATTCGCTTAGAAACTATTAATTAGTAGACCTATTAGTCAAAAGTAAATTTAAAGATAATCAAAGTTCATGTGAAGATTGTGGATTAATATATGTATATATAAAAACATGTATGAATATAATGCACATGTACCTAATATGAATACTCCCGTATGATATACGCAAGGAACTCAATCAGCAATATATCAGAGAATTCATTAAAAAATTTATCGGATTTTAATCTTAATTTTCAGAGTAGGTGGACGGTGAAAGATTCTCCAATATCAATTATTATGGTATTGAATATATTATGAAAAATTCTATTGAATTTTTATACAAAAAACTCCACCAGAATAATATGTTAATAGTATTTTTAAAATTATAAATCAAAATGATAGTGTTTTCGTTTGAAATGAAAGGATGGCAAAACTACCACATTATTTTATATGAAAGTTCTTTACAAAAATTTTGTATGTACATCATTATTCATATATTATTTCTTAAACTATACAGTCAAAGGCTAGGAAATTATGTAACTAAAAATAATAATAATGTAATGTTATGCAACTAGAAGATTCATAAAAAAAATTCAGTACCAAAATAATATAATTGAATGAGAATCATTCATTTTAAAACAAAACTCGCATAAGGCTAGGGGTTGTCCTAGTTGTTGGTCAAGGGCTCCCAATATTGGCCAATTCAACTTTTGGGACTACGTACGTTACGAGAAATTTATCACTCATGAATAGCTATTGACTTGATCAAAAAGAGAATTAGTCGAAATACGTATGAATTGACTCAAACACCCCTGACCTCATCATAAAAAAAAAAAAAAAAAAAAAAACTCTCACTATGGTAGTTATTAAGTATTAAAATGTCATTATCATATTATTCAGGTAAATTTTTTTAAAAAATTAGCATTTTTCGTAGTAATAAGGCATGGTCAAAAGCTGAAGTAGAGACATTTTCATTTTTCGTAATTTACTGATTGATTAAGTTGTTGATATGTCATTAGGAGGGGTAATTTAATGAGTTCCATGTCATAAGCCCATTTATAAATACTGGAAGAACACTACGATAGCAACCTTGTCTTCTCCCACATCAAACCCATGAAAACTGCATTAAAATTGATTATAAGTTCCTAAGCAATGACTGGTAGTATAATATTTTTCTATCTAAATATTGGATGTTCTTGTAAATAGGAAAAAGTTTCTCAGCGGGAGACGGTGGTGATGGTGGTTGAGGTGGCGGTGCAGATGTGGTTTTTATCCTTTGTCTCCTTCACAGCCACCTCAAGCTAGCAAATGCAGTTGCCTACTCACCTTGCACTTTATTCTTTTTTTCCTTTTGTAATTTTTCAATTTATTTGTGGAACCTTTTGCTCGCATCCCCTTTCTCTCATTCACATTCTATTATCAAGCTCGCCAACCTCTCTCTCTCTCTCTCTCTCTCTCTCTCTCTCTCTCTCTCTCTCTCTATTTGAGTTTGACCCGTTGCCACCTACCGGCAGCTCTTTACCCTTCACTCTCATGGCGGCCCCACCGCCCTGCAATCTCTAGAGGAGGATCTTTCTGCGTGGTAAACGTAAGCTGAGACTGCCTCTCTTTTAGAACTCCCACAAAGCTTAAATAACCTCTCCTCTCTTCTCATTTCCCTTCTTTTGCTTCTCCTTAACCCTAATTTAGATCACTCAGGGACTAAGGAGAAGAAACCTCTCAAATCTCTTCAATCTTCACCCCCATAACTCTCTCTCTCTCTCTCTCTCTCGTTTAAGATCGGTGTATACATATTCAGTCTTGTTATCTTGTATAGGAAGTTTTCATATAAGAGAACGACAAGCAAGAGATTGAAGAGTCCATTGTATATCAGAGCTTTACAGATATGGGTAGTTTCTGAAGGCTGTTTTTGAAGATCTCTTCTCTTTGCAGGATTAGGCCTTTGTCTTATATTTCATTTCACTTTTTGCTCAAAAACTCTTTAAGCTATGGATTCCGGCAACAGTGGCAGTATGCAATCTTCAAGTGGCGGCGATGACGAGTACGATTCACGGTCCGAGACGATCTCAACTTTCTTGAACCCTTCGCTCGGCTTTGGCTCAATCTCAAACCACCCACAGCCGCCGCCGCCACCACCACCGCCTCTCTCTCACCACCAGAGCCACCCACACACTTTGTTTGACCCTCAAGCACAAAATCTTGGAGGCTTTTCACATTCAGCTGGAAACCCAAATGCAAACTCTCTATACAATCTCGATCTAGTTTGGTCCAGATCAGGACTAAGATCCGAACCTATGAATTACACCGACCTTGGAAACTTCACAGGCTTATCTTCACTATCATCATCGAGCCAATCTCTTATAGGGCTTTCAGGGCCCAGTCAGGGCCCATTTCCAAGCTCATCAGCCATGCCGTTACCATCAGTTGATGGAAATAATGGTGGTAGAGCTACCCCAAGGTCCGATCAAAGTCAAGCCGTCGTAGCCAAAAACTCCAGGAAGCGCACCAGAGCTTCACGGCGGGCGCCCACCACAGTTCTCACCACCGACACGTCGAATTTCCGGCAAAGGGTGCAAGAGTTCACGGGGATCCCCGCCCCTCCATTTTCGGCATCTCCATATTCTCGCCGGTTTGATCTCTTCGGCGCCGGCTCAGGCCCGAGGTCCGGTCATTTAGAAACGCTTGGACCTCTCTACCCTTTTCGACCATCAATCCAGAAGGTTCCACCATCACCCTTTGTTTCCTCTTCTTCTTCTCCATCATTATTGAACTCTGCCATGGTATCTCCTACTGGTAATATTGCTAATACTTCTAACAATACCATCTCCACTTCCATTGCTGGTCTCAACTCTTTCTCTCAGACTATGGTAAACATGCAAAACCCAATTCTCACATTCCAGCAATTCCAGGGAAATTCAGCGATTCCTAATTCTCTTGATCATGAATTGGGTTTGACTCATAAACATTTGAATGCAAACGTTACTGCGTTTCCAAGTCATGGAAGTTCCGATAATCTTTCCAGATGGAGAGGCGAAGAGGCATCTAATGGTGGAGGTCAAGAAAACTTGGGTTCTTTTGATGGGAACAATGGTGAAAATGTCAATGGCTACAAGCTGAACTGCTCAGCCTCGAGGAATGAAGGTACGGTGGATTCCTGGATTTGTCCTTCGGATTAGTGAGGAAATATAGGAAATGGAAAGGGAATTATGCGGCAGTAATTACAATGATTATGATGGTGATGATTGATCAGCCTGTGGTTTAATTTCTTGATTAGTAAACCCGAATCACCAGTACTTCTCAGTTAAGATTACATGTAAAATATATTAGCGTCTAATTTTATAATCTTTATTAAACATCCATATATATATATATATAATGCTTACAGAATTTTGATTCTACAATAGTGTTTTTTTGTATTATTGATTTATATTTCTTCGGATTGTTCGTGGCTTTACATGGTCTTGCAACTGTAACACGGAATTTCATCGTGCAAATTCTCTTTCTTGAAACCTATCCAGGAGAAGAAGTTAAACGGGCTGGTACTGTCATGCTTGAGTAATTTTGCAACCATGTTCTTGTCTCTTAGCAAATAACGCGGCTAAATGAACAATTTATATATATATATACATAATGTAGCAAACATTTATGGGTTTGTTTCGTACTGTGGTGTGTTGGCTTCCAATGTAGCTATAAGGGATGAGAGAGCGAGAGAAAGATAAGTAGGATTATTCCCTTAATTCCTAGTGTTTTTTAACATTAATGTGGAAGAACTGAAGTGTTTTAATATAGATAAGCATATTACGATTGATGGGAAGTCAATGATTAGTTTCTTACTCAAAACAAGAATTTTAAACAAACTTGGTTCACCATGATATTTCAGTCTAGTAGTTTCTGTAAACTAATTATAAAATGAAATCCAGTGTATTCGAGTTCCATCGTTCATCAAATTTTAAAAAATGTAGAAATCAAACCAAACTTCTGTACTAGAATTCGGTTTAAGGGTCATTCTTTCTATAATATCATATAACCATTAACAGAGAATCTTTAATGCTTTGAATTTCTTCTAATGCATATGAGTAGTTCTATTAAAAAAATTTCAGTTACTAAGAGTACACAAGGGATCGATAACTTTTTTGTTCAAAATCTTACTTAATCGATCCTATGGTTACACTTAATCATGACCATTAGATATTGAGTAACTGACATCAAAAGGAAGGTATAATTATCACTCTCTAAAAAAAAATAATAATAATCATGATCAACATTATAGGGGAAAAAAACAAAAAGGAAAAAGGGTTGGAGATGATTATCTATGGGATTTTGGGAGATTGAGGACCTTTATGAGAGGATGTAGTGACATATATGACAATCTCTTTTGGAATCATGGTGGCCCCTTGCCAGAGAATAAGCTGGTTTTTAGCAATGATGGTTGTTTCTCTCCATCTGTCCATCTCCATTTCACTCAGTTGTTTAGCTCAGTCCTCAGGGCCATGTGAGAGAGACTGTCCTCAAAGTTTTGAACTGAAAAAGGCAAGAGCAAAGTCTCTCTCTCTCTCTCTCTCTCTCTCTCTCTCTCATATGTTGGGCCAATGCCTCCAAGTAGATGCCATGTCAGCCATTACCTCCCTAAAGAAAGCATATATCAAAACACTGACCAAGACAAATCAAAACCCTACCTATACCTAGTAGATTAAAAACATTGTATTAAACTAAGATTTATGGATCACATACTGATGCCAAAGGAGAGAGAGATTGATAAGAATGTTTTTATAATCCTGATGAATAAATATAGAATCATGATGTAATCTTATTATATACCTTATTATTTTCTTAAGTTATTCTGTTGTTAGCCTCCTAGATCCTATCCACTGATGTGGTATATAATTATTAATCTCAATTGTGTTTAAAATGTGGATTAGCTATTATACGTAAGCAGTGATGGAAGTGAAATGCAAGCTGACGCATGGGGGTCTTTCAACACTCGAGCCAAGACCTCGTGGCTAGACTCGTGGCGCAATGTTAATTAGACCCTTCTTTGGGTTTGGCTCGCGAAGGAAAAGTAAGCATTCCATTGACAAATCCATGGCACATTGTAGCAGTGTAGACTGGGTTGAAGACCTCATGTACATGGGGTTGAATATGTGATTTTTTTTTTTTTTTTTTTTTTTTTGACAATTGGATATGCGGACCAACTTACGTACACCACGATTAATCTTGAGACTTGTGTAGTCCGTTATCAGGCTTGTCTCATACAAATTAAGTAATTATCAAGTCAAAAACTTTAAAGGTACCCTTAAAGAATTGATAGTATTTAAGAGATCTAAAACTTAAAATATCGGAGAAAGCATACTCCTAGCCTCAGGCCTTAATCACCAAATCAATTACTTGGGGTTGTTGAATGTGTGACCTTATAGATAGAGTTTAGGCACCTAGTGCATTGGCCGAAACCCAACCTATAATCTAAATGCACTATTTTTTTTTTATAGTAAAATGTTATTTTTCTAAAACTCTTATGCAAAATTTTGCATTAGAATGACAGTTTTAATTTGGTTTCACAACTCAGTCACATTCTCTTGTATGAACATTGTAGTTGAACGGTATGACATGCAAGGATGGGCAATTAAATAGTGGCCTTTTTATCTAATACCTAAAGCTCAATAGGAGGTTGGCTTATAGCCAACGAAGAAAAAAAGATTGGCTCTTAGATGTGTCTCTATCCTATATGTATAGTTAGGTAGCCCACTAGAGAAAAGTCCATCCTTGGATATAGACCGATCGGTGCCACAAAACTAGGGATTTTCACATTAATTTTCCGTCGGTCAAACTTTGAATCCGTAGTCTCACTAGACTGCCTTCTTAATTGAGGCTCTAGAAGGGTTGATTTATCCATCCCTTCGATTTACCGTCAAATTCATCGATTTATCTAAGTAATAGAAGATGTACGGCACATACTTGAATGCGATACATTCAATTTGACCATGTGTTGGGTATCTTCTTGGTTTCATATGGCAAATGCAATACACAAAAGAGTGTGAGATCGTTGACTTTTATTTCAAACGAATAATAATAGAATAATACTATATCAACAAAAAAAAATTATATATAATTTATCTTCAAGATAATGTGATGAATAAAAGTTATTCACTTTAAATTAAAACACTCATTATATCATTAAAACACTCATTATAATGCCACCATTATATCATTCTGATTGAATATTCTGACAAATTTTCTACAAGAATAGTATTTTTCATAATAATTTGTGCCCTTATAGCAAAAGTTAAGTATTCATGAATAGAGTTGTACAATGTAAAAAAATTATCCAAAATACATGAGCTCCACATTTTGTACAATAAAATAATGCCTGCTTAATACGTGTCGTATGATGCATATTAGCAAGACTCTTTATGTTTATATCATAAGAAATGATGTATTAGAAGGGCTTTGGATAGTAGTATTGGTTTTATATGTATTAGAAGGGCTCACGAAATTCTTGACTCTGCCACTGATCCAAGGCAGAAGGGCTTTGGATAGTGTCTCTCTCTCTCCCTCCAAAAGTAGATGGGAAATCCCTCAATTCAGCATTAACAGTAGTAGTGTTGGTTATATATGAAAGCTGCCATTTAAAATGAAAAGAATCTGTTAATCATGCCATAGTATTGGACAACTTTGTTAATGAGTTGATGATTGGAGGCATGGAGTTGCAAATATAAGTTATAACATTTACTTTAGAAATAAGAATTTTGAATGAAAAATTTTTACTCTGGATCTAGAATTTGCCCAGAAAAAGAAAAATAACATGACTTAATACATGTTCATTTTTCATGATGTAACCAAACAAAAAAAAAATGGAATGTTTATGGTAAATATTTATTCATATTCTTTTCATTTTCCTAAGTCCTAACTCAACCAAATAAAAGAAAAATTAACTTCTTCCACTTTGTTTTCTTTCCTTATCTTTTTCCATTATTTTTCTTTTCCCTCAACAAAATTAAAGTCCAAACATAGTGTTAGAATTATATGATAATAGTTTAATAAATATTTACTTTGTAATGTCTACTTTTGGTTACAATATTCACGTGAGCTTTACATTTTCAAAAAATAGTGTGACCACTCTAGGCCTCTTGCTAGTCTGAACCATCTTTAAGTCCATATAGCTGGAATTATGTTTTGTAAAACATACGTTTTGTTTTTATTTCCTGTCTACCAAAATAAAAAAATGAAAATATGGGAAAAGACATGCATCTAACCAAACAAATAGCCATCTCTCTCTCTCTCTCTCTCTCTCTCTCAACATGGAAATCACAAAAATTAAAAACTTAGAAAGAGAAAAATGATCCTCAACATAGTCAGATTGCATTTGCCTCCCTTAGCGGTTCTACTATGATTTTCATGAACCCCACATGTTTCCCACTTGGTTTCCTTCTTTTTCTTTTTTTTTTGTGGAAGTGTAAATTTGGAGGATAGATGTGTAAAATGTGTTCATTAGCAGCCATTGAGAAATGAGATAGTAAGAAAGAAAAGTTCACTAAACTTAAGAAAAATAAATTATTACGACATGAACTTTGTACTCATTACCTTTTTTGGTAACAAAGAAAACAAGACTAATTTTTTTTAAAAATGCATATTAAGAAATAAAGAAAAAAGAAATGAAATGACAAACACACAATTTATTGAGTTTAGTCCAATCAAAGAATCTTACCTTGTCATTAACATTTTTTATTTTTTTTCTAATTCTCTAAATAATTTAAGTAATGCATAAAAAATAAAAAAATAAAAAGAAAGGAGGACAATCTAAAACGACAGTGTTTTGGAGCAACGATGAATTAATAATTATGTTTTCTCTAAGTTTAGAAAAAAAAATATTTTAAAGAAAGAAATGACAGATTAGTGATGGAGAGAGAGACGTCAGTAGCACTGAGAATGCTGACGGTGCGAAAGGAGCGGGCCAGCGGGCAGAAAGCGCCATTCACGGAGGGAAATCCACGTGTACGGTTGGATGGGGCTAACCCACGTGGGCGGGCATGGAATTGGACGTTAGCATTTCTCTTCCGTCTCTATTAAAAATGACCATGGAGAGAGAGAGAGAGAGAGAGAGAGAGAGGGGGGGCGGTGCTACCGTACAAGTGGTCCCACCGTCACGATTCCCGCAATAGATTACGATGGCGACCCGTGTTTCCTCTCTCTTTCCCCTCCATTTGATTTGTGTTTAATTTTGAAAAAAATTGATCATTGAAGTGCTGTCAAACCATTAGTTAGGTATTATATTATAGCTATGCAATCAAATCGTGTCCTAATTTAATTAAAATAAACTCAGTTAATTTTTAATAAAATAATTTTATTTAAAAAAAAAAACAGTTAAGCTACAATACAACTCCGTCAAAACACTAAATCTTGCAACACTAGGAGTATGGGCAAGATCCTTCACTTGAGGTTTATCAGGTCATAAATACATGCTCATGAGATTTCACAGTATGAATGACCCAATAAGGAGTTACATAGAGGCTCGAATTCGAGCTCCTAAAACCAACCTTTTGTCCTAATTTAATTCGAAGGGTAGATAAATTAGGAGACAACTTATTTAGGCATTATACTAATAGGGGAGATTTTTAAGAAGGCTTGGTTGAACTCTCGAACTAAATTGACGAACATGAACAATCTGCAAGAGAAGAAGACAGTGAGAATGCGTTGATCATCTTCAAATCAATGGTACTCCAATGATTAAGTAAGTAATCTTAATCACAATGAATTGAACAAAAGACTCTAACTTTAGCTCTAGTGAATGTACCTTACACCTTAGTGGTATGGGGGTATTTATATGTTTTGAAATACCATAATCCCATAAGGAATTGTGCTCTCTCCTCCTATGAGTCAATAACTTTTGGATATTGTTTAGTGTCCTAATCCTTTTAGAAATGGACTAGCGTATGTTAGATCGACTTAGTCCTTATTGGATCTAAGCTGTAATTACCACTACTGGGGCCACATCTGGGCATTAGTTAGCTTGGGCTTCTCCTAGCCCAGCATGGCAACCTATTCTTAGTTGGGCCCGATATATTATATTTGGGCCTGGTTATTTTGACAAACAATTGCCCCCAGCCCTAGTGCCCTTTGGAAGGGGGCTAGGGCTGTTGTTACACAACTATAGGCATATGATGCATGCTTGGTGCAGCCATCGAGTGCCATTTAATGAGACGTGACTGTTGGAAAGCCCAATTTCGCTATCATCATTCCACGCTTTTCTGCAGACGAAGGGTTTACCTCTCCAGTCAAAACAACTGAACATTGATACTTCAAACACTCTGTCTTTACTCATCATACGAAGAAACAAAATTCTCTGTAAGTCTTTCTCATTTGTTCTTCTCTCTTTGCTCCCCAGCCGACCCTTGATCCACTGTTTGTCCTTCATAGCGAACAAGCTTAGGAATATGCTCGATAGTCTAGCCGCCATTGCAGCCTTCAAACGTAGGTACGACTTCTCTGAAGGGGTAAAGATTAGGTTAATAGAGCCTAAGGATGACAACTGGTTCGAGAACGAGGAAGGGACTCCCTTCCTTTTAATCGCCATTGTAAAGGGTGGACTTAAGTTCCCAGTACACCCTTTCCTGATCGCAGTCCTAAACCACTATAGGATTGCTCCCATCGAACTCCAACCCAATTCTTATAGGATAGTCATGGGAATGATTGAGTTGAATAGGCGCCTAAACCAAAATTTAGGCCTTTATGAGTTGGATTACTACTATTCGGCTATAGAGTTTAGTGGTGCTAAGTCGGACCAAAAAAGGTACCATTTTCGGGTTAGGAGTGCGTCGAGAGAGTTGGTCCAGTTCCTCCCCAGTTCGGAGAAGAGGATCGACAACGTTATTGTGAGGGTGAGCTGGCATGGGAGTTCGAGAATATCCCAAAAGAGGTTCTCCCAATAATGAGATGCCCCAAAGTCCCGAAGACAATAGGTGGAACTCAGCCTCCTCTAACAAATTTTTCTTTTCTTTTATCTCTGCTTGCACATGTCTTTGTTGATTTTGACATCCTGTTTTTGCTTTCCAAGTTGACTTCGATATCTGGGACAAGGACATTAAGCAAGTCGGTGTTGATATCATCGCTCTTGACCAAGTCTGGGCATATAAGGGCAAGGGCGAGTTGAGAGGAATTGGTCGGGTTACTCACATACTACTGGGTTACTCGATTCAATACCAGTTCTTATCAGGAACTAATAGAGTACGAGCTGATGTGATTGCCACCCAAAAGGTGGAAGGTAGCCAACCCCAACTTGGAGACTTTCTGACGGTCCTACTGTAACTTTCTGTTATCAAAAGTGGCATGGAGCGTCCACAACCCCACAATCTAGCGATCGCCCTTAAGAAGAATGGCACAAGGAAGAGCAATTGGGATGGAGTGACTACATCCACTGCCACTGCTGTTGTTGCCTTTGCCATTGGTGCTTCTTCGTCTATGGCACCTCTTGCCATCACTATCCCTACTGCTCCCACCATGGCAGATTTGGTTGAGCCCATGATACCTCAAGAGGTGAAGAATAAAAGAAAGTTGGTGAAGCCAACTGAGGCTAAAAGTGCTTCACAGAAGACGACATACCCCGAATGGGAAGATAAGGGCAAAGAAGAGGAGCAAGGGACTAATGAGTTCGTGGTGCGGCCAAAGATTTGTGGTTGTGCCATGACTTCTTAGGATTCCATCCTCTTTGGGGTCGATATTGCTACTGGGGCTCTCTAGGCCATTGTGCCGCCTTTAGAGATTAAGGAACTGAGCGACATAGCCACCGAAAACCTCTTGATAGGTGTAACTCACTCATCGATAGTGGTAAGGCATCTTCCCTTTACTTTTTCTAGCTGATTCTTTGCCGGGCTTTTTACTGATATCTTCTATGGTTTGTTCTGATCAGGGTGTGATTCAGAGCTTGGAGGTTATGCAACGCTTCAGTAGCCTACATGATTGGTACAAGAACTTGCTAAAGAAACACGGCGAGCTGAAGGATCACTTCCATGACCGAGATCGAGATGCTAGTACTTTGGAGACAGTGTTGAAGAACAGCCAACTTGTCCTTGCTAAAACCCAAGCCTGCTTTAAGCAAAAAGAGAAAGATTTTAGTGTGGTGACGGCTGAAGCTACAGCTTTGAGTGCTCAACTTGTCGAAGCTGAGAAGTCAGCATCTGAGGCTAAGGCAGGGTTGGCAGAGGCCGTGACAAATTTGGAGAAGTTGAAGGTGGAGTTGCAAGCCCAATATGCAAAGGGTTATGAGAATGCCGGAGATTTCTATGAGGACAAGTCAAGCAAATTTGCGAGCAACTCTTCTGGGAAGGCTAGAAGGCAGCCCTGAGAAAGCAAGCTCTGAACAAGTCTTCCCTTCTCTGGACGGAGATACCTGCTCAGGGTGAAGTTGACTTGGGATCCGATGCTAAGATTGATGAAGACGAAGAAGAAGAGGCTCCTTTTGGAGTCAAGTCAGCTGAAACCAACCTTATTGTCGATCTACCTTTCGCCGAGAGGAACCTTACTATTGACTTGGCTTACCGCTGACCTGCCTTTTGCCAAGACTAACCTTGCTACTGACTTGCCTTCTACCGAGACCAACCTTGCTACTGACCTGCTTTCTTCCAAGACCAACCCTGCTATTAACCCATCTTCAGAGCTTTCCTCTTCTTTGTATTTGTTTTCTTTCTTGTAATTATGCTTGCAAGCAAGACAATTATAGTCTGTACTTTATTTATTTATACAAGAAGTTTTTTTATCATCTTTATTTTTGTACTTCTTTTTGCTTAAGATAAGTATTTTGACTCAGGTTTTTCCTGTCATGCTTTTGCTGGTTCTTGTACTTGATTTGATTGAGTCCAATTTCTAGCTATAAGCTTTCTTTTTTAGCCAAATTATTCTTTATGAGGAAGACTTAGTTTTCTACTAAGTTTTTGATATGCCTTCACCATTCTTCAGCTGACCTACCAAACCTATGCAGGAATAAGTTAAACACTTGGTTTTATTCAAAAAAATCTTGGCCTTTGTTGGCTGACATGCCCAATTTGGACAGGACTAAGTTTTTACACTTGGTTTTTATGACCTTTATTGGCCGACCTGCCCAACTTGAACAGGATCACGTTTTTACGCTTGATTTTTGTGACCTTCATTAGCCGACCTGCCCAACTTGGACAGGACTAAGTTTTTACGCTTGGTTTTTATGACCTTCATTAGCCGACCTACCCAAATTGGACAGGAGCAAGTTTTTACACTTGGTTTTTGTGACATTCATTGACCGACCTGTCTAAGTTTTTGTGACATTCATTGGTCGACTTGCCCAACTTGGATAGAAGCAAGTTTTTACACTTGGTTTTTGTGACCTTCATTTGCTAAGTTGTCCAATTTAGACAGGATCAAGTTTTCATGCTTGGGTTTTGTGACTTTCATTGACCTGCCCAACTTGGACAAGATCAAATTTTTACACTTGGTTTCTGTGCCTGCATTTTAGAATTGCATCAGCTCTATAGATCTGCTAAATGACTTTCAGTTTTATTGATAATGTGCAGCTTTTAAACAAAGTATTATTGTAGGCCATTACATCCTTTGAGAATAAAAAGACTCATACCGCTAGAATTTTCTGAAATTGTTCGCGTTCAAAGGTTGGGGTAGTTGTCGCCTTTCTTTGACAGTTTCTAGTTGGAACCCAACTTGGGACGCAACTCTATAAGGACCTTCCTAGTTAGGGCCGAGCTTCCCATCTACTGGATGCTTCATTACCCCTAGTACTTTTGTTAGCACTCAATCTCCAAGAGCGAAGGCTCTTGGCTAAACCCGTTTGTTGTAGGATCGGCTTAGCTGTTGATGATATCTGGTAAGTTTGAGCAGAGAAACCTCTCTCTTTTCTTCAACGAGGTTGAGGTCCTTTACAAAAGTCTGACCGTTAAAGCCAGTGTCGAATATCGGGCTGTGGGTCTATGTTATGTCTGTGGCAAGCTACTCTTGGGTCGATTTCTAGCCTGTCATAAGGTGTCCAAGCCAAGATTTCAATGTACTAAGTTAGCAGATTAATCAACGATTTTGCCACAATTTTGGACAAAGAAGTGACGAGCACGAAGTACTTCTCCTCATCATGCTGATCTATGTGAACTTTCTTAAAGTACTCAATAGCCTTGTTTTCTGGTAATAGCCCGACATCATCGATTATGGACGTATCCTCGTGGACCTCTATTATTTGAACCTTGCCCGCCTTTATATCTGTGGCGCATGCTGTTAGGAAGTACTGCCTAGCTGCCATTTAGTTTCCTTTTATTTCTCTTACTTTTCTTGTAGTCAGGAAGCTGATCAGCTGATGATAGGTAGACAGTATAGCCTTCATGAGGTGCAACCATGTCCAACCCATGATTGCGTTGTAAGCAGAGAGCACGTTGACCACTAGGAACTCTATTTGAATAGTGATCCTTCCCACAGTTATTGGGATCGTTACCTTTCCCAATGGTCAAATCTAGTCTAAGCTAAATCTGATTAAGGGGTTCAAAGATGGTTGAAGGTCGAAATCCTTTAATCCCAATTTTTTGAAAAGGTCGTAGTACATGACTTCGGAGGAGCTTCCCTGATCAACCAGCATTCTTTTCACATCGCAATCCCCCAATCGTAGTGTTACCACCAACACATCATTGTAGGGCAATTATACTCCAACCAAGTCATCATTAGTGAAGGTTATGGTCTCAGCACTGCTGCCGACCTTAATCTTTTTGTTCGGAGGTTCCAATAGCATTACCTCCCTAAGGTGCGCAGCCTTCTAGATCTCGGCCCAATATCTGTGAGGGTCTACTACTGCTGACTCTGCCGATCCATAAAAGATATTGATTACCTGGGCTGGTTTTGTTCTGGCTTCCTTCTGTGGGATGACTTCCTGCCTTGTCTACTCAACCTCCCACTTTGCCTTCTCCCGGTCAATGTACTGGTCAAGATGACCTGCCTTTACCAATTCATCCAAGTGGTTCTTGAGATTTTAAAAGTTTTTGGTCTGATGCCTCTTTTCCTTGTGGTAAGAGCAAAACTTCCTCTAGTCTCGGGTAGTAGGGTCTCCTCTTAACTTTGAGGGCCACTTGGAGAAAGATTTATTTTGTATCTAAGGTAGAATTTTATAAATCGGGTCCTTGAAGACCGTGTTGACCCCTTCTGTTGTGTTTCTACCCCGATTATTGTGATTCTCCTCATATCTGGGCTTCTTGCTTTCACGCCCATCTTTCTTCTCAATTTTCTAGCCGATTTTTTCCTATATCAGTTGAACAACATCTTCCTCCACCCGTGCATATTGCTCATCCTTAGTATCAGGTCCTGTATCCGGGTGACTGGTTTCTTTATGAGGAATTACTTCAACCAGTGCTCCCTAGACAGATCGATCTTGAACTATGTAATAACCAATTGCTCGATGTAATCCTCGATTTCATTATAAGCCTCCCAGTAACGCCTTGTATACACTCGCAATCCCTCATCAGCCTTCTTTTGTAAGGCCAGCAAGTAGTCGACCTCTTTAGGCTGCTTGCTATTTGCTATGAATCAGTTTGTAAATAGCTTAGCAAGTTATCTCTAGTTTGAAACTGATTTGAATGGCAGCTTGTTGAACCATCGTAGGGCCACCTCTCTTAGACTTTATGGAAAAACTCAGCACATTAAGGACTCATCTCCGCTCTATAGTGTCATCATCTGTTTAAAGTGCCTAACATGACTGACAGGATTAGACTTTCCATCATAGGCAATAAACTTTGTTGGCGTAAATTTCCTCGAAGGTTGGCGGGCCTTAATCTCCTCTGTAAAAAGAGTAGACGAAATCTGGTCAAGTGCTCTTCTGGCTATATCATGGGTTGTTCATCCTTTAAGGTGTTTGTCCCTGTTGTCTAGCTGTTCATTTAGCCATCAGTCCTAATCTTATTGTTGTGGATCTGCCCTTGCAGGATCTCTTTCTGGTATCCGATTTCTCCCATGTTGCTAATTTTCACGTTGGTCTGTGTAGTACCTAGTACTGGAAGCATGGCTTGCAACCAAACATGAGGCAGGGGGGCTCGTGTCTCTAGAGTTCGTTCTCCTCCTTCTACGTTGATCCGAAGATCATCCGGGGACTCATCCATCTCTTCTGGCAATCACTTCCCTCATACTTTAACTGTTGACCTGAGGTGGGCGTTCTCTTCGTCTTGTCGGAGTTCCTGCTTAGCTGCTCGGGGCAAAAAATTACTAGGCACACGTCCACTAGAAGGTGAAGGATTCAAGTTCCTGCGATGGCTTCTTCGGAGATTCAAATTTCTGACATATTGTAGAGCCTGTCGTAATCCCTTCTATCTTCCCTATTGATTACCTCCAAGGACTTGTATCTCCGATCTAATCAGACAACCTCCCAGAGTTCGTGCTGAATCATCGTGATGACTTGACAAGTAAGTGTAGTCATGGCTGCGAACATTATGGCTATCGTTTAGCTCCCTATCAGTGGGATCGACTCCTCCTCTGAGAAAGCTGGTACTCATTATTGTGTAGACATTCCACAGATGACGCCGATTGTAGGTTAGATTTTTAGGAAGGCCTAGTTGAATTCTCGAACCAAATTGACGAGCACAAACAATCTGCAAGAGAAGAAGACAATGAGGATGTGTCGATTCTCTTCAAATCGATGGCACTCCGATGATTAAGTTAGTAAGCTTAATCACAATGAATTGAACAAAAGACTCTAGCTTTAACTCTAGTGAACGTACCTTACACCTTCGTGGTATGGGGTATTTATAAGTTTTGGAATGTCATAATCTCATAAGGAATTGTATTCTATCTCCTCCTAGGAATCAATCACTTTTGGATATTATTTTTGTGTCCTAGTCCTTTTAAAAATGAACTCGCATATGTTTGATCGACTTGATCCTTACTGGATCTAAGCTATAATTACTACTGTTGGGGTCACCATCTGAGCATTAGTGAGCTTGGGCTTCTCCTAACCCAAGTTGGCAACCTGTTGTTAGTTAGGCCCAACCTATTGTATTTGGGCTTGGTTATTTTGACCCACAATACTGTAATAGATTAATTACAAAGATACCTTCTAAATTATGGCTTAGTATTACTAAACCGTTCTAAACTCTAAAACATAACATATGGACCCTATAAATTATCAATTTGTTTTAATCAAAACTTTCTATTAGCAATTTGTTTAGAGAGTGGATAAAAAAAATTGTTATGTAACTTGTACGTGTTCACAAAATTATAATTTTATACTTGAATTGACCTTCTATTATTACAATAATTATTTAATAACTGAAATACCCTTTAAAATGACATGTAAATAAAGGGAAAATCCATGGGGCATTTTTGTATACATGTGCAACTTACATGATAATTTTTCATCCACTCTATGTTACGTTTTAGAGTTTAAGAGAGTTTAGTGATACTGAGTCATAGTTTAAGGGATGTTTTTTTGTAATTCCTATTATAATTTGCAATTAAATCCATTCAAATGATATGTGCTAGTTAAATATCAAACACTCTCTCTTTTTTAAATAAGTTTAATCCTATTTCATCTAAGCCATTTAGTTAGCATATGGGGGGCATTTTTTTAAAGTGTTTTTTCTGTAAATTTACCATTGTATTTTTCGTAGTGTAAGGAAAATACTAACGTTTAAAGCGTGTAAATTTTTATTGTTTAGGTGAACTAATTAAAAGAAGATCTCAGTATAAGAGTAGTCATAAAATCAACTTCATAAAGACTTACAAATACATTTTTTTGTATTAATATTGAGCTAATATTGGATGATATGACTTGGGAGACATCATCATAATCATCTTGAAAATACAGCCAAAACTTTGTGCTTGCAAAATGATTAATGACAATGTTTTCATCAAATGGTGCGTGGCATCCGGAATGGGGAAAGATTAACAAATTTCACACTTTCTTTCACCTTGATTTCAAGTTTATCAAAAAAAAGAAAGGTATTCGACAGAACTTTGGATAAAATAAAATATCATTGAATTTTTCAATAAGGCTGTAGTGCAGTGGTAACATTATTCTATTACCAAATGAGTATTATGAGTTTGGAACACGCAAATTGTTTTTGGATTCAGGTACAAGTCTACCTATGTATGATCCTTCCCAATACTAAGCGGCAGTGAGAGCCCATAGTATTGGGCTGACTTTTTATAATTTCCCATGCGGATGTGTTTGGATCTTAAATTGGTTAAGAAAAAATAAAAAGGAAAATAATATAAAATTATATTATATGTTTGGTTATAAAAAAAATAAAAAATAAAATAACATAAAAAAAAATTAATAAGAATTTAGAATCTCTCATTTCTTTTTAAATTGGGTATGGATGTTTTCAAATTCCATAATTTGAACTAGCCTAATCACCTTCATCCCAGTCATGTTCTATTGGTATGGGCTTAAAATGGGCTGATTGGAAAGGTGGGATTTGTTAACCCACGTCATTATGAGCTAGATTGGACTATAAAATTTATCCCATATTGCCCCCACGAATCTTGGCTCGCTTTAAAACTGCAAACCTATTTTTGACACCTTTTTCTTTTGGGTCCAGACCTTTGTTATTGATTGGTGATATCAGTTCCACTAAGTGGCACTTACAATAACGGCCCAGTGCACAGCCCAGAACAAAGTCAGAATTTTATTCCCACATGGGCTTGAATTACTCGGCGGACACAACCCCACTCTTCCTATTTTTTCTTTTTAATTATTTTAGATCTTAAATTTGCAGAGGAAAAGAAAACAGAAATTATACAATCAAAAAATTAAGTGAAAAAGGTAAATTTATTATTTATTTTTTGGTTGAGTTAGAAAAATAAAATAAAATAAAATAAAGTAATTATCAAAAAATTTATGCATTTGTTTGTTTCTTCATAAAAATGAATATGCATCTATAATTTTTGCGTTAAATTCAAAAATAAGAAATGAAAAATATTAAATTCATTAAAAAATATTCACTACCTCTAATTTTTTTTTGCTAGTTTTAAGCGTAGTTACTAAAATGAGAAGTGGAAGTTGAAAATATTAGGAGAAACAAAAGCAAAAAACGTAGTCAAAAAATATAAGGGGAAATAAAAATCAAAAAACGGTTGGAAAACTTAATAAAAATCTTATTAAAATATTTTTGCAAAACTCAAAACAATGAGACATTTAAGAAATTCAGTGGAGACCTTCCGAACACTTAGTGGAAACTTATATGCATTGGCGGACCCATGTAGAGTCGAGTGGCAGCGGCCGCTGCCACTCAGATTTCTGCCACTGGAATTTTTTTTGTTTTTGGACAACAAAAGATAAATTTATTAAGAGAGAATCAACTTTACAAGTCACAAAGACTTTACAAAGCAACCACAAGAGAAGAAGGTTGACAAGAGTTCAACCGAAACAAAATAAAAACACTCTCTGTATTGCATCATTCTCTTTTAACTACATTTTTGCACTATCCGTGTATTCAGTAGATGATTTTTATGCTTTCTCACTTTCTCTCACTTAAATGTAAATGATTTCTATATTGTTTTGGTTGAGTGTTTGTTGATACATTTGTACAGGTGCACAATAGACAATACATTTGCATAGACACACGATACATTTGCACAAGCGCACATTTGTTATATATTTGAATGTGTAGAATTTGTAAAATTAGTGATACATTTGCATTGTTTGAGTTTTTTTATTATTAATTTATTTTGATCCAGTTATGGAGCACAAGCGCACATTTGTTATGTATTTGAATGTGTAGAATTTGTAAAATTAGTGATACATTTGCATTGTTTGAGTTTTTTTATTATTAATTTATTTTGATCCAGTTATGGAATGATATTGTAAGAAAAGAACATTAGAAGAATTAAATGCCCGAGACAGCCAAGAGTCTATTAATAAACAAGCTTTTCCAACTAATTTACCCCATGTAGAGCTCCATATAGATGATCTTGAAGCAAACCTTGAATTAACAAAATAATTGTTCAAGAGTATTTTTCGCCTCTACTGAAAAAAATTTTTATGTCCACCACTACCTATATGAATAATTCTACGGGTATTAAGTTAAAACTTAACGGAAAAATATATATATATATATATATTAATATTTCAATCTTTCGAAGCGTTTTTTTTAAGTTTTTAAAGGGTTTTTGTAAAATATTCTAAGAATTTTCAAAACGTTTTTTAAGAGTTTCCAAAACATTACTCTCGCGTTTCTAAAATGTTTTTTTCAAAATTTTCAAACGAATTTTGTATTCATATCGGAAGCGCGTTTTTTTCTCCCAAATGAGTTTTTCAGTAACTATAATTTTAAGTTCACTCTAATTAAAAATATTTGCTGGTGGGAAAATATTTATTTAAATATCTTAAAAATTAGTCCTTAAATATCACGATTTCTAATTTTCATAAGCGCGGACGGAGCTTTCAATGGCATATCCATGGCATATACCCTGAACTCTTCAAAGAACCGTAGACAGACTAGAATCCCAGTTTGACCCCTGGCCATTGTGTGACTTTTTTGGTTTTTCAAAATATTCTTAAAAATATACAAAACTATAAAATAATTTTTTCACTTTTAAAAACTCAAATTTACTGAGAAGCCAAAAATAATTCAGCTTCGCAATCTATTACTGTGCCTCTTTAGGTCCTTTTGGTTTGCTAAACTTTTCGTAAAAGCAACTGTATTATTTTCATAATAAAAAACCAAGGATTTTAGGTCTCTCATAATTTGTCAAAAACAAAAGCTGTGTTTTATCAATTTTTATGCGTGAGGCTTTTTTTTTTTTTAATATATGCAACAACATGTGCAAGGTCATTTAGTAACACACCTAGTATTTTTTGTTACATTTGTGTCAAAATAATTATTTTGCCCTTAAGAAATGATATTTTTTTTTGGGTATGATAATAATGATGATATATGTTAAGGTTTTTTCATTTGGTTGCCTACGTATGACAAGTTTTATAATCTGACTGAAATTTCAAGAATAGAATTTGTCAACAATGGTACATTAAAAATAGTGAAGCCAAGTCAACATTGTCATGTTCTAAGGAGACCAAAATTTCTAGTATTTTTTCCCCCTCACATGACTAGTAATTAGTTGTGAATGTTTCAAATAAGTAACCCTATCTATAAAAAAAAAAAAAAAAAGGTCAATCATAAATAACACATAGATTTTACAAAATTTGTGGAAAAATGGTCCTATAGGCTATAACCGGTATGAGAAACAATTTCTTCTATATCTTTTCTTTTTATTTTTAACGAAGGAAAAAAATTAGGCGAAATGCTACTGACACGTAGCGCAATGCCATTGGCCCACTGCTGGTGGGGCCAATCCCTAACCAAAGCGCGGGTTTTGATTTTTCATTTTGGACTCAATCAGCTCTCTCTCTCTCTCTCTGTCTTCTTGTATGTCAACTCGGGAAGGGAGAGAGAAAACAGAGTATGAATTGGGGGTTTAACGTGTTGCTGTAGAGCATTAGAAGGAGGAATAGAATAGGCAAACATGAGATCGGAGACGGTAACGCTGGTACTGGTGAATCTGGCGGGAATAATGGAGAGAGCGGACGAGTCTCTGCTGCCGGGGGTGTACAAGGAGGTTGGGGCCGCCTTCCACGTTGACCCGACGGGGCTGGGGTCGCTCACACTGTTCCGGTCGATTGTGCAGTCGGCGTGCTACCCTCTCGCCGCCTACCTGGCGGTGCGCCACAACCGGGCCCACGTCATCGCCTACGGTGCCTTCCTCTGGGCCTTCGCCACCTTCCTCGTCGGCTTCTCCTCCACCTTCTCCCAGGTCCTCCCACCTCTTCATCCTTCCTTTTCTCTTAATCTTGTTTAACTTTGAACTGTGGAAACTCAAACTTTTATCTGTTCGATGATATGTGGAATTGTATTATCTGTTTCGTTTATAGATTTTGTGTAGTTTTGGATTAGGTTGGAAAATAAGCCACCTAAGCAAAAGCAGAAGGGAATTTCAAATTTCAAACATTAACTTGCTACTTGAGTGTTGTGTTGTATGGTTGATTTTGCCGAAATTGTTGGTAACATGCTTGCTGTTGTTATTAAATCAATCAATTTTAAGAGGGTGAAGGTGAACTTTGGCTGTTCCTTTTTCGCTGTGTTCTAGTCTAAACTGGGTTGTGGAGGATGGGATTTGCAACTACTTACTTGGAAAACTAAGATGGAACAAGGCATAGAAAAGATAAGGAGTAACGATGACTTAAAAGATATTTTTGAAAATAAATTGCTTGGAAAACATTTTAATGATAAGCTGATAAAACCCAAAAGAGAAACAATCTGGAGCATATGTGGGCCTTAAGAAAACATTCAAATATCTTAATTAGCTAATTGGCAAATCACTTCCATTTTTCAAAATATAAAAAGTAAAAAAGATTTTACCTAGTGTTGGGCCCATAATTGAGGCCATAGGGAGGGGTAAGACTGGATAAAGACCTAGCCTTTGCATAATTTGTCCATAAGAAAACGTCCAAAGCTCTTAATTAGATAATTGGTGAAGCACTGACATCTTTAAAATAAATAAGAGATAAAAAAAATATTGCCCATTGTTGCTCCCATAATTGAGGCCACGGGGAGGGTATGATGAGATAAAGACCTACCCTTTGCGTTATTTATCCAAGGTAGCTGTTCTCAAACTCATACTCATACTCAAACTCACATTCTTACACTTGCCAATCTGAGTTTTAACCATTTCATGAACCAACTCCTATGCACAATTTCTTCTAAAAGTGCAAAATATTGCATGATTGTAAACAAATAAAAAGCATAGACACAGATACGAATACAGGATACTGTGATTTTCATAAAAGGAGGATACAAGCATGGCATGAATACAGTGAGAAATACATATTTTATATATAGTATTGAAAAATAACACTAATTAAATATGAAAAATACTATACAATCCATAATTTAATATGAAACCAAATGAAACAAGTTTACAATTTTATATGTATGAATACACATTATTTTTGTTTATTATTTGATCTCAAGTTATTTTCTTTAAACTTTTAATGTGTTGATTGTGGGTCTAAGTGATGGATATGTGTGACCTCTAAGTGTTCAAACGGTGTCTAACTGCAAAAAAAAATTAAAAAATAATAGGACACATTTGGAATCATGTCCGATGTGTATTGTGAAGTATTCGACGAGTGTCGATTTCGAACACAGATACGATAAAAGTTCCATAAAACATCTAAATTGTTTTCTCGAAGTCTGTGTTTAATTTTGCATATCATGGCATCGCCACGTTACCATCATACCGATGCCATATTTCCACGAGTGTGACCCTCTCTAGTTGGGGTTATCATATGTAGTGTCTAAACTTCGAGCTAAGGCAATGTGGGGTTATAGATCCATACTAGCTTGCCAGGTATGTTTGAGGCACCTACTTGGCTCAATTGAGAGGACCTCTACAATATGCCACCCTCTCACTCGCGATGGCACTCTCATGCTCCATTTGGTAGAGCTTAAATTTAATTTTTTTTCATTTTGTTTTTTTTTGCTTATAAACAAAAAAGTTATTTTATTTTATTTTATTTTTTTTGGGCTTATGAGCTAAAAAAGTCAAGCCGAAAAAGCTTGAAAAAAGTTGTACCAAACAGGCCCTCAGTGCTTCCTTGCTCAACCAAGGTATTATTTGCCAGGCGGTCCCTCCTATATTTCATTCACTCCTCTCCGAGGGCTCTCCAGAGTTCAAGACTATCTCTAGCCATTTCCAAAAAGACACCCTTATGCTTACTTTAGCCTAGGTCGGGAGTAGGGCCTATGGACCTCCTCGAGGTTGGTGCCACTGTCATGGGGTGCTTGAGCTGTCTCATGGCTCATGCGGGGGACCTCCGGAATATGGAACTTGCCAACTAGAGTTGATGGTTCATCAATATGGCTCATTGCACTCTCTTTCAAAAGACTTGCGCCTTGACTGGTCTGAAAGAGAGAGAGACATCCACCAGAAGATACTGAGATGAAAAGAATAGACACATGGCACTCTTCGTACTTCTCCACACTTGAGGAGAGTGCCCAACCACTTCTGAGACCCTCCAAGGCCTCTAAGATATTCAGCACCTGCATTCCTTACCTCCAATTTTTTTGAACCAAGGAGGGTGATTTATTTTTCCCTTGTCTCTACTCAAGCACGCGACATTGGTTGCCGTTGAGATGACCTCCAATGCCTGACATTTCCACCTCCATGCAATCTCAGAAACTCTGATTTTTCATTCTCACTGTCTCTGACTACTCCTTACGGCTCTTACCCTTTCCTCATCCAGTAGTCTCTAGCCATCTCATAGCCTATATTCACTTCCCAGAGGGCCCACAACTAGCCCACTCACTTCTCCTTCCACAAGGACATATAAAAATCCTAGGGTTTCTGGCTGTTTCTTCCAAGACAGCAGCCAAGAGACCACCCTCAATTTGATATTCTAAGGAATAATAATTGGCAATACCTCAACTTAACAGGCATGTGGAGCACTGCTTTAATACTTAATCTCAAATGTGTTGGCTGTGCCATGCTCTGTTGTACATCGAATTTTTTGGCATCTGGCGAATAATTATGCATCTGTGAACTTAGTGATTTTAAAATAGGACAAGCATAAAGCATTTATCTAGTAAATGATGTAGGGAACTCCTATGTGTAATTAGGCAATCAGTCTCACCAAAATAGCTAAAATTTTGATGAAATTGAAGTCATGTAAGACATATCTGACATCCTACAATGACCTCAACTTTTGAAACGTTAGTTAATATAAATAGATTTTCTCTTTGTAATAATTTCAATTTCATGCAGTGTCCCATTTATTACCTACCAATACAAACAAGAAGAAAATTTACCATGCATAGAATGAGAAAGGGTTTTTCTTTTCCCCTCTTCCAGATAGTTATTAAGATATAGGTAAAGGAACTGGCTCTTCTTGTGACTTCTAAAATTTACTAAATCCAAGTCCAGATATGGAAATTGACAAAGACTCAAAGAACACTTTTAAGTCCTTGAATTTGAATACATGAAGTAATGTAGACAAATGTTATTTGTGGTCAACACTTCTAAATGGTCATTTTCACCCTTAAGTTGTTCAGGATTTGTTGATCAGGTTGCTGTGTCAAGAGCGTTGAATGGGATTGGCCTTGCAATAGTTACACCTGCAATTCAGTCCCTTGTAGCTGACTCAACAGATGACAGTAACCGGGGGATGGCCTTTGGATGGCTACAGTTGACCAGCAACCTTGGGTCAATTATTGGTGGACTCTTCTCTTTGTTGATAGCTCCAATGATATTCATGGGTATTCCAGGTTGGAGAATATCCTTTCATCTTGTTGGTATTATCAGCATCTTTGTAGGTATAATAGTTCGCCTATTTGCCAATGACCCACGCTGTAAAGATAGTGGTGCTAAGGTTAGAAATCAAATCCCCGGCAAATCCTTCTGGTCAGAAGTGAAAGACCTGGTTCAGGAAGCCAAATCAGTTATGAAAATCCCATCCTTCCAGATTATTGTGGCTCAGGGTGTCACTGGTTCATTTCCCTGGTCAGCTTTGTCATTTGCACCCATGTGGTTGGAACTCACTGGATTCTCCCATGAGAAGACTGCATTCCTGATTGGCGTGTTTGTGATTTCTGGTTCACTTGGGGCAGTCTTTGGAGGTATGATGGGGGATAAGTTATCCAAGCACCTCCCAAATTCTGGCAGGATAATTCTATCACAGATAAGCTCAGCATCGGCCATCCCTCTAGCAGCAATATTACTGCTAGTTTTACCTGATGATCCCTCCACAATGGTAATTCACAGCTGGTTATTGTTCATTACAGGGTTTTGCATATCTTGGAATGCTCCGGCTACAAATAAGTAAAGACTCTCAACCTCCTTTACATTTTCCTGTGTCTTATTGATCATAGGCTTTAAGTCCATAATATTAATTCAAATTTCAGGCAGTTTCAAATTTCCCATCAATCTTTTATCTGGGAATGCAATTAAATTGACCAGTTCATTCAATTGACTATTTTGATAATATGGTGTAGACAGTCCAATTTTTGCAGAGATTGTCCCTGAGAAATCCCGAACAAGTATATATGCTTTGGATAAATCTTTCGAGTCCATACTATCATCATTTGCTCCCCCTGCTGTTGGGTTACTGGCCCAGCATGTTTATGGTTATCAACCAGTTCCTGAAGGATCCGAAGATATTGCAACAGACAGAGGGAATGCTGCTTCGCTTGCCAAGGCACTATACACAGCAATAGGAATTCCAATGGCACTGTGTTGCGTCATCTATTCTTTTCTCTACTGTACCTACCCAGGGGACAGGGAGCGAGCTCAAATGGAGGCTTTAATAGAATCAGAGATGGAACCAATGGAGCCAGATGGTTGGCCTGCAAGAGGACAATATTCCCAAGTTCAGTTCTCTGAATCAAAAGAGCTTTATATTGACGAAGAAAGCGTTGTTGAAATGGGTTATGAAGGGAGAGAGAGTCTTGATTTTGATGATAGTGATGACAAAATGTTACGTTACCGCCAGTTGTCCTCCTCCAAGCTAGGTGCTAGTATTCCTGAGAAGATGAAGCCCGCTTGATCTCTCAAAGCTGCCATCAGTTGGAGCTACGTAAGTAACTGGGAATCTTTGGTGTCATTGGTTAATATAAATCATGCGGGAAAATTCAGTTTTGTAATGATAGATGCAAATTTTGGAGGAAATCAAAATACTTGAAGATGTACATGAACCGGATATCAATCTTCTAATATTCCTCAGGCTGGGAGATCACCCGGTCTCAGGAAATGTAACCGGCCAGAAACAATTGAAGGACGTTAGATTATTGAGCAAGTTCTGGTTATTTTGTTACCGGCTTCATTGCTATTTGATAATCAGAATGACCTTCCATTTTGTATAGAAACGTGGGTGTTTGTAAAATTTGAAATTTTGAACCATATTCACCGTTGTGATGTCTAGACGTCGGAAATTTGTGTACTCAAACTCAAGTTTACACCAAGCATGAAGTCCTGCATAATGCATGGCATACGAAAAAATGTAAGCATCGAACAGTAGTATGTGGTTCTGAACTTCTGTCTATAGTCAGTTTAAACACTGCTCTTTTATGATAGTCCTTCCAATGTTGAATTATATACAGGATTTCAATGCTACAATTCAGAAAACTCTGTATTAAGCATCTGCAAGTTGGTAGAATCTCTCTTTAAATACATCAGCAGTGTTTTGATTTGCACGCCATGAACACTACACGATTTGAACATTGCCTGTGGTATAAGAAATACAAAGCTTGGACCTCACAGACAGCCACCAAGTGTAATGTCGCTTTTCAATTAAAATAGTTTGAGAAAGAACAGGGAGAATAAAAGAAAACCAGATGGTTAGCCCGGTTTTGTAGCAGAAATCATCACAAATCGCCTGTTCCTCGTGCATGCAAAACCCACAAGACCACAGGCATTGCAAAGATCTTCAAGTTCTCACTCCATCCATCTCGTATGTAATAATACACAAATAAGTTTCAAGCCGAAGAAACTTACCTGGCGCAGAGGTCTCAAAAATGGGAGAGCTGCAAAAGGACCATCCACTATGTATGTGCTAGCAACAAAAACACCTCCAGGTCGTAAAACTCGACTTACCTCAGTCACCCGTAAAACCATAGCTACAAAATTAAATAATACATATGCTACATGGACGTCTTACAAGATCAGAATGCAGCTTCCCATGGAAAAGGTGGGAACTAATTCTTTTGCATATTTGACTATTAGGCCCCCCTCGATTCAATAAAGTCATTTTCAAAGAGTTTCTGTCCTTTATCTCCTCATGCACTTAATGAAACCCTCGGTGGATTGAATGAAGACTACAGCTTCTTCCTGAAGTCCACCAGGTCTTCCCTCTTCGAAAGAGTAGGTCATCAGAGAACTGCATAGAGGTGGATTGGGTGTAGACCTATGATACAATCAAGATGATTGCTAAATGAAACTTTTCCAGTGGACTTTTACTATTAAAAATTAACCACAGTTCTTGAATCTATTGGCATAAGTCATAAAATGGTTCAGTTAAGTGTTTGGTCCCCCTTTCAGTTGACGCTGTCAATCATTTGAGGATCAAAGGTAAGGAACCTCAAGTACATGGGCCTGTGGAGAACTGATTTAGGAAGAAAATAATCAGGATGATACATTCCAAAATGTGGAGGAAGGTTCCAACTCTTAAACACAATGGCGTGCTTCCTAAAATGGAGGGGACAATGTGAGACAAATGAGGAAGTGTACATAGTACATTGGCCCATCCACAAGTATGCCAATTGACAATATCCCTTCAGTCAGCATGAAATTAAAAAGGTTATAACAAAACTGAATTTCCATATGCATGAAAATTGAGCCAAATTAATGGTTATAATAGGAAAACCAAAGCCAAACTTTTTAAACCACCACCACAGCCAAACAGCCCCTTTGTTTGACCCTAAAGATCAAAATCTTGGAGCCTTTTCACATTCACCTGGAAACCCAAATGCAAACTCTCTATACAATCTCGATCTAGTTTGGTCCAGATCAGGACTAAGATCTGAATCCATGAATTACACCGATCTTGGAAACTTCACAGGCTTATCTTCACTATCATCATCAAGCCAGTCTCTTATAGGGCTTTCAGCGCCCAGTCAGGGCCCATTTCCAAGCTCATCAGGCATGCCATTACCATCAGTTGATGGAAATAATGGTGGGAGAGCTACGCCAAGGTCTGATCAAAGTCAAGCCGTCGTAGCCAAAAACTCCAGGAAGCGCACCAGAGCTTCACGGCGCCCGCCCACCACAATTCTCACCACCGACACGTCGAATTTCCGGCAGAGGGTGCAAGAGTTCACGGGGATCCCTGAGCCTCCATTTTCGGCATCTCCATATTCTCGCCGGTTTGATCTCTTCGGCGCCGGCTCAGGCCTGAGGTCTGGTCATTTAGAAACACTTGGACCTGTTTATCCTTTTCGACCATCAATCCAGAAGGTTCCACCACCACCCTTTGTTTCCCCTTCTTCTTCTCCATCATTATTGAACTCTGCAATGGTCGGTCCTACTGGTAATATTGCTAATACTTCTAACAATACCATCTCCATTTCCATTGCTGGTCTCAACTCTTTCTCTCAGACTATGCTAAACATGCAAAACCCAATTCTCACATTCCAGCAATTCCAGGGAAATTCAGCAATTCCTTCTCTTGATCATGAATTGGGTATAACTCATAAACATCTGAATGGAAACCTTAGTGCGTTTCCAAGCCATGGACGTTCCGATAATCTTTCGAGATGGAGAGGTGAAGAGGCATCTAATGGTGGAGGTCAAGAACACTGGGGTTCTTTTGATGGGAACAATGGTGAAAATGTTAATGGCTACAAGCTGAACTGCTCAGCCTCTACATCAGATTTCCACCCCGATAAGGGTCTGGCTAACGTTTCCTCGAGGAATGAAGGTACGGTGGATTCCTGGATTTGTCCTTCGGATTAGTGAGGAAATATAGGAAATGGTAAGGGAATTATGTGGCACTAATTACAATGATTATGATAGTGATGATTGATCAGCCCGTGGTTTAATTTCTTGATTAATAAACCCGAATCACCAGTACTAAATATATTAGCATCTAATTTTATATATATAATACTTACAGAATTTTGATTCTACAATAGTGTTTTTGTATTGTTGATTTATAATTCTTCGGATTGTTCGTGGCTTTACATGGTTTTCCTACTGTAACGCGGAATTTCATCCTGCAAATTCTCTTCCTTGTAACTTATCGAGGAGAAGAAGTTAAACAGGCTGCTATTGTCATGCTTGAGTAATTTTGTAACCATGTTCTTGTCTCTTAGCAAATAACACGGCTAAATGAACAATTTATATTATATATATATATATATATATATATGTATGTATTATAACAAACATTTATGGGTTTGTTTAGTACCGTGGTGTGTTGGCTTCCAGTTTAGCTATAAGGGATGAGAGAGTAAGACAAAGATTAGTAGGATTATTCCCTTAATTACTAGTGTGTTTTTAACATTTATCTGAAAGAACTGAAGTGTTTTAATATAGAGAAGCATATTAAGATTGCTGGGAAGTCAATGATTAGTTTCTTACTCAAAACAAGAATTTTAACAAACTTGGTTCACCATGATATTTCAGTCTAGTAGTTTCTGTGAAATAATTATAGAATGAAATCAAATGTTTTCGAGTTCCATTGTTCAACAAATTTTAAAAATTATAGAAATCAAACCAAATGTTGCAGGCATCCTAGATCAATAAGCTTGATCCCACCTGATGCTAACTATACAGCAAATCTCATTTTCTTGTACTTTTCTACTGGGATTCGGTTTAAGGGTCACTGTTTCTATTTATCAATAATATAACCATTAATTGAGCATCTTTAATACTTTGAATTTCTCCTAATGCGTCGGAGTTGTTCTATTAACACTTTTTCTTTTGGTATATATACATACAAAAATTAGTTAAGGGATAACTTTTTTGTTAAAAATCTTGTGTAATCGATCCTATGTTTACACTTAATCATAACCATTAGATATTGAGTAATTGACATCAAAAGGAAGGTATAATTATCACTCTCTCGAAAAAAAAAATAATAATCACGATCAAAATTAGAGGGGAAAAAAAACCAAAAAGGAAAAAGGGTTGGAGATGATTATCAATGGGATTTTGGGAGACTGAGGACCTTTATGAGAGGATGTAGTGACATATATGACAATCTCTTTTGGAATCATGGTGGCCCCTTGCCAGAGAATTAGTTGGTTTTTAGCAATGATGGTTGTTTCTCTCCATCTGTCCATCTCCATTTCACTCAGTTGTTTAGCTCAGTCCTCAGGGCCATGTGAGAGAGACGGAGGTCAAAGTTTTGACCTAAAAAAGGTCTCTCTCTCTCTCTCTCTCTCTCATGGTGCCATGTCAACCATTACCTCCTATAGAAAGCATATATCAAACAATGAACAAGACAAATTAGAACCCTCCCTATATACACTTTATCAAAAATATTGTAATAAACTCACCCAAAGTTGAGGTGGAAGTGCAGGGCGGACCGATCAAGCGCTAGGGTAGGCAGCCAGCCCTGAAATTTGAAAAAATAAATTAACTCGACTTATTTTATATTTTGCTTTGAATTTTATTTTAATAATTTTTTTTCACTTGCGCTTATGGTACTTGATAATTAACTTGAGACTTACATTCTAAATATAAACTCTAATGATCAATTTTCAAACGTGTTAGGGGATTGTGAGTTTGCTCAAAAGTTAGTTCAGACGAAAAAGGATACTATCTACCCATTAAATAATGAAATTATTTTAAAAATATTTCAAAATATGAAACAACAAAAATGATTGTTGTAATTTATCATTTACTTTTATTTAAACATTGTTTTGTGTAAGAAACATTTGATATTAATATATAAAATCTTAAAAATTATCGTATTCGTTGCATTATTCTAAAATTAATCATCTTACTTATGAAAAATTTTCAATGCACCTAAAAAAATTCCTAAATTCCAATACAGAAGTATATATATACTTGAATGTAGAGAGAGAGATTGATAAGAATATTTTCATAATCACGATGAATAAATAATCATGATGTAATTTTATTATATTCCTTGTTCCTTTCTTAAGTATTCTAGCTGTTGTTAGCCTCCTAGATCCAATTATGTCGTATATCATTATTAATCTTAATTTGTTATGAAAACAGTAAAATCATTATTTATGCATAACTTTTACAGTAATAACGTAAGTATTGACGTTTTTCTCATTTTATTGTATGTTTTCTTCATTTATATATAGAGGTAGAGAAAGCACACAAGAAGAAGAAGAAGAGAGAAAAGAAAGAGAAGGAGAGAAGAAAAGAAATGAGAGATAGAGTAGAGACATTGACAATTATAGCGAGACAGTTGTATTTATATTTCTTCTTATAATATAATGAAGTCTTAGGTGATCAAGAAAATCAACTTTTAATAGTTCCAGAACTACTAATCTAAAAAATATTTGACAGTTCTCGAAAACCTAATTTTACTATATACTATGTTGAGTTATATTTATTTGCTTTATATTTTCTCTAGTTTTATAACACGTTATCAGCACGAGACTCTAAGTGCTTGCAACATTTGTTTCTTTTATATTTTTTACCACGTCAAATGATCTGTGGAGATAGCACATGAAACTTCATTTGAGTTTATACAGAATCTGAGGTATTCTCATTGTCAGTTTAATTCTATTGCGTATTATATTTTTAACCTTAGTATCAGAGCCACAAGTGGTGCTTTCCTGCTTGCGTACACTATTTTCTTTATGAAATTTTGATTGAGTTTTAATGGTGGTTTGGCCAAACAATATCTGATTGGCCTATTTTTTAGTATGTTATAACTTATAACAACATGATTCAATCAGTGAAATTTCATAAAAAAACTTATTCTCGTTTGACGTAGATCTGAAAAAGATATTTTAAAATTCAAAAATTTGTTGGTTCATTTCTCACAAATCTTGAATTTTTGCCCTATTTTATTTATAGACCTAAAATTCTTATTTCAATAACTTTCCATAAACATACGGCTTGGCTATAGTTTGATGTCTAGATTAAAAATTATAAACAATTTAAATCCAAATATTACTGAGTTTATTCGAGATAAGAACAGTAATATTATATATACATATATACCGGATGAATAGTACTCTTACTATTATTGATAAATATTGAGATGAATAGTAGTTAATTGTCAAGAATTACTATTCATGAAAAATAATTTTACCATTCATGAATAGTAATTACATAGTAATTATACAATAAAATATTAAATAAATGGTCCTGATCACTACTATTTATAAATAGTGATTGTACAGTAATTGAATAGTGTGTTGCACAGAACTTTTTCATTTATGTACATTCAGATAGTCCTATTTTATCATAATACCCATTTAACATTAATATATTCTGTAGAAATTTTACATGATCATTAACTTATGGTTATCAAATCATATTATTGCAATTACATTTTATTATATGTTGCAATTAAATAGAAGAAATCAAGCATTCTTGTAGAATGCTTTAAGGCTTGCACATTATTTATTTAATTATTGTTACTTTATAAAGTCGGTTTGCCGCCTACTGCTATTTTAATTTTTGTTACTTTAATTTATGCTAACTATGCTTATTACGGCTACTGATAATTTTAGCATTGTATTAAATCTTCTTCAAAACAAATATGAGTGCTTGGAAATCGTACTTTTTTTAAAAAGCTCATTATAATTAAATGCACCTATAGTTGCATAATGCACTTACAGTTATATGATTTAGTTGAATACACCTGAAATTGTAAGACTATGGATAATGATTTAGTACACATGGAGTTGTAATAATTTACAAGTGCTGATTAGTACAATTTTTATTATTCAAATTAACCCACGCAATGAAAATGATGTGAAAGAAATCTTACTGATGAAGATGTGATAGAAAAATATATTTACATTTTGTGCATTGAACGTGCTTCAGCAGTAGCAATGTCGAAAGTGTTCATGCAAAAAAATATTCTAAAATAATATATTATATTCCAATAGCACATCATGTAAATATCATAAAAGATAAGGTTAATGGTAAATAGTTAAATAAATTAGTTATAATTCATATGTACTATTTATGTTACTATTTATGTGTTCCACGCTATTTTAGTTTTGTCTCCCATTGTTTCTTAAATTTTCATTAGTGTTATATCATCATCTTTTTGAAACAGATGCAATTTGATTATTGTGGATGTAATTGTAGATGTGACCCAATGTAAATATTTTTTGAAATTATAGATTTATCTTGAAGGTTACAATGTGTAAATTAAAAATAATACAAGATACTACCAAAAGTGGAATAATGTAAGAAAAAAAGAAAATAGAAAAAAGTTTGTTGAATAAACCTCACATGAATTATGAAAATATTTCATTGGTCACGTACTTATAGTATAATTAATTATTATTTACAATAGAAATAATTTTTACAAATTTAATTATTTAATTGATGATATATAGATTCATACATTATTTTAAAGTTTCTTGAATTATTCTTTTAGTAAAATTGAAACTTCATATATATTTTACATCTGAAAACATGGATCATACTAGTGCCTTAATTATCTCAAAGATGAATATGAAAGATATATGTCTTGTAACTAGTGCTAGAATGTACACAATTCTTTGAAAAATAAACATATTTCATAAACTTAACATTAGCTGAAATTAATGTTAAAACAATATAAGCATTACAAAATTGATTAGAGACTTTGAAAGAATTAGGTTCTAGGAGATTTAGGTTTCGAAAAAGCTAATATAATGCTGGCAAAAAGAATAAAACAAAATATTGATAATGACTTGTATTCTACTAAAGTTACAACAAATTTGCTCAAGGTTTACAAGTATTTTTATATTATTTCCATTATTTATATGTTAGAATCCCATAATGAAAAATAATATATAAATAAAGATAATACAAATATCTTTCTTTACACTTATTTTTTTCATGCCAAAAGCATGTAATAGAGAAACTTACTGATTTTCTTCTGAGTTATATATTATGCGACTATACAAGTTATGGGATCACCTAAAGTGATACATCAGAATTATTTTTAACTCAAAAGATTTTTATATTATGAAATCACCTGAAATGATGCACCTAACGTGAAACACCTGAAGTGTTGCACTAGAAATGCTTTCACTCCAAAATAATTTTACACTTTGGCATGATAGTCTTGTGTATCTAGAATCAATAATAATGTATCCAATCATTAAAAACTCTTATGAATATCTGCTATAGAACTAGAAGATTCATTTTCTTAAACTATTATTTGCTTACTCTGTGAGACTAACATATCTCTTATTTATGCATATATATATACAGTAGTTACATAGTTACATTTTTATTTACTCTTAACTCTCATATTTTACAGATAGTTATTTTAATGAGTCGGTTTTCTCACCATTAAGAGGAGATAAGAACAGTTGCAATATTGTAAAACTGTCTCATTTTGATCTTCGGATTCTCAAAATTCTTTACTTATAGACGATACTTGTAGATGATTACAAAATTTCCTAAAACATTCATCGACACGAAGATAATAATCAAATCATATCGATACCAATTGCTAATACTCTAGCACATATTGATGTTCTTGTAAGACAATCTGTTAATATAGTAGCATATGATTTCAAAACACTTGAAGCGTGGGAGACTTGTCGGTGCAAGCATCACAACTTTAGAAAGGGAAAAGGACAATAAAATGAGCAAATTGGTGTTCTTGAAAAAATCATAATTTCTAAACTTCGTAAAAATGAACTCTTGAAAAGTAATTTCCTGAAGAGATAAGAAATTATTTCTATAATTCCTGAAGAAGAAAATGAATCTCCAAAAGAGGAATCTCTATCATTGAAACTTTCTGAAAAACTCTTGTAACATAATCCCTAAAAGATGAATCTCTTGAAGAGATATCCCTGCAGAGCAAATGGTACTTGAAAATAATGAAATTTTAATCAATTATGTGAATACAGGAGCAAGATAGAATAGAAATAAGATTGTTGTCGACAATATATTTTTAGTTAAAGTGACATTTACAATTACCAGAAGTAATAAAGAGACTGAATCACAGACAGTCAACATATGTCGATGTTGATATGATTGATTAAAATGAAAAAAAAAATTACTGAGTTTTATACACATGAGCTCCAAAAGAGTAGTGATATTAATATCCAACAGATAAGTTCAAGCGATAAGATTTATGTGTTAAAACACTCTCAACTATAACATTTGAGAAATTGATACATAACGTTGACATGTGTCATCTAAAAAATCTTTCACTCTAAACAATCGAAGTTATTACTTGATGAAGCAGTAGGTCAGTTCCCAGGACGGCAACAATCGGCTCCAATGTAATCTGAGAAGGAAAAAGAGTGAAGGGCACCGGTGTGATGCCTGCCAAGGGCACTCCGATGCCTAAGTTAGATTTTTTGGAGAGATCAGCAGAGTTTTTTGGTTAGGGTTTTCTATTTGCGTATCTCCTTGGGGAAAATGATCTTTTCTTTTATATTGGCAGGCACCCTCGTAGCCTTAGAGGGCCGTTGCATGCATGGGGAAGGTGGGAGACGGCTGTCTATCCACGTGGCAGCCTGGCATTAGGAGTCCCGACCGGTGGCATGGCAGTGGGAGGCGTGGTTGTCCAATCCTCAATACGTGGCGCTCCCTTAGGCATATGTCAGGGTGAGTGAGGTGATTGCCTCCTACATGCGAGGTCTTGGAAACGGGAACACGTTATCATGATTGGGTTATCCATGATGGCTTTCACTGGCGTGAGAGGTGGGACAAATGACAGGTCCCATCTCGCAGGACCTGCTCGGGCGTGGCCCACTTGTCGTGGTCAGCCAGGGGCTGGTCGGTCATGACCTTCTTGATCAGGCCCCGACCAGCAGGGCCTCTCAGGGTCGATCCTCCTATTGTAGTACTTTCTCCTGGTCGGGATGATGAGGGTGTCCCTGGTCGGTCCCCATCAGTAGCCCTCCATTCCTCTGAGTACCCCGAGTGTGGGGTGTGGTCAGGGGAATCCGTGGTCTGCTCCTCGGTCCCCATCAGTAGCCTTCCATTCCTCTGAGTACCCCGAGCGTGGGGCGTGGTCAGGGGAATTCGTGGTCAGCTCCTTGGCCCCATCAGTAGCCCTCCAATCCTCTGAGGGATCCAAAGGGCGTCTCTGGGTTGGGAGGCGTCGCTTCGTGGGGGTGTGACGCATTTAAGGCGCCGTAGGCGCATTTATGATAAGGCTGGTGAAGATTGAGTGCGTCCATTGACATTTGGCCACGCGGCGCATGGTGATTAGCTGACGGAGGGTGACGCGACCCGTGGACTGCCAGCAGTTGGATCCGTGGCTGGGTGGGGCGATCTGATCCGTTGATTTTGAAAAAGAGGGTTTTAACCTAGGCAACAGCAGTTTTGGCTCCCACGCTCCCATACTTGCAGAATTTCGGACCGTTCCAGAGGGTTTCTTCATCGTCGTTGCTGGCCGTGTGGATTCGCAACCATTGCGAAGATTCTTACTGGGTTGGTAAGTGTTTTCGTTGTGGCCCTAAATTGTTGGGCAACTTAGGGTGTAGATTGTTCGGGGCGATTGTCATGGGAGGTTGAAGAACTGGCCGGGGCGGTGGCGAATGTTTAGGAGAAAGGGGTATGTGATAGGTTCGATGGATGAGAGAGAGGCGCAGTCGTCAGATTCTGAGAATACCCCCTCTCAGGATCTAGTGAGGGTGAGGGTTGGGGCCCCTGACAGTTCATCGGTGGGTCCGTCTGGGGCCTCCGAAGGGAGTACGGACCCAAGAGCCGGGGCGATAGTAGTGGTGGGGGTGAGGGAGTTCAACTTCGCGGCGAAGAGGGTATCCTCCGTGATGACAGAGAAGAGGATGAGGAGGATTTGGAAGGAATATCAAATGCCCTCTTCGCTGCGTTACAGGATTCCCAAGAAGGGGGAGTGGGCTTACACTGGTCGGCCAGGGGAGGTCTGTGTATACGAGGTCGCTCTGGCGAATGGGCTTAGATTCCCCGTCCTTACTCCCATCAGGGAGATTTTGGGTACTTTGGGGCTGGCGCTTGGTCAGCTCATGCCGAATGCATGGAGGATTTTGGTGGGGCTGGCGGTGTTGTGGCAGGCGAGTAGCGGTGGTAAGGACAGCCTCGCGTTGAGGGAGTTCTTACACTGCTACAAGATGTCGGAGCCCGAGAGTGGGTGGTGGTACTTTTCCGCTAGGAACAAAGGCACGGTGTTAGTGAAAGATTTGCCCTCGTCCCACAAAGGGTGGAAGGACAAGTTCTTCTTTGTATATGGCGAAGGTTGGGAGAGTCAACCCTGGGAACCAGTGGACGAGAAGTTCGTTCGAATTCCTCGCGTTTGGGGGAGGCCTTCTAGGAAGGGTACGCTCTCCAATCCCGGTGCTTTGCCTTTATTTTTGCGTTAGATTTGTAGGTCTGTAGAGCACTGACGTAGGTTGTTTGTTTTTAGCCTGGGCTGCCCCTACGTTGAGCGAGGAGTTGAAAGGGAGGATAGATCGAGCTGTCGAGCATGGTGTTACTGACGCCTGTGCCCTGGTGAATATGGAAAACCTGGGTATGTTCTTGTTAGGCCCTGAGCCTATAGATTATGCTCTAAGGGTAGAACGAGCAAGTAGTGAGTACTTGATATCTTGTAGATAATTGTAGTCTGCCAAGCGCTGACATCCGTGCTCTGT
Organism: Euryodendron excelsum; assembly: GCA_033060915.1. Classification (NCBI taxonomy): domain Eukaryota; kingdom Viridiplantae; phylum Streptophyta; class Magnoliopsida; order Ericales; family Pentaphylacaceae; genus Euryodendron; species Euryodendron excelsum. Next base: position 10,194,486 of record CM065389.1, on the reverse strand, counting down.
GGTTTTTGCAGATCAGGGGGTAGACGTTCCGTCAGACGAGGAGGAAGAGATGGCACTAAACCGAAGTTTCCTGAGGAGAGCAAAGCTGAACGTGCGGGCTGACCCCCCAGTCCCAGTCAAAAGGTTCAAACTGGGGTCTGGTCAGAAGGCCTTTGCTCCAGCCTCGATCGAAGGGAGTGGGGGGAAAGCGATAGTCGTGGAGGATGATGCTCCGCAGCGGGGCAGCACTCCCCCCGTTGAGGTCGTACCGCTACCACCTGTCGTGCCCCCTACTCTTCCTCGGGGGGACGCGTCTGATTCGGCCTCGATTTTTGGGAGCGCTGGCGAGGCGATGAGGAGGCTGAAGAGCGCCATCCCTGCTGCGGACATCAGCAGGTTGGGTGTGATGGCGTCCCAGATGTTGGCGAAGGAGGCCTGTCAGGACTTGCTGAAGGTATGGCAATACTGCCTTATGCTGGGTACTTTGATTTTCGTTACCCTACTGTTTGAGAATGCTAAGCAGTTTCCTGGTCGTGTCGTTTCCTGCTCAGGCAAAGGTTTCGGAACAACTCCGGGCCGAGCTGAGCGCGACCTTGGAGAAGGTGAAGGAGCTCGAGAACGAGCAGGCGAGACTAAGGGTGGATCTTGAGAAGGAGAAGGGCCAGAAAGAGGCCCGCTGGGAAAAGCTGGCAGCAGAGAAGGCTGCCCTGAAGGTTGCCCAGGACCAGATTGTAGGGTTTCCTGTGGAGCTGTCAGAGGCGAAGAAGGCGGCGGAGCGGGCATACATGCAGGGGGCAGAGTGCCAGATGGCCTTTGCCAAGATCTACCTAGATGGCGTTGAGGAAGCCAAAACTCTGGTTCCTCGGGCTTACCCTGGCATGGACCTTTCCATGGTCGAACTGGAGGACGAAGATGATGTTGTCTCCCAGGCGACGTCGAAGGGCGGGGTGCCAGACAAGGAGGGGGCAGACAAAGATGATGCCAAATCCCGGGCTACCCAAGTCGCAGCTTCTTCCAAAGGCCCTAAAGGCGGTGAAGGCCAGCCCAAGCCTACAGCCCCCCCAATCTCCTCGGAGAGGCGTGAGGGCCAGCCTAAAGCTGTCATCCCCTCCAAGCCCTCAGAGAGGGGTGATAGTCAGCCCAAAGCTGCGATCCCTCCTAAACCCTCAGAGAGGGGTGATAGTCAGCCCAAGGCTGCAATCCCTTCCAGGCCCACAGAGAGGGGTGATGGTTAGCCCAATGCTGCAATCCCTTCCAAGCCCTCAGAGAGGGGTGATGGCCAAGCTAAGGAAGCGGTCCATCCCAGGGCCCCAGAAAAGGGGGAGGCGCAGGCCAAAGGTGTAACCCTGTCCAGAACGCCCAAGGCCAAGTAGGTCTTTTGTATAGGAGCTTTTATTTCTGCCTTTGCAGTGGCTTTAGGTTTGTAACATTGCTTTGGCTTTTGCGATCCGATTGTATGTACTTGTTTACTTTAAATGAAAAAAGCTCGTTTGCCTGTTATTGACATTTCCATTGTGTTTTGTGTCTCTTGATGTCGCCTAGGGGTAAACACTACCCCCCCTCTGTAGCGGAAATAGTTGAAACGAATGAAAATGAAAAAGGCTCGTTTGCCTGTTGTTGACATTTCCATTACGTTCTTTGTCTCTTGATGTCGCCTAGGGGTAAACAGTACCCCCCCTCTGTAACGGAAATAGTTGGAATGAATGAAAAATAGTTGCAAGGGTCCATGGTTGTTGTCTGTTGAAAGTGGGCCCTGTTCCCTTTAGTAGTGGGTGTTAAGCCTTTATTTGCTCGGCCGTTCCCGACCACGGACTCTTGCAACTGTGGGCGTGAAGCCCTTTTTTTTTTTTTTTTTTTTCAACCTGCTTGGCATGCTCCAACAGGGCTTTGTTGCCTGTGGCTGCTCGGCCATGTCCAAGTAGGGCAAGGCTTGTGGGCATGAAGCCTCTTCCTGCTGCAGTCATGGCCTGAGCAGGTCTGTCGTTGCTTTATGCCTACTCCGGGAGCCCGAGCAGGTCTTTTGTCGTTTTGTCCGTGGGCATGAAGCCTTGGCCTGCTCGGTAGGGCCTGAGCAGGGCTTGTGGCGCTTGCTGTTGTGGGCGTAAAGCCTTGGCCTACTCGACCATGGCCTGAGCAGGACTTTTGTTGCTACGTTGTGGGCGTAAAGCCTTTGCCTGCTCGGACATGGCCTGAGCAGGGCTTTGTCGCTTCGTTGTGGGCATACAGCCTTTGCCTGCTCGGCCATGGCCTGAGCAAGGCTTTGTCGCTTCGTTGTGGGCATACAGCCTTTGCTTGCTCGGCCATGGCCTGAGCAGGACTTTTGTCGCTTCGTTGTGGGCATACAACCTTTGCCTGCTCGGCTATGGCCGAAGCGGGGCTTTTGTCGCTTCGTTGTGGGCATACAGCCTTTGCCTGCTCGGCCATGGCCTGAGCAGGGCTTTTGTCGCTTTGTTGTGGGCATACAGCCTTTGCCTGCTCGGCCATGGCCTGAGCAGGACTTTTGTCGCTTCATTGTGCGAGGGAGATGTGGGCGTTTTGCAAGCAAAGAGGATTATGTAGATACTCGATACTTCATTTAATCAACTTGCAGTTGCGGACAGATGGTTTGATAAACTTAGGAAGGTCCCTGTATGGCATTAATAGACAAAAAGATTCTTTGCTACAATTGCATATTGAAACTAAATATCGCTTACACATAGTACTTCCTCAGGTGCTCAACATGCCAAGGGTAGAGTAGTTCCTTGCCTTTGGGGCCCTTCAGCCTGTAGGTTCCCTTTCTGGTAAAGCTCGTTACCTCGTAAAGTCCTTCCTAGTTCGGGCCAAGCTTCCCATCTTGCGCCACTCTAGTAGATTGGTTGACCTTTTTCAACACCAAGTCTCCCGTCCCGAAATGCCTCACACGCACCCGGCTGTTATAGTATTAGCGCATCTGTTGTTGATACGAGGCCATTCTGATTGCTGCCTGGAGCGTTTTTCCTCCAGTAGGTCCATGTCGACTGTTAGTGCCTCGTTATTGGTCTCCGGATCGTAGGTTTGGGCCCTGGGGCTGGGAAGGCCGATCTCCACTGGAATGACGGCTTCGGTGCCAAAGGTGAGGGAGAAGGGGGTTTGACCAGTTGAGACCTGCTCGGTGGTTCGGTACGCCCAGAGCACACTAGGGAGCTCCTCCGCCCATAGCCCCTTCGCTTTCTCGAGCTTGGTCTTGATGATCTTGAGAAGGGACCTGTTGGTGACTTCCACTTGCCCGTTTGCTTGGGGATGTTCCGGGGAAGAAAAGTGGTGGCTGATGTGCAAGTTTGAACACAACCCGCTAAACTGCTTCCCCTCAAACTGCTTACCGTTGTCAGTGATGACTACTTTGGGTATTCCAAAACGACACACAATGTGCTTCTAGAGGAAGTTTGTCATTTTCTGCTCGGTGATGGTGGTGAGGGCCTCTGCTTCAACTCATTTGGTGAAATAATCGATGGCTATCACAGCGAACTTGTTCTGCCCCCTACCCAGAAGCAACGGGCCCACGATGTCGATCCCCCACTGGGCGAAAGGTCACAGGTTGGGGATGGGGGTCAACTCCTGTGCGGGCTGTCTTGGGACGTTGGCAAACCGTTGGCACTTATCGCACTTTCTCACGAACTCTTGGCAGTCTTTACTAATGGTTGGCCAGTAGTAGGCCATCCTGAGGATTTTATTAACCAGGGATCGTCCTCCTGAATGGTTACCGCAAATACCTTCGTGGACTTCTCTCATGATGTAGGCTGCCTCTTCCTCGGTGGCGCATCTAAGGAGGCGGGTAGTATGCCCTCGCTTGTACAGGACCCCGTCGAACATTACGTATCGACTGGCCCTGAATTTGATCCTCCTTGCCTTTAGTTTATCTTCAGGGAAGACGTTGCGCTCCAGGTATTCTCTGATCGGCCTAGCCCACGAGCCATCCGTCTCTAGCGTATTGACCTCCAGGGTTTGGATGCTCGGCGAATCGAGAGTCTCCATGGGCACTTCGGGGTCGGGTTGGTCTGAGGACGCTATTCTCACCAATCTATCTGCCTCTTCGTTTTCCAGACGGGGGACCCTCTGCATTGCTACTTTGGAGAATTTTCTATCCAAGTCCCTGGCTATCTGGCAGTACTCCTTCATTTTATCGCCTCTAACTTCATACTCCCCCTGGATTTGCTCTATCACCAACTGCGAATCTCCCTTGACGGTTATCTGCTTCCCCCCCATTCGCTGAGCAATTCGGAGCCCGGCAATGAGCGCCTCGTATTCAGCCTCGTTATTGGTGGCCGAGAAGTTAAATCTGAGAGCGTACTCCACTTTCTGGCCGTCTGGGGTAACAAGAACCACGCCTGCCCCGCTTGATTGTTCGGTGGAGGAGCCATCAACGTTTAGTATCCAGGTATTCTCGGCGTCCACTGTGTCGGATGTGGCATGAGGTGGGGCGGAAAACTCTGCAATGAAATCTGCCGCCGCTTGTCCTTTAACCACTGTTCGGGGTCTGTACTGAATATCAAACTGGCTGAGCTCTACTGACCACTTTATTAGCAGACCGGACGTTTCAGGCTTGTGTAGGACTTTTTTGATGGGCTGGTCTGTCAGGACTACGATCGTATGGGATTGGAAGTACGGCCGGAGCCTCCGCGCTAAGTTCACCAGAGCAAATGCTAACAACTCCATCTTTAGATATCTTTCCTCAGCTCCTCTGAGAGCTCTGCTCGTGTAGTATACTGGCTTTTGGACTCCTTCACTTTCCCGCACAAGGGCTGAACTGACTGCCGTGGCGGAGACGGCCAAGTAGAGGTAGAGCTCCTCTCCCGTGATCGTTCGGCTTAGCAGGGGAATAGAGCCCAAGTAGTGTTTTAACTGCTGAAAGTCTTCCTCGCATTCGCCCGTCCACTGGAATGCTTTTCTTAATGTCCGGAAGAAATGTTGGCATTTTTCGGTTGACCTGGAGATGAATCTGTTCAGGGCTGCCACTCGTCCTGCTAGTCGTTGAACGTCCTTGATCGTTTTCGGGGCCTGCATGTCAAGTATGGCCCTGACCTTCTCTGGGTTTGCCTCTATACCTCACTGTGATACCATAAAACCTAGGAACTTCCCCGAGGCCACCTCGAATGCAAATTTTGTCGGGTTTAACTTTATGGTGTAGCGCCTGAGGGTACGGAAGGTTTCTTTCAAATCCTCCAAATGGTCGACGGCTTGCTTGCTCTTTACTAGCATGTCGTCCACATATACGTCCACGTTTCGTCCTATCTGAGCCTTAAACATCTTGTTGACCAGCCTTTGGTAAGTTTCCCCAGCATTTTTCAAGCCGAATGGCATCACTCGGTAGCAGTATAACCCTCTGTCGATAATGAAGGCAGTGTGTTCTTGATCGCGTTCCGCCATTTTTATCTAGTTGTACCCGAAAAAGGCGTCCATGAAGGAGAGCATCTCGTATCCTGCCGTAGAATCGACTAGAAGGTCAATGGTGGGTAGGAGGAAGCTGTCTTTGGGGCAGACCTTGTTGAGATCAGTGAAATCGACGCACATCCGCCATTTCCCGCTTGCCTTCTTCACCATCACAACGTTCGAGAGCTAGGCTGGGTACTGTGCCTCCCAGATGAACTCGGCTTGGACGAGCTTGTCCACTTCTTCTGCGATGGCCTCGTTGCGCTCGGGGGCAAAGCTTCTCCTTTTCTGTTTGATGGGTTTGGCGTCTGGTGAAACGTTGAGGTAGTGGGCGGCGATTCCAGGGTCGATACCCGGCATATCTTCATGGGTCCAGGCAAAAACGTCAGCGTTGTCCCTCAGGAACTGTCGCAACTCCTGCTTGTGCTGCTCTGGGGCCTTGGTACCGATCATGACAACCTTGGGCGACTGGGTGCTGCTATCTCGGGCTGGCCTACCAATGGGGACTAGTTCTAACTTTTCCACGGGCTCTCCTCGTCTGAGGTCTTCCTCGTCCCTGACTTCCAGCTCTTCTATCACGAGGGCCTCTGTGGCGGCATCCCCCTTGAAAGACGCCAAGTAGCATTCTCTTGCGGTCACCTAATCGCCCTTTACAGTTCCCACCCCATGCTTTATTGGAAACTTCAGCCTCAGGTGATATGTGGACGTGACTGCCTTGAACTAATTTAGGGTTGCACGCCCTATAATCACATTGTAGGCCGAGGGGCAGTCCACGACCAAAAAATTGACCAACTTGGTGGTTTGCTGGGGGTCATCTCCTAGGGTGACGGGTAACTCAATGGAGCCTATGGGGACGACTCGGTCGCCGGTGAACCCCACAAGGGGGGAGTTCACGGGCTTCTGGGCCTCTCTCGGTATCTGCAGTTATTTGAAGGCTCCCCAGAACAAGATGTCAGCCGAGCTGCCACTATCGATGAGGATTCGTCGTGTTCTGTAGTTGGAGATGACGACGTTGACCACCAGGGCATCATCATGTGGGTGACTCAGCTCCGAAGCTTCGTCCTCGGTGAATACTACATCCGGTACGTCTGGTCAGGGCTTTTTGCTCGGTCTGCCCACCGAGAATACTTCTGCTTGCTTTGCCCTCCTAACATGGTTCTTTCTGGCGGATGAGGACTCGCCGCCACCTCCAAAGGCCCCAGAGATGACCCTTATTTCTCCAATCGGGCGTTGGTGTGCTGGGGCTCTTTTTGGACTCTTTTGCTCGGCTGGTCGTGCTCTGTCTTGCCGTTGACCAGCAACGTACCTCCCCAAACGCCCTTCCTTGATCAGGTTCTCTATCTGTTGCTTAAGATCGAAACAATCATCCGTGTTGTGGCCGTGGTCCCTATGGAATCGACAGTACTTCCTTCAGTTCCTCTCTTTGGGGTTTCCCCTTAGCTTCCCAAGCCATTTCAGGTCTGGATCATTTCTGATCTCATTCAGGACGTGCTCTAATGTCATGGTCAGTGGAGTGAAACTGTGCTCGAAGGCAGCGAAACGGCTTCTTGGTCGGTCCCTCCTTTCTACGCGCTCGCTCCTCATGGCTTTCTTGTCTCGGTCGTCCTTGCATTCGGGTGACCTCTTCTTCTTATCTGACCGGGAAGTGGCGCCCTCCTCGCGTTCCCGTCTAGCGTTCATCATGTCCTCGGCATTCATATGCTTCTGGGCTTTGATCATGAGGTTCGCCATAGTCTTCGGAGGCTCCTTGGCCAATGAAAACATGAATTTATGGGTCCTGACTCCGCTCATGAAAGCGGTGACTGTGACCTTGTCGTCAACATCGTCCACCTCCAAGGTTTCCAGGTTAAACCTGGTGACAAACTCTCATAGAGTTTCGTCTTCTTTCTGCTTCACATTAAGCAAGCTGGTCGCCGGTCTCCTCTGTCGCTAGGCTCCAATGTAGTGTCCGACGAACAGCTTGCTGAGCTGAGCGAAGGAAGTGACAGTGGAGGGCTGGATCCGGTTGAACCACACTCTAGCTGCCCCTTTGAGAGTGACAGGGAAGGCGCAGCATATAACCTCGTCGGGGACGGCTTGAAGCTGCATCAAAGCCTTGTAGGTCTCCAGGTGGTCCAATGGGTCATTCGTCCCATCGAACATCTCTATGGTGGGCATCTTGAACTTAGGCGGTAGGGGGACCTGCATGACTGCCTGGGTGAACGGGGAGTCGGTTCTGCTTATCATCTCTTCCACGGTGTTCGGAGTTCTGGTCCTCACAGCCTCCATGACCCCGATCATCTGGGTTTGGAGGGTTCTCAATCGCTCGTCCCAGGCCGGGGGATTGTCCCCCCTCTCTCCTTCCTCTTCGGTGTGCTGGGGACGGCGTCGAGGCAGTAAGCCAGGGGCCTGGCTTTGTGCTTCGTCCGGTGGAGTATGGTCGTCCCGGGGTGGTGGCACAGCCCCAGGTAAGACGGGATCCTCGTTCACGTCTCGGCTGGCGTGACTTCTTTCATTCTCTGGTTGGGTTCTAGGCAGTTGTCCTCCTGCGGGGGCAACGGGGAGCTATTGAAGCAACTCCTGGTTTTGGGTAATCAGCATCTGCATGTTGGCCATAACGGTGGCCATACGAGTTTCGAGGGCTGTAACTTTGTCAGGGCTTTGGTCACTGGCGACCCGATTGAGGTTTTGATCCGCCATTGGTAAGGGAACGCGTGAAGTGCCGGACTTGGTGACGACCATGAAAATGGAAAACAATCGTTTCCCACAGACGGTGCCAACTGATGAAGCAGTAGGTTGGTTCCCAGGACGGCAACAATCAGCTCCAATGTAATCTGAGAAGGAAAAAGAGTGAAGGGCACTGGTGTGATGCCTGCCAAGGGCACTCTAATGCCTAAGTTAGATTTTTTGGAGAGATCAGCAGAGTTTTTTCGTTAGGGTTTTCTGTTTGCGTACCTCCTTGGGGAAAATGATCTTTTCTTTTATATTGGCAGGCACCCTCGTAGCCCTAGAGAGCTGTTGCATGCATGGGGAAGGTGGGAGACGGCTGTCTGTCCACGTGGCAGCCTGGCATTGGGGGTCCCGACCGGTGGCAGGGCAATGGGAGGCGTGGTTGTCCAATCCTCAATACGTGGCGCTCCCTTAGGCGTATGTCAGGGTGAGTGGGGTGACTACCTCCTACATGCGAGGTCTTGGAGACGAGAACACGTTATCATGATTGGGTTGTCCATGATGGCTTTCACTGGCGTGAGAGGTGGGACAAATGACAGGTCCCATCTTGCAGGACCTGCTTGGGCGTGGCCCACTTGTCGTGGTCAGCCAGGGGCTGGTCGGTCATGACATTCCTGATCAGGCCCCGACCAGCTGGGCCTCTCAGGGTCGATCCTCCTGTTGTAGTGCTTTCTCCTGGTCGGGATGATGAGGGTGTCCCTGGTCGGTTCCCATCAGTAGCCCTCCATTCCTCTGAGTACCCCGAGCGTAGGGTGTGGTCAGGGAAATTCATGGTCAGCTCCTCGGTCCCCATCATTACTTCATACTAGTTGTATGAATGAGGATGAGTCACATACTGTACTCTTTTTCTTTTGCCAACAGTTTTTTTTTAATGAAGTTTTTCTTAGCAAGGTTTTAATGATATAGTTTTAATGCATTCATACTTTACTATGTTGCACAAGAATATTGTACTCTTTTTCTTTCGCTATAGTTTTTTTTCATTGAGTTTTTTTTTAGCAAAGTTTTAATGAGACATATTTTTGTATAAAAGTCATCTAGAGAGAGTGTTATGAAAACATTAAAATCACTATTAATGGATGACTTTTACAACAATAACGTAAGCACTGACATTTTTATTCTATTACTATGCATTTTCTTCGTGTGTATATATAGAGTTGGAGAAAGCGCGCAAGAACAAAAAAAAAAAGGGAGAGAAAAAAAAAGAAGAGGAGAGAAAAAAGATATGACAGATAGAGTAAAGGCTCTAAATAAATATTACACGACAGTTATATTTATATTTCTTTTAATAATATAATGAAATCTTATGTGAATTAAAAAGATCAATTTTTAATAGTTTCAAAAAAACTAATCTAAAAAATATTTGAGAATTTAAAAAAAATTAATTTTACTATATTTTATATTGAATTATATTTATTTGCTTTATTTTTTTTTCTAATTTTAGAACATAATTGTGTTAAAAATGTGCATTGGTCATTATACGTAAGCAGTGATGGAAGTGAAATGTAAGCTGAGGCATGTGGGTCTTTAAAGACTCGAGCCAGGACCTCGTGGCTAGACTTGGGGTGCAGTGTTAATTAGACCCTTCTTTGGGCTTGGTTCGTGAAGGAAAAGTTTAAGCAAGCATTCCTATTACAAATCCTTCGTACATTGTAGCGGCGTAGACTGGGTTGAACCTCATGTAAGTGGGGTTGAATATGTCACCTATTTTTTAATTTTTTTTAATGATCGATTATCTCGATTAGTTTGCGCACATTATGATTAGTTTTGAAACTTGTATAGTATTCCTTTGGCTTCATAAAAATCGAGTAATTACAAAGTTAAAAATCATAGAGATGACACTAAAAAATTGATAACACCTAACAAGTTTTGAATTTAAAAACTTAAAAGTTAGTATACTCATAGGCCCCGGCCTTGACCCTCTTGGGGTTGATTAGGGGCTATTTGATATAATTTTTTTGCTTAACTTTTTTTTAAACTTATAAACAAAAAAAGATATATATTTTTTTACTTTTTTACTTTTTTGTTTTTATTTTTTTTGCTTATCTTTAGTTAAAGTAAAGCCAAAACAATAAAAAAGTAAAAAAAAATTAATTTAATTTTTTTGCTAGTAAACTTTAAAAAATAACTGGATAAAAAACGGTAGTAAATGAGCCCTTAATATGTGACATCATAGATAGAGTTTGGGCACTAATTAGGCACCTAGTGCAAAGGCCAAAACCCAATCTATAATCTGGCTGCACCATTTTATACAGTAAAATGCTATTCCCTTCTACAATTTTTATACATAATTTTACGTTAAAATAATACAACAATGATAATTTTATAATTAAAAAGCATATGAGTTACTTCTACAATCTAATCATATCATTCTCTAAATTAATTCGGTGTAAATGTTTTAGTTGTACGGTATGACATGCAAGGATGGACAATTAAACAGTGGCGCTTGTCTAATACCTAAAGCTCAATAGGAAGGTAGCTTGTAGCCAACAAAGAAAGGAGAAAGGTTGGTCTCAGATGTGTCTCTATCCTATACGCATAGTTAGGTAGCCCACTAGAGAAAAGTCGACTATCCTTGGATAGACCGATCGGTGCCACAAACAGAACTAGGGATTTTCACATTTATTTTTTGTAGGTCAAAGTTTGAATCCGCAGTCCGAATAGACTGCCTTCTTAATGGGAAATTTATTTTCTGCTCCAATAGCAAAGACAGGTGAAGGTTCACTTTTTACACGAGAGTGAAACTCACTTGTTAAATAGGTGAGTTCTACTATTACTTATCCCTATTATTAAAATGAAAAATGCTATTTTTTTAAAATTTATATACAAAAATTTATACTAAAATTATATAATGATGACAGTTTTGTAATTAATAAGTATTTAGATAGACTTTTTATTTTAAAGTAATAGGTATACAATTTAGCTACATCATTCTTGTAATAAATTTTGTATAATTTTTCTAGTTGTATAAGATTACCTATTAGATTAGGAAATAATTTTTCCTTCTTAATTCAGGCTCTAGAAGGGTTGATTTACCTTCATATTCATCGATTTGTCTACGTAGTATAAGATGTGCGGCACACTTAAATGCGATACATTCAATTTGACCATAGGTTGGGTATGCTCATGGTTTCAGATGGTAAATATCATGCACAAAAGAGTAAGTGATCGTTGACTTTTATTTATGAATAGAGTTGTATATCACATTTTGTAAAACAAAGTAATGCATGATTAATACGTGTCATGCATGTTAGCAAGATTTTTTTGTTAATATTATAAGAAATGATGTATTAGAATCCAAAATTTAGAAGATAAAAAGTTTCTTTAACTCTTTAAAATTCAAAAATTTATAATTTCAATCCTTCACGAAATTTTTGGTCCGCCACTGGTCACACACAGAAAGGCATTGGATAATGGATAGTGCCTCTCTCTCTCTCTCTCCAAAAATAGATAGGAATTCCCTCAATTCAGCATTAATAGTAGTGTTGGTTATATTTGAAAGCCATTTAGAATGATAAGAATCTGTTAATCATGCCATGTATTGGACAACTTTGTTAATGTGTTGCTGATTGGAGGCATGGAGTTGCAAATATAAGTTAATCTTGTTTCGGATCAAGAATTTTGAATAAAGAAGTATTTACTTTGAATCTTAAATTTGTCCAGGAAAAGAAAAATAAAATGACTCATACGTGTTCATTATTTATGATGTAACCAAACAAAAAAAAATGCTTATGATGAACATATATTCATATTCTTTTCATTTTCCTAATTCCTAACTCAACCAAATAAAGAAAAAATAATTTCTTTCACCTTGTTTTTTTCCTTTTCTTTTGTCTTTCTTTTTCTTTTTCCTCAACAAAATTAAAGTCCAAACATAGTGTTATAATTATATGCTAATAGTTTACTAAATATTTATGTTGTAATCTCTATCTTTAGTTATAATATTCACTTGAGCTTCACATTTTTCAAAACAATTGTGTGAAGCAATAGGCCTCTTCTTGGTCTGAACTCACCCGCTCTAAGCCCATATGGTCGGAGTTTTGTTTTGTAAAACAGACTATTTGTTTTTATTTCCTTTCTACCAAAACAAAAAATGAAAATATGGGAAAAGACATGCTTCTAACCAAACAAATTGCCTGCCAAGTCTCTCACTCTCAACATAGTCAGATTGCATTTGCCTCCCTTAGCAGCTCTACTATGATTTTCATGAACCCCACATGTTTCCCACTTAGTTTCCTCCTTTGTTTTTTGTTTTTTTATTTGTCGAGTGTAAATTTGGAGGATAGTTGAGTAAAATGAGTTTATGCTAGCCATTGAGAAACGAGATACAGTGTTTCCCCAATTAAAGTGCTAGAGAACTAAAAATAAAAACAAAAAATAAAAAATAAATTTTCACTAAAATTGTGAAAATTAGGTTATTACGACATGAACTTCGTACTCATTAACTTGTTTTCTAACAAAGAAAACAAAGATTAATTGTTTTTTTAAAATGCATCTTAAGAAATAAAGAAAAATGGAATGAAATCACAAAAACAAGTTTAATCCAATCAGATCGTAAATAATTTAAGTAAGGGCAAATTACATTCACCTCCCTTGAGGTTTCTGACTAATACAACTCACCTCTTAAGATTTTAAAAAAGTCATCCCCCTCCCTTGAGATTTGAGGTGAGTTGTACTTTCCCTCAAATGTTAAATTTTTTAATAGAATATATGTGATGTCAGCAAAAAAAATAAGTTCATTATCTAAATTACCCCTAATGTGTACGAAATTGCATAAATAAGGTTTTTTTTTTTTTTGCTTTTGAAATTAATTAGTGTATGTTAATTTTTTAAATCTTTTTTTTTTTTGCTACTAAATTCTTTCACATGTGTTATTTTTTTATAGTATATAGGATCTAAAAACTTTGGTACAATTGATTTTTTAAGTTAAACCGTTATTTTTTTAATATAAGTTAACTAATGTTGTTGTTTTCAATATTATTTTTTGTAAGGCATTTTTCCTCATATTGACTATTACTTTTTTTATATAAAAATTTGAACAATCTATATAGGGCTTTAATTATAGCATAAATAGTTTTAAAAAAATATGAGACTTATAATTTATTTATTGATTAAAATGGTGTTTTATACAGATGTGAAATTTAATTAGCTCTTAGAATTTTATACTAATAATGCATCTTTTTTTTCATTAGAAGAGGGCTCAAAATCAACACACTAATTAATTTCATAAGCAAAAAAAAGTCTATTTATGTCATTTCATCCATATTAAGGGCAATTTAGATAATGAATCTATTTTTTTTTTTTTTTACTGACATCATATATATTTTGTTAAAAGATTTAATATCTTAAAAAAATTATAACCCACCCTAAATCTCAAAGAAGAGAAATGACTTTTCTAAAATCTGAATGGTGAGTTGAACGTAATTTGCCCATTTAAGTAATGTATAACAAAAGGAAGGAGGACAATCTAAAACGACAGTGTTTTGGAGTAACGTGGAATTAAATAATTATTTTTTCTAAGTTTAGATAAAAACAAATACAAGAAAGAAATGACAGATTATCGAGAGATAGACGTTAGTAGCACTGAGAATGCTGACGGTGCGAAAGGAGCGGCCCAGCGGGCAGAAAGCGCCATTCAAGGAGGGAAATCCACGTGTACGGTTGGATGGGGCTAACCCACGTGGGGCGGGGATTGAATTGGACATCAGCATCCCTCTCTATTTCTCGCTTAAAAAAATGGAGGGGGAGGGGGCTACCGTATAGGTGGTCCCACCGTCACGATTCCCGCAATAGATTACGATGGCCAAGCATGTTCCTCTTTGTTTCTTGATTTGTGTTAATTTTGAAAAAAATTATTTACTGAGTGCTCTCAAACCACTAGTTAGCCATTATATTATAACTTTGCAATAAAATCGTGTCCTAGTTTATTATAATTTTTTTCAAGTTTTTTTATTTTGTTTTTATTGCTTATAAATAAAAAATAGTCAATTTTTTAACTTTTAACAAGATAAAATAAACATAAAAGCAAAAATAAAAATAAAAAAAACTTCAATATCTTGACTTTTTTAGCTTATAAAGGAAAACAATCAAGTCTAAAACGTTCAAAAAAATCTCAATCAAGCGGGCCCTTAGTTAATTCCTAATAACATCAAAAAAAATTTGGTACAAAAAAATTGAAGCAGCTAAGCTACATCACAATCCAGTCAAGGCACTAAGTCTGCCAGCACCAGGAGCAGAGGCTAGGGTTGGCAATAGATCGAAAAAACGTGAATGTCTAACCGAATCTGTCATGTTTGAAATGGGAACGAAGGATACAAAATGAGAATGACACACGCTTATTCGACTTTATAATATGGATGGCTACAACAATGGATTGCGGGGAAACTTAAACCCAAGCACTTGAGACGAGGATAACAAGCTCTTAGGCCCTGTTTGCCGTTTGTTTGGAGGATTAGGAATACCAATTTGTCTCATGGGAGATATAATCTGTTAGAATAAATGGGTGTAAACCCATTATTTTGTTGATCTTTGAGCCAATATAAATGTGGGACCCATGCATCCTTTGTGTCGGGTCATTGGTGCGTTGGATTCACCTCCGAGAGGAGATGAATCTAGACTATTTACTTGCTCAAATCCGTGTAGGATTGAATGAGTTATTGGCTTCCAAAGTCACCCCCTTGAATATGGGTTATGTAGTTGAAAGTGGGTTATCCCACATTGATTTCTTATAGGAAATAAGTTGTCCATATATAACCCAAGTTTGGAGTAAGGTTTGGGCCCCAAGGGGCACCCCACTTTTGTGAAAGGGGGAGGACCTATGGAACCCATAGGTTGACCCAATACTCCACACGCGCGCGCGCCGCCGCCCGCCCGTCCGGTTCGGGACGTGGTCGTGGGTTCGGTTCAAGTCTTTTCTTTTTGGGCTAGGGTCGGAATTAAATTAATTAATTATTTTATTAATTAATTTTATATTAATTAATTAATTAATTTCTGACGATTTGACCGAACAGATGTGACCGTTGACCGAACAGGTGTGACCGTTGACCGAACAGGTGTATCCCTCCGGTAAGGGACTGTTTGGCTGCTGGTACCTGTTCGAACCAGTGTTTCGAACAGGCACCTGGGCTCTATAAATAGAGCAGCATTCTAGCATTCATAATATTCAAAAAAATTCCGATTGTTGCATACAACGAATTCCTTCTTCCTCCCGTATTTTCTTCCTGAGAGAGTTCAGATCATCTGGTGAAGCCGCCGAGCAGTTTTTATCGAAGTGCTGCCTAAAGACTGCTGAGATCGTTTTATCCTGGGAGTCAGACGCCCATCATCCCGTGAGCACCAACTGTGGGGGGTGAATCTGTCTTTAAGGAGAGAGTGTGAAACACTCGACTCGATCTATCTTTCGATTTCTACATTTTCTATTTTTTGTGAACGACAACCGGGTAAGTCGTTACGATTTAGTTTGTTCTTATTCAGATTCTAATTGTCTTCTAGTTAAAATTGCTTCTAGTTGATAATTAGATAATTCGTGTTATTTTATTGTTTGTGATCACTAATTATACACATAGTGATTAAATAGGAATTATTTATCAAACTATTTATCCAACATAATCTCTCAAAATAGAAGATAAGGCATCCCATGGAAGGGGTGCAATGCCATATCCTGAGGTGAGGGATAAGACATAAAATGATAATTTCACCCACCCCTCACATTATTATAGATTATATTTTTGTAATAACATATTATATTAGGAGCAAGAAAGTAATTTCATGTATTTTTTTTCATTTCTTATTCCATTTTCATTAGACACAACAAATGTATTATTAGTTATCCTATTCGTCATTCCATTCTAACCAAACATAGTACACGTAATCCCATATTACGTCATGGTATTATTTATCACCTATCATCACTTTTTTAATTCTACAGTGTTACTTAGGACACGAGTCAGTTAGGCATTATATTATAATCTGCGATTAAATCAAATCCAACTATATGTGCTGGTTAATGATCAAACACTCTCCCCGTTTAAGTTTAAATCCTATTTCATCTAAGTCATTTAGCATGGGGGCTATTTTTAAAGTGTTTTCCTCTAAATTTGCCATTGTATTTTTTGTAGTGTAAGGAAAATACTGCCGTTTAAAGTGTATAATTTTTTTATTATTTAGGGCAACTAATTACGAGAAGATCTCTCAGTATAAGAGTCGTAAAATCGACTTCGTGGAGACTTATAAATTCACTTTATATATTAATTTGGAGTGAAATGGGATGATATGACTTGGGAGACATCATCATAATCATCTTGAAAATACGGCCAAAACTTTGTGCTTGCAAAATGACTAATGACAATGTTTACATCAAATGGCAAAGATTAACAAATTTCACACTTCTTTCACCTTGATTTCAAGTTTATCAAAAACAGAAAGGTATTTCACAGAGCTTCTAGATGAAATAAAATGTTATTTTATTTTTTGGAACTTGTAAAAGGTTGTGGTAACAGTAATCTATTACGAAATGAGTATTACGGTTTAGAACACAGAAATAGGTTTTTTGGTGCAGATATAAGGCTATGAATGTTTGGTCTCCCCCAAACTATGCAGTGGTGAGAGCCATTGTATTGGGCTACCCTTTTAAAATTCTTTATTAATGCTGTGTTTGAATACCAAATTTGTTAAGAGAAATGAATATGCGATTATATCTTATGTATGGTTGTGAGAGAATATAAAGAGTAAAACAACATTGAAAGAAAATAAGTAAGGAGTTGAAATCCCTTATTCCTTTATCTTTTTTATCTCCTTTTTCTTTTTTGTTTCTTTTACCTTGATAATTCGGAATCCAAAAATAGCATTAGGGTATTAGATATTTCCAATTTCCAGAATTTAAACTAGCCTAATCACCTTCATCCAGTCAGCTTCTATTGATATGGCCTTGAAATGGCCTTTTTGGGAAGGTCAGATTTGGTAACCCACCTCATTCATGAGCTGGATGGGACCATTAATTTTCTCCCATAACGGTTGTCCCATGAATCTTACTGCAAAACTAATTTTTATTTTATTTTTCTTCGGTCCAGGCCTTTGTTATTGATTGGTGAATTCAATTTCACTTTTTGGTACTTACAACAAGGGCCATTGCACAGCCCAGAACAGTTTCAGAATTTTCTCCCCAAATGGCTTGAATTACTTGGCCCTTGCGGACTCAACCCACACTTTCTCTCTTTTTCTTTTTACTATTTTAGATTTTGAATTTGTGGAAGGCAAAGGAGATGATATGAGAAAAAGATTAAGTGAAAAAATTAAATATATTTATTTATTGGTTGAGTTAGAAAAATAAAATAAAATTATTTATCAAAAAATTTACTTATTTGTTTGTTGCGTTAAATTTAAAAATAAGAAATGAAATGATGAAATTCAAAAAATAAAAAAAAGGGATTTAGAACCGCCATTTTTTTCTGGATTTAATCTCACTTTAACTAAAAATATTTATTGGTGGGAAAATAATTATTTAAATATATCAAAAATTAGTCCTTAAATATCACGATTTCTAATTTTCATAAGCGGCGGACGGAGCTTTCGATAGCATCTTGAAACAAATTGGGTTAGTGACATTTATGCCATTTATATGCAATAAAAAAGGAGCAAATGTACAACATGCTACTTTCTTTAACCTCACAAAGTAGACCGAGCAACAAACAATTCACATTTCTTAAACAGGACGCATTATTCGACAAAAAATACACACACATTATTAAGTTCTGTTTGATTTTACGTAAAATATTTTACTCAATTTTTATTATTTGATTAATCAAAAAGTAAGAAAAATATACATCCAAAGACTAAAAATAAATTACATTTTAAAAATTCGTAAGTCATTTTTTTATTTTAAATTCTTTGAACCTTAATTCATGGAGTTATAAACAAGCCTAATCGAGCTGAACAAAGATTGTTTAAGTTTGGTTTAATAACATTAACGAGTTTGAAAATGTATTGAAGTTGGGTTTATTAAACTTTCGAACCGAGCTCAAACAAACTTTAATCAAGCTCATAACGAGCCATTTGAAAAAATTTATTTTGTTTTATAATCTCGTGACACCCTTGATCATAGCATTAAATAAATAATTAAAGGATCCTATATATAGATAGTGTTAGAAGAAATATATTTAATAATTTAAGATAACATAAAAAAAATTATTTGCTAAAATATTTCTTTTATTACGCACAAGTCAATTGCTAGTTGTAAAAGTATGGATAATAGAGTTGGGAAATAACATAGACTCCTAGGTGTTTCCATGATTTTTCTTAATATTATAAAATTAGATAAACTATCATTTTGTCTTTTAACTTTGTCTCGAATTTTAATGTTATCACTCAATTTTGATTTCTTTTATTTAAACTCTCCAACTTTTAAAAAAAACAATGTGGTCCAACATTTTGAAATAAATTAAAAAAATTAAAGCTTAATTACACTTTTTGACCATCTCAACTATGATTCAGTTTAACTTTACTTGTTAACTAAAAGTTACATTTTTACCCCTAAACTACTAGAATTTAAGTTCATAATAAAATATTTAACACGCATTTATGATTTGACACTATAAGATATTTTTGTCTCAAGTTATCAAGTGTCATTTTTGGCCATTTTCTTAGATTTTTTGAGGAGGTTTATAACATTTCATAGTTATGAAATTATTTTTTTCTCTTTGCTTTAGAGAATAGTATAGAATTTTGATCAAATAAATCTTTAGTTTCAAATTTTATGATGGTAAAAATGTGACTATTTTGAGTCCAATGGAAGTAAAGTGATGTTACGTTATAATTTAGAATGTCAAAATATAATTAATTTTTAATTTCCTTACTTATTTTGCAAATTGACTTATTTTTAAAAATTGAAGGCTTAAATAAAAAAAATAAAAATTGAGGGGTGACATTAAAATCTAAAGCAAATTTAAAGAACAAAATAGTTGTTTACCCTATAAAATTAAAAATAAAACCAACAATGTAGGTTAGGGAATGTTTGTGGCTAGTTTTATAAAGTCACTTTTTTAAATAATTTTTTAAAAAAAATTTATATTAAATATAAGTCACTTTTTTTTTATTATTCAAATATAATTCAAAAAAATAAAAAAATTACGAAATAAGCTGGCCCAAGCAGCCTCTTGGCAATTTCCTGATTACGTATTTAACCTAATTCTATTAGGAAACAAATTCCCTTTTCTTTTCTTTTCCGGACTCTATCCTAATTCTAGGATGAGTAGGAGTCCAAAACCCGATCGGGCCATTTAAAGAGGGAAGGCGGTTAATCTGATTTCAAATTGAATTGTTCTCACTCCTCTCCGTCTTCTTCATCTACTGTCGGCGACTGTAAGTTAGTCGGAACACTGCCAAAGTTCCTCTATCTTGGGCTTCCCGCTTCCGATTCGTTGTGGATTTTGTATTTGGGATCTGAGACACCGATCAACAACCAAATTCCGGTCTTGAATTTGTGGCTTCTTTCTTGCTCTCTCGTGGCAGAGCTATATCTTTTTTACTATCCCTCTCGGATATTCACATTAAAGGCGAGCTTTCTTGCTCAAAAACAAATCTTTCCTGTTTTACTGTTTTCACGTATGTAGTTTTTTTTTTTTAATTTTATATATTCCCACTGCCTTAGAAACGTTCGATAAATTGTCTCTAAATATGTATATAGAGAATTGAAGTCCTTCAAGTTTTGTGGGCTTTGAATCTAATTGGTCTTGAATATGTAGAGTAGAGTTAGTCATGTATTCTATGTATGCATGGTATTTGTGAAATTAGTTTTTGAAATAGGGTGTTTTTTTTTATTGTAATCTGTTAAAATAGGGTAATTTTCTGAAATTAGTTACTTATTCTGACTATTTTAAGTATTTGAGCAGGTTCAAAATGATGCTGCTGAACATATTTAGTCAGGAGAGTGATACAGTGACGGGACTTAGTTTTCACCCTGAAAGGCCGTGGATAGTCTCCAGTCTTGTCAGTGGAATGATTCAGATATGGGACTATGGCAACGGCACTCTGGTTGATCAATTTGAAGGGCATTATGGACCAGTTCGAAGCGTACATTTTCATATTTATCGTCCGCTGTTGGTCTCTGGGGGTATGATAGTTTTACTGTTTCTAAAGTTCAGTTTTTTGTGCAAACATTCATTGTTCAATGCTGCATCTGGTGACTGTGCTATAATAGTCGTCAACATGAAGCTTTTAATGTTACTTCTTGATGCCATAAAGAACCACAAACTACATTCTAAACATTTGATTATTTTTTTCTTTTTTGGAATTATCTATTAATTGTGAAGTTCACCTTATTCTTTCTGATATTTTTGAATGCTCACTCCTGTTTGTGGTGTGTTTTGGAGGCATTGTTTGAACACGAACATTGGTTTTTGCAGGAGATGATCGAAACATCAAAGTGTGGAGTTATGATGTGCACAAATGTTTGTTTACTCTGCGGGGACACTGGGATATTGTTAACACAGTGCAATTTCATCACGAATTTCCCTGGATTGTGAGTGCAAGTAATGACCATACTATCAGGATATGGAACTGGGTGTCTCGTAACTGTGTTGCTGTATTAAATGGACATTTCAATGCCGTGAAGAGTGCATCTTTCCACCCTAGAGAGGATCTGATTGTATCAGCTTCATTGGATGCGACTGTTCGTGTTTGGGATATTGGTGGCCTCAAAGATAAGTCATTTTGCCCCGTCAATTACATCCACCAGTTGAGCAAGGTATTTAGAGGGCATGGGGCTCACTTAAAGCATGAGTTATGGGGACATATCGCTGGAGTTGTCTTTGCCACCTTTCATCCCACTCTCCCTCTTATTTTCTCTGCATCAGATGAGAAGTGTATTTTTATGTGGAAAATGGGAGGTACTTAAAGAGTCTCTTTTTTTACCTTCCTTTTTTCCTTCTAAATCTTACTAGGGTTCTTTAGTTTGTTTGGCAAAACTTACCAATGTTCTGACCCCTAATCTTGTTGTTTTCAGATCAATGCCCTTGTCCCCTTCCCTCGGGGACTTCTACAAAGACTTGGCAACCTGCAATGCTGGGCATGCATACTGGAGGAGTTTCATGTGCTGTATTCCATGCCAGGATGAACGCCATCGTGTCTACTTCAGGGGATAACTCCTTTTGCGTATGGGATGTAAGTTCAAAAAAACAAGGCCATTGCATTTACCACAAGTACAAGAATCCTCGGGTTATTGCATCACATCCTACGAAGAACCTTCTGGCAGTTGGTCATACTGATGGGATGACTGTTTTCAAGTTGAAAAGAGAAAGCCCGGCATTTTCTGTGATTCAGAATTCTCTGTACTACATAAAAGACCATTTTTTGTGCTTTTATAAGTACTCAGCAGTGGCTTGTACCATTCCAATGTTCCCCATTGGTGGGGCTGGTTCAACCTGCTTGTGTCAATGTGCTACGACTCTTTCACATAGCCCTCAAGGAAATGCTGTTTTGGTCTGCTCAGAAGGGGATGGGGGAACTTATGAACTTCATATGTTTTCTAAGGGCAATGCAGGTGTGGGCAATGCAGTGCATGTGACCAAAAGAGGAGTTGGACAATCAGCAGTTTTTATGACACAAAATACATTTGCAGTGCTTGAGAAGAGCAACAACAATTTATTGATCAAAAACCTGGAGAATGAGATACTCAGTTCTATCATCCTTCCTGTTGTTGTTGATGCATTGTTCTATGCTGGAGGCAGAAACTTGCTTTGTCAGGCAGGGGATAGTGTTGTCATGTTTGACCTTGAGCAGAGGATTGTCATTGGGGGTCTTCAAACTTCTTTCCTTAAATATGTTGTTTGGGCGAATGACATGGAAAGTGTTGCTTTGGTGAGCAAACATTGTATCATCATAGCTGATGGGAAGCTTGTGCAGCAATGCACTGTCCACGAGAGAAACAACGTAAAGAGCGGAGTCTGGGATGACAATGGAGTGTTCATATATAAAACCTCGAAACACATAAAATACTGCCTTCCTAATGGAGAGACTGGAATTATCAGGACATTTGATTTCCCTCTCTACCTTACGAAAGTATCTGGAAGCACCGTCTACTGCTTGAACCAAGATTCGGAAATCTTTTCCCTACCTATCAATGTAACTGAATATCTTATCAAGTCCTCACTTTTGAAGAAGGATTACAACAACGTTATAGGCATGGCCAAGAGCCCTCAGCTTTGTGGACAAGCAATTATTTCGTATCTCCTTCAGAAAGGTTTCCCAGAGATTGCTCTCCATTTCATAAAGGATGAGAAGTCTCGATTTAGCCTGGCACTGGAAAATGGTAACATTCAGGTTGCCTTTGCTTGTGCTAAGGAAGTTGATGAGCAAGATTACTGGTGTAGGTTGGCGGTGGAGGCCCTTCGTTGGGGTTATGTAAGCATTGCAGAGTATGCATACCAGAGGGGTAATAACTTCAAGAGGCTTGCCTTCCTTTATCTCTTAACAGGAAATACAGATAAACTTTCGAAAATGGAAACAGTTACTAGAGGTAAAAATGACCTTTCAAGTCAATTCAACATGGCCCTTTACCTGGGTGTTATTCGAGAGAGGGTAGAGATCCTGGAGAATGCAGAGTATTTGCCTCTAGCTTATGCTACAGCTGCAGTCCATGGGCTGCATCACCCAGCTAAATTTCTTGCTGGTAAACTTGGAGATGACTTTTGTTCCTTGCCTCAGGGGAAATCAAAGGCAGTTCTGATGCCACCTCGTCCCATTATGCATGGCGGAGACTGGCCCTTCGTGAGGGTTAAGGTTTTTCTTCATAATCTGGGGTAGAGCAGTTTGGAAGAAGTGCAAGAGGCTGCAGATGCTCAGTGGGATGACAATTGGGGGTTTGGTCTTGAGGACACTCTGCAAAATGGAGACATCTCTGTGGTGCGGGCAGATGAGGAAGCATATGAAAAAATTGTTAAGGAACGCAAAGATATGACCTTGGTCAAGACAGGAAAGTTTGATAAGAAATGCGGCGATTTGACCTCAGTCAGGAAAGGGAAACTCAATCAGAAGTGCAGGGATTTGAGCTTGGTCACGAAGAAAAGTATGAGGGTAATCTTGATAAGGTGGGCAGGAACAGATGGGAAGAACTTCAAGAGGGTGTAGATTTTCTGCCAGCTGAGGGTTCGGAAGGTGCTGATACTGATAACTTGCAGAATGGGGACATGACTTCTGTCACGCTCATCAGCAAACTTCAAATAAGAAATCTATGCTTTCCTGCTGAAAATGCTGCAATTGCACGTTTTGACGTTGCAATGCCTTTACTGAGCCACCAGATGGGTTTAAGGAATGTCTATCCCTTGGAATAGTTAATTCTCAATCCACACTAAAGCAGCTTCACTAGCCTGTCTGTTGCAGTTGAGAGGATGTGGGAAATGCCAACCAGCGTTTGGCTGGAAGACATGTTCACAAGAGGCTACAAACTCACAGGGAAGGAGAAACTTGATGCGATAGAGATTTTTCTTCCAATTCTCCATGCCATATTCTCGATTCTAGATCAGTCAAAGGAGCATGTAGATGAAGGCAAGGAATTGATTGTTAACGAAATGGAGGTTTTCCCTTCACAGTTTGTTCTAGCGCAGGAAGGAAGGTCTTCTACTGTTTGTGATCTTCCAGAAGTTGGACCATCTGGACCTGTCTGTTCTTCTTCCCAGATGGTGTAACTGAAGTGCTCGTTATTTTTTTTTAATCTTTGTGGAGAGTGTAAAATTCAGGGTTATCTGGGGATCTCTCAGATGTGCTTCAATTGTGGAAGCACCTTTAAGAATAACATGTACTTACCACTTGGTGTTTTCAATAAGTGCAAATTCTCGGAGTTAATAAGCAGAACACTTGTTTTGATCTACTATTGTGCGGCTTGAATAATTGTCCTATTCAACTAGGTTAATGATATTCTTGGGTATTGTGAGGGTTGAGGAAAATCTCAGCTGAGGTTAAGTCAAGCTCGAGGTTGTAATGCTAAATTTTATGTCCATCATTGTCGGCATAATGAAGTGCCTGTTTTGTCCTATGAAATTATAGAAACAATCATGTTTTATCATTGAGCATTGTATATACTGTAATGCTTTTGTTCCTGCTCAACCAAACTCCCCCCCCCCCCCCAAAAAAAAAAAAAAACCCGAAAACCACACCCGCACACAATGTGGAGAATGGGAGAATGGTTGCTCTCCTTAGTCACTGGGACTTGTTCTATCTCAACTCCGTTGCTGTGACACTTAACACTGTGGAGAATGGTTCTACAACTCTGCCACTCCTCTCAAATGCTTAAGAGGGTCAGTATCACTAGCCATTATTCAATTCATTGGGACTTTTTCTTGAAGGATTGCTGACAAAAGCACCATCGTCTTGCCTTGTGACCTGTTATAACATAAGAAAAGTAATTATAGATGGGCTGCAATTTCAAGTGCCTTTACTTCTGTAGTATGAGAACAAATTACTAATGCTATACTCTGTATGTCGGATATATTTTCCTCCCCAATAAATTAATTTTCTAGCTAATGTTGTAATAAATCTTCCATTTTTAATAGTGATGCCTACGTCAATAATTGATTATAAGGACACTGGGGAAGTTTCTTCTCACGTTGTTGGTTTTAAGATTCTTCCTGTCTTATCTTCTTACCAAATTAAACCAACTATATCACCTTTATAACTTTCTAGGTTCATAATGATGATGAAGTTATGGCATTATTCAAGCAGGTCCAGGGTGAATTTCCTGGCTCGCCCATATTTAAAATGGAACTTCTCAGGTATGGTCATCTGCTGCGTTCTGCCCTGACCTAAAGTATTTTAGAATTACTTCATTTCTAGGACTTGCAAGAGTTTGGACCACGTTCTCACTTTACATTTGGTTTCTTGAAAGTAGTGCCGACATCTAGAACTCAAGTTGCTATGTGATCAATATGGCTATGTCGCAGCTTCGCATAGTGATGAGTGCAGTGTTCAGAGGCAACACCAAAACGTAATTTCAGCCTTTTGATGCTGATTTTACATTTGTGAAACTTCTGCTAAGTGCAACTAAATCACTATCTTATTTAAATCTCACAGGTATATGCAAGAAGCAGAAATTGGCACTTTTTTACTTACTATTTTGGTGGTGGTTATTGAATAATACACAATAACTTGGGATAATCTTTGACGGATTTATCACTAAGCTTAGTCATGGATGTTAAGAGGAAGGTCTGACTACAATAGCTCCTCTAGAAACGGTTAAAAAGTTGGAGCAAGCAGCAAGAAGATTAGCCAAATGTGTGAATTATTTTGGAGCTGCTACGGTTGAGTATCTGTACAGTATGGATATGGCGGAGTACTACTACTTTGAGCTCAACCCTCAGTTGCAAGTTTCTCACTCCGGTTTCAACTTCAAAGGTGGCCCATATCATACATTTTCTGTTCTTGTTATGTGTCATCTTATTATCTCTTTGAATTCTTTTTGTGCATTTGTTGCCACTGCAAATGGTGGAATCACCCATTGGGGGGCTGCTAATTGGTTGCTACGTTGAGACAGTTTAAGCAACTAAATTGTGATGACAGCTGTCTGTCAATGCACTCACTTGATAAGGGTATTGAAGTGCCGTATGGTTGTTGATAGTTCGAAACAATTAATTATCTTTTCAAGGGTTAACATTTAAACCTACCATATTAACACAACCTCTTGCTAGAAGCAGGCTTCCCCTCACACGTGAGATTCATCTGGGTCTTTTAATGGGTGATTAGATACATACTAACAGCAATATATGGCTATTGTTGCTTGATCAGATTTTGATTCCATTTTGATGCAAATGAGGTATAAATGTATAGGCAATGCTTTATCACGTGCGTGTACTGTAAGCTTTATAAATTTCTTACAACTAGTTCTACTTCAGGTGGACCATCGTGTCACTAAGTGGCTACCTGAAATAAACCTGCCAGCAGCACAGGTTGCAGTGGGGATGGGGATTCCTCTCTGGCAAATTTCTGGCATGATCTTACCATATTTTGGTTTATTCTTTTGGAAACCTCTATAATTTAGTTAGTCCTTCATGTTGATTACTTTTCTGTGCCTATTTAACTAGAAATAGGGCAATTTTATGGATTGGAACATGGTGGATGGTATGATGCTTGGAGGAGAAGATATGTCGTTGCTACCCCATTTGACTTTGACAAGGCAGAATATACAAGGCCAAAAGGTCATTGTGTAGCTGTGCCTGTAGTTTATTTATTTTTATGGTTTTCATGATGAACTATTTTTATGGTTTTCATTATGAACATTTACTTAGTCATTTGACTTTGTACAGGAGCTGAGTTTTAAAAGCAAGCCAAATATGTGGACATACTTTTCAGTTAAGGTTTATATTTTCTTTGTAATATTATAGGTGGACAAAACCTTGAATTCCAAAGCTTGATTGTGACTGATACACAAGCTATCATTTGCAGTCTGGAGGAGGCATTCATGAATTCTCAGATTCTCAATCTGGTAAGTGGCTTAGAAACCTCATAAACTGGTTAAATATGAGGATATCGAGGCAACTTAATTAGAAGATGAAACTTGCTTGTTGTTTGATTTCTGTCAAGGACACTAATTAGAAATGAAATAGGTTAGACGGGCTCCAAGAGTTCGCCTGCTTGACAATCAAATATCTGCTGAAGTCTTCTCTGTTCTATGGAGGGCATCATGTTGATATAACACTATACTTACTTCTCATCTTGGAAATAGCTTTAGGAGATCTTTAGAGATCCTCTTTGGCTTATCAAATACCTCAGCAATATGTTTCAGTGCAGTTGCATGAGAAAAACACAGCATTTACATGCTCAATCAGAAGCAAGAGCCCCATGGAAAGCTTCACTGAAGTTTTTCATAAGTACCCTTTAGTTTTCATCTTAATTCACGCTGAACTGGTCATTGTATTACACCTTAATTTCCATTTTAGATGTCTTATCATTATATTACACCTTAATATGCAGTTTTATGTGTCGCATATTTAGATTTCTTGCTCACATACATTATAAACGATATTTCTACGATAATGGTTGTTGGCACCATATGGGAAGGTGCATGACATCATCATATATTTTGTGCCTTACCAAAACACTTCCAAGGATCTCCTAAGGTTATTCTTGAAGTAGACAGCTTCAAGAGTAAACTTAACTTTGTCTGACCTTGAATAGCTTTAAGTGATCCTTGGAACTGTTTTTGTGGCTGCCAATTTCTCCGATACACGTTCCCATATATTTGGATTTTTATTATCTGATACATGATTCTATTGTACTTATTAGATATTTTACATTCATCAGTATGTATCAAATGTATCTCCCACAACCTTCTGCATTAGGTCATCAGGATGATATATGTTTATATTTTTAGACATCTTGTTCTTTTAAAATATTACTAAGCATATTACTGTTCTGGGTGTATAGATGATTCTATAAACTGTAAGTGTCTGCTGCTAAAAATGATTAAATTGTAACTTGGGTCATGTTTTTGCGTTTGGAGAGTCCAGAGCCCTAGCAATTGCGAACATTGTTCTTGGGCTGAAGGAAATTCAAATTTGGGGAGAAATCCGTACAAATGTTGATTACATCATTGATCTATTACATGTAAGCTTTTCGAGTTTTTACGATCTGAGTCGTTGACAGATCTTTGTTGTATTTTTCTACATATTCAATCTAACAATGTAGAATATTTTCACAGTCTAACAATAAAATACATATAGCCTGGTTAGACAGTAGGATAGCGAAGCGGTTTAGAGCAGAAAGGCCACCATGGTATCTCTCTGTGGTCGGAGGGACTTTTTATGTAAGTTTGTCTATTATACAGCAGTTTTAGGTTTCTGAAGATTTCATGGTGTGGAGCATATATTCAACTACCTTAGTAACACTGATAATTCTTCTTCCTTTTTTTTTTTTTGGTTCATTGGAAGAGATAACAAGGAGGGCCGAAGCCGGGAAGGGGATATGGGGGAGAGGGGTTCGAACTCCTGATCTTTCAAAAGGAGGCCAAGAACTCTAGCCAACAAGGCTAGCTCAGTTGGTTTTCCTTTTGTTTGTCAACCTTAGAAAGCATCTAGCAGTGCAGCTATGGTTTCAGAGTATGTTGTTTATCTCGAAAAAGGGAAAATCCCTCCTAAGGTACTGTGCTTCAGATATCTGTTTTTTGGACCTGAATTTAAGTTTTTCTTTCTCTTCTAATCTTTCTTTTTGTTTTTTTTTTTCCTGAAATTTGATTTATCAATTAATGAGTGTCCCCCAATTTGCAGCACATATCACGCTTCAACTCCCAAGTTTCTTCGAATATTGAAGGAAGCAATATACAGTGAGTTTCTAATGAGATATTATGCTACTTAATAATATGGTGTCCACGTTTAAGTGCACAGAGGTTGTTTAATTTTGCACTATACTTGTTATATCATGAATTAAATGTGGAATTTTATTCTACACTGTATAATTCATTATAAGTGCATAGCAGAATTTTAATTGGTCACTTCAATATATTACAGTTGGATAGAAACAGTCATATTATATATGCAGAGGAAGAAGCTGCTGGAACTCGCCTTCTGATTGATGGAAGGACTTGCTTGCTTCAGTTGATTACATATATTTTATTTCCTAATGCTTTGCTTATATTTATGTTGGCCAAGTTCTATTAACTAATCTTCTTCATATCCAGAATGATTATTGACCCATCCAAGTTAGTGACAAAGACTCCATGCAATCTAATACCGTATCTGGTCTTGGATGGTTGTTGTGTTGATGCTGACACACCTTCTGTGGAGGTTGAGTTATGAAGATGTGTATGCTGCTTCTTTCATCTGCATCCGGTGTTATCAGATTTAAGATGTCTGAAGGTCAAGCAATGCAGGTAAATTATATCCTATATAGGAGGTTTTAAGTTCTTAGTAGTGATTAAGAATCAAGAACCACTTTGCCTGTAGGCTGGTGAGCTTATAGTGAGGCTTGATCTAGATAATCCATCAGCTGGAAGAAAAGTGGGATCTTTCCATGGGAGCTTTCCAATCCTGGGGCCTCCAACTGCAATATCTGGATAAGTTCATCAGAGATGTGCAGCAAGTTTGAATGCAGCCAGGATGATTCTTGCAGGATATGAGCATAACATTGATGAAGTATCTCTTGCCATTAGCTGAGTAAACATAAGAAATCATCTTCAATCACATTTGGTGGAATTTATTAGTGCCTGTTACTTTTCAAAACTTGATCATGCTTATCATTCAAATATATCTCAGGTCATGCAAAACTTGCTCAGTTGTCTTGACAATCCTGAGCTCCATTTCCTTCAATCGGCAAGAGTGCTTTGTCTGTTCTTGCAACCCGACTTCCTAAAGACCTCAGATATAAGGTAAACCAATTGATGCTTCGCTTTGTTGTTTTACACACAATAGAAGCTTTGTACTCGTATTCTTATCTTTTATTTGAATTATGTTTTTGTCCAGCTAGAATCAAAATATAAAGAGTATGAAGGTTTCTCAAGCTTGCAAAATGTTGACTTTCCAGGCAAAATATTGCGGGGTGTTCTTGAGATTGGTTCATGTTTTCAAATTCTGCATTTGTGAAAACTGTTCTTGTTTGAATGTTAATTCACTTTTGTGGTATTTACATTTTTGGTGCAGACCCATCTAAGCTGTTGCCCTGATAAAGAAAAAGGAGCTCAAGAAAGGCTTATTGATCCTTTGATGAGTGTTGTTAAGTCTTATAAGGGTGGAAGAGAGAGTCATGCCCTTGTTATTGTTCAGGCCCTTTTTGAGGAGTATTTTATCTGTTGAAGAATTATTTAGTGACAACATCCAGGTGAGTCTGTCCTGGAAAGCACATCTATTTTAATGATGCTAAGTTTTTCATCCTCTTTATCTGCTGTGCATGAACCAATTTATTTACCACCAATAAGGGAAAATTTTATTTACCACCAATAACAGAAAAAAGGAATTAGGCCTCCCCCCCGCAGCCTCGCAATTGCCCCATGTGGGGGAGAAGTAGACCTTTGATTAAAGCATGAACATGAAGTTTCGTTTTTCCAGTTGTATCTTTCAGTTCTCCTTTTCCTCTTCCCTGTTAGTCTTCAACTTACAAGTTTTATGAGCATTTTGATTTATCTGACCTGGAAAAGACCATTTTTATACATGACTAGATCACCTTTTCTGGCACCCACTTATTAACCATAGAAAATGGCTTTTCTTATGTTTGCACATGAATGCTTGTTTAGTCTTTTCTAATCGTATCTTTCTTTTCAAGTCCTTCAATATTAGAATTGTCTTGGTTGAACTCGTGGATATGTTGTACTGTAATTGCTGAACAATCTTTTCTATCAGTTTGAACAGGAGTAGAAGTAGAATATTTGATCAAGGGATGTTATTTTGTACTGTAATTGGTTCATTGCTCCGTACTTTATTCCTCAGCCCTTTAATGCATTCTGATAGTCTGTGAGTATATTGCAGAAGCTAAATTTGTAAGGGAATTTGGAGGTGGCTGATCAAATTAGATGTTTTTTTTTTTTTTTTTTACACACAGGGATATACTACTCCAATTCCCTGCACTCAACTATACAAATTATTCTGAGGTTAAAGTTCCACTGACTTGTTCTTCTCCAGCATGATTTTCTTTTATTTAAGAAATTTTTTTTTTTTTACTTGTGTTAATCCTTTCCTTACATTGTCTTGTAAATTGACACAAGTTTTCCCCTTTCTCTGATAATTGTTATTATTAATTCTATAGAAGAGTTCTAAAGCCCAGTTTATTTTTCAAGTTGGCAGTGAAGGCAACCCAATTGCTAGAACAGACCAAACCAAGTGAACTCCGATCCAGCATCGCCAGAAGTCTTTCTGAGTTAGAGATTTTACTGAAGATTGTAAAAATATGGACACCCCTTAGAGGAAAATTGCCGTTAGTGAAAGATGGAGGATCTCGTGAGTGCTCCTTTAGTAGTTGAAGATGCCCTTGTATGTGTACTTGATCACAGTGATCAAACCCTTTAGAGGCGGGTTGTGGAGACACATTTTCGAAGACTTTACCAGGTACTATCATTGAAACTCCCATCCATTTGCAACCTCAAAATGGTCTTTTCATTCACATTTCCTTTGGGTCCAGCACAGCAGTTGCAGCACAATCCTGAAGTTTCTTGCACGTTCTATTGAAGTGTATAGTTTAGGGTTTTAAGTTAAACAATATCAGTACTTGGTTCAAAATCTGGTCAATCTGGTCATTTTTTTTTATTGAAGTTGTGTTTTGATCCAGACCGTTGATCACTTCAGAGGATAAACAATAGCTGAGATTCATTTCTCCTATCCATTAATTGAAAAATGAGGAACACAAATTATTATTATTATTTTTTTTGCCCTTCCTCTTGATGACATGCTTGAGTTTTTCACTGTGCCATACAAGATTCCGATGCTCAATTTGTCGATAGAATTGCAAGTTACAACCTTGCACCTTTCTTTACTGGCATTATCCTCTGGCTCTGTGCAGTGGTGATGAGGATCAGGCTTAAGAGAGAAACTGTAAGACTATTTCATGAACATACATGAATTTAGAACATCTTAGATAAAATGCGAAAGTGAAAGCGTATCCGTTTGTTTTTGTGCCATTATTCATTGACATCCAAAGTAGAAGCCATAATCTTCTATGATAGAGGTTATGCCTTCTTTTTTGTTAATAAAATTGTTGTCATTGAAAAGTAAGGGACTTAGCCATATATATATATATATATATAACATGGTCACATTTAGTTCCTTCATAAAAGACTCGTAATGGACTTAATATTGGCCCATACTTAATCGTTCAATCACATTGTTCTTATCAGGTGTACACAAGTCTAACTAAATAAATTACTATAATATAGGGTCTCATCGTGTAAGTTTCAACCTCAAACTTGAATCCAAACCGTTTTATTAAAACAAAAATATCAATTAATGTAAGCTAAATTTTAAAATTTTTTTAACATTCTCTCACTTGAGTAAATATTAATTGTAACTTTTTGAATAATTGTTAAAAAAAAAAAAGATATCAAAACAACTCTCGGGTTGAAAAAACTGTCTATAGCCACATTTCAAAACTAGTAAAATTAAAAGACAATACTTAAAACAATTTGATCTAAGAAAGCTATTAATATCGAAGCAAGACAGTCATTGTATAAATAATCTATGTAAGATCACTCATGATTACAAATACTCACGTCCTTGTTGAATGATGCGAAGCATAACAATAGTGAGTAGATCGAGGAGAACTTGCTAAATGTTAGGCAAAAATATTAACAACTAATATTTAATTGAACAAATACTTAACATAATCTCACTCATATAATAACATATCACATTAGTTCTTAAACTGTAGGTCGGTCCCATTCGAGGTATAATATATCTCTTAATTACAATTCCTTATTTTAAGGAAATACCCTTTTGATTCCAACTTAAAGGAATTGAATTGAATTTTGTGACAAAGTTAATTTAAGGGAACATTTGGATTCACAAGGTGTGATTGCACCCATTTGAGTGGGTTGCTTACGTATTCGAGTCGGGACAAGTCCGAACTGGATCAAGTCAATTGTAGTTCCGAATAAATATTAATGTTTGTTTTTTTTTGTTCGATTGAATTTAATTTAAGGGAGTGTTTGGATCCACAAGGTTGTGACTATACCATTTGAGTGGATTGCTTACGTATTATAAAATCAAGAATAGAATCAAGTCAGCTGTAGTTCTTAATAAATATTATTTAATTTAATGCCTTGAATTGTGTGTAGATAAATTTTAATTTAGGTGAACTATTTTGTCCACAAAGGTATTGACTGTGTCCATTTAAGTGGGTTGGTTACATATCTAGGTTGAAATAAATCCAGACTGAAATTAAATCAACCATAGTTCTAGTAATGTTTTTGGTTGATTTAAGTGAACATCGTATTTACTGCTATTAAACAATGTAGCCATATACACTGACCCAAGAATCACCATTTTATTGGACTTCTCTGCAATACAAAGGGATTGGCCGTTGTCAATGGACTTTAATAGCCTGTTTGGAACTTGGGGAAGGGAAGGGAAGGGAAGGGAAAGGAAGAGAAAGTACTATTCCCTATTCTTTCCTTATTTGATTTTGTAAAGAAAATTGGAGGGAAAGAAGAGAAAGAAAGAGATAACTTGATTTAAAACTTTTCCTCCTTTTCCTCTTCACTTTCCCTCTTTTTCCCTTTTTCCTTACTTTCCCTTCTCTTTCCTTTCCTCCCCCAAGTTCCAAACAAGCTGGAACTTAATTTGCTTAAAGTCTAAGAATTTGCTCTTTTTCAATTCCCAGTACTGGGTCTTAAAAAGACTTGTTAAGTGGGCAAAGGAATTTGAGCCAGCAATTGGGTGTTAATATCAAGATTTCGACATCAAATGGGGAGACGTGCATGCGAAGATGCTCAATAACAGACAGCTTCTCACTGTCTCTTGACAAGGCCTCTGGTTTGGGATTTCAATAAAAAAATCAATACTTGATTACAATGGTGGAGTAAAAAATTTAATCCGCCCTGAGCTATATAAGTCAAGATACAATAACCTACATAAAATTATAGAACATACTTATGTAAATTTTATACAAACCAAATGAATTTATAATTAATTTGTAGCATACTTGTACATAAATATGTAAATCTTAAAAAATAAACAAAGAGAAACACACACAAAAAAAAAAATGTATACTATTAAAGTTGTGCTTTACAGTTCTTTATAATATAAAAATCACTTATTATCTAATTTGAAACGATATTTTAAGTAAATTCTCTTTCAATGTTGACAATTATAAAATCTATAAGGAACTCATCTTGCACCTTGTTACGAATGACAGTTTAACATGCTCCAGAATTGAAAATACTCAGTTCTGTAGTTGTCGTGCAAGACGTGTTAAAACAAGTAAACAAATATAAATTGGTTTTCGAATCAATATCAAAAGCTCCAATTTCATATCACATTCAAACCTCAAATATAAATCCAAAGGCTTGTCAAGTAGACCAAAAGAATTGGGCCAGGAAACTTAGAGCATGGGTGAGTAAGCTTTTCATGGCCCGAAAATTGAGCCATTACTAGCCATTACCGGATGATCTCCCGATAACACTAGCTTCGGACTTTGAAAATTTGGGCCTCCAAAATGATATCAGCAGGGCCATTTTGGGCCTTAAGAAAGTGCTGGAAGTCCTCAATGGGTAAGACCGTAAGACCATTATTTCTAGCAGCGTATCATTTATTGGTCTGAAAGTTTGAGTCTTGAAGCCTTTGCAATTGGGCCTAAAAAGGAATACCAGCAGTTAGGGCCAAAATTTGGGCCTTCGCAGACCAATACTGAACATCTAATGGGCTAACCTTTGGGTCTGTAGAAAAGACCAAAGAATTGGGCCACTTAGTCGTCAAGAATTTAACTTTCGAAGATACAAAGATTAGGCCAGAACAGATAGTGTTTAATGGCTAGTTTGGGTCTTTATAAGACTATAGAATTGGGCCTGAGAATTTAAGTCTTTGTGTCTTTTAACAGAGTAGAGAATTGAGCCTGAGAATTTAAGGCTTTGGGTCTTTTAAAAGACCAGTGAATCAGGCCTAAAAATTTAAGGCTGTGGGTCTTTTAAAAAGACCAAAGAATTGGGCCAATTTGGGATTCGACAATTTAAGAGCTTTGGTGGCTTGCGATCTTGGGTTTATTGCTTGTTTTGTTCTTGTTTGGAATGGACCCATAATTAACAAATCTATTTTGAGGATGGGCTTATCAAAACAGTGAGCAGAACCGGAGTGAAGGGTTAAGAAAACAAACCTTTTTGGAGCATTAGAGCTTAAAACTTTGGATCTTTATTACGTGAAGAATTCCAGGCCTCAAACATTTAAAACTTCAGGACTTTGGAAGTCCAATAATTGGACCTTTGATGGGCTACAAATTTAATTCAGCCGCAAAGCAACTTGCAGAACCACAAGACCCAAACTTTTTGGTGCTGCGCATTTGTGGGGCCCAACATAATAGCCACTGAAAACAGCATTGTTGAAATTACAACAAACACTCACACCAACTTTCGAAGTTCTGGGCAGTGGAGTGGATCATAATGTAATTTGCCTATCAACTTATTTTTAACAGTGTTGCAATGCAAACCTCAGTAACAGTGGCTTCACATATGGACAAAATCCCTTTTTTTTATTATCTTATTTCCTCCAGCACTAAAGCACCGTAGAAAACGTCCAATAATCGACATTTGGAACAACTTATTATTTTTTTAAGTTCTGACAATCAATTAATACTATATATATACGTATATATATTTTTATCACTTTAGCAGATTGGAATGTAAAGGTTTGAAATGGTAAAAGCACTTGAGCTGTCATGTAGCTTTTAGGACTTGAATTTGAAGGTACGAGAATTGTTATAGAGTCTTTAGGACT
Source organism: Euryodendron excelsum (assembly GCA_033060915.1). Lineage (NCBI taxonomy): Eukaryota > Viridiplantae > Streptophyta > Magnoliopsida > Ericales > Pentaphylacaceae > Euryodendron > Euryodendron excelsum. The sequence continues at coordinate 10,159,033 of CM065389.1, read as the reverse complement.
TTAAATTGTGAGGGTATGTAGGGTTGTTATGAAGTTTTTAAGGCTTAAATTTGAGAACACGAAAGCCATTATGAAGCTTTTAAAACTTGAAATTGAGAGTATATGGATCGTCTTAAAGTCATAGAGACTTAAATTTGAGGGTATGTAGGGTTGTTATGAAGTTTTTAAGGCTTAAATTTGAGAACACGAAAGCCATTATGAAGCTTTTAAAACTTGAAATTGAGAGTATATGGATCGTCTTAAAGTCATAGAGACTTAAATTTGAGGGTACATAGATCGTCGAAGAGTTTTAAAGGCTTGAAGTTGAGGGTACGAGGACTATTTTTGAATGAGCAAAAACCTTAATTTTGTATTTGGAGGCCACTGGCAAAAGTTCATAAATCAAAAATTTTAACCGTAAAAAAGAGATAAGTATATATATATATATATAGTATATGTATGCATATAGAGGGAGTATATATAGATATATACTAATTAAAACTTACATTTATTTTCTGAATATGTAAATTTATTTTTTTTAAATACAGAGTTCTTTTTAAATTCAAATTGGCTTTGAAATTTGTAGAGTTCAAAAGGAATTCAAACTCTAATTTTGTTTTTATTTTAAAACTCAAGCCAAGGTATATTTTTTTTAGAGAAGCAAAACTAAAAATTAGAGCAGAAGACGTTCAAAAGAAATCTTTTTTAGAGAACATCAAGATCAAGAAGGAAGAGAGAGAACTAGAGAGATTATACCTTTGAGAATCTGAATATGAAAACCTTGGTATTTTTTTTCTTTCCCTCTTTTGTGCTTCCTGAAACTCTTTTTTTTTCTTCGCTTTTTATTTTGCACATTGTCTTCTATGTATATATCTCTTTTGCTTTTTGTTTTTCTGATCACTATCCCTCTTTTTTTTAAATTTTATTTTTATATTGTCGTCATAGTTATATAGGCAGTATCAAATAAACTCACGTTGCCATTGCGTTGTGGGTGGTTGTATTGACGAACATGGAAGTGTGGCTTGATATCGACTCTGTTGAACGAGTCTCCAGACCAATGTTTTGAAAGCGAACTGAAAAAAAGATCAGGTTATGAGTTTAACGGTAGTTCAATCGGATTGATCGGGATGTCATAATTATATTTAAAATTATAAATAATAAATTTAATATGTATTAAAACACAAAAAATTACTTAAATGAATATCCACAGCAAACCAATATTTGATTTATTGTATTTCGTGTGATATGCTCAAGCCAGTATTTTTTTTTATTACCATCAACTTTATAATTTTTTTGCTAGAAAATTTGAAGTTTCTACATTGGATGAGTAACTCAACTTTTTGTCTTAAAGGTCATTAAATAATTTATAAAACAGAAGTTCGTTAGTACCGTTATTTCTAGTGTAGCTAGTTAATGGACTACACTAGGCTTGTGAGATTTAACCCCGTCAATTTTCCTCCCTTCATCTTCACTCACAATATCCTTTTTCTCTCCCTATTTGTCTACATCTCATTTTAAGTCCCAAGAAATCCTCTCTCTTCTCATACAAACTCAATTCCAAATGCTGCAAGCTTAAGATTTGAATACCACAACTCGTGTAGTCTTAGACAACTTATGCTCAAAAGTTACTAAGTAAGTCTAAGAATAACTGAAAGGAAGGTTAAGAAGAAAATGTGCAACAAAAAGTAAGAGAGTTTAGAAGAGAGACTTGGAGAATACTTTATTTGAATTGAGAACTTAATTATTACAAATGAGAGTTCCACACCCTATTTATAGGTGACCACCTCCTTAATAGACGGCGGGGATCAATTTGATCCAAGGGTGGAGATGACTCATCTAGAACTCTCCTATATAGATATTTACAAGGCTTTCAAGGAAGCCTCCTCCTTTTCTAGAATATTATTTACTAATATTCTGGATATTTACAAAGTTTCTCAAAGAAGTCCCTCCCATGTTCTCCCATGTACTAGAATATTCCACTATAAATACTTATGTGGAACATTCTATATTACAAACATTTCCCACTGTTTTAGAATACTCTTCTTTATGTATATGTGTGAAAGTTTCTATAATATCTATAAGTTTCTCCCTCCCATTCTAGAATACTCCTTATTTTAACATATACATTTGTGTAGGAGTTTCTAAATGTTTTATACCATTCTAGAATCTTCTCAATATTCTAGACCTTTCTAAAACATCCCAAAAGCTTCTAGAGCTTTTTAAAATATTCTAGTATTCTCTAAAATTTTCTAGAATGCCTATGACCAGAATGCTCTGCTATCCACCGCTGTCATTTTACCATCTGAATGGGCTTCCATTGTGCTTTAATTTGGTAGGCCGTGACAATTTCCCTCACCAAATTTGGCAACGCCCTCGTCGCCGCTTCTCCCTTTTGGCGGCCGTGACATAAGGAACCTTTCCTCTTCCCCACCTTATACATATGACTATACGAACTAACTGTATAACCCCAAACCTCCCCTTCCTTTCCACTTTTCTCCTCTCTCAATCTATCTATCTTCCTCTGGTATGCATGTTCCGATGAAGCTGATTTTCTTTTTCTCACCTTTCACACAAACTACTCTCTCTCTCTCTCCACTTTCTTTTTTCTCTCTCTTGTATTTACCATCTTCTTTTGTCTTGCCGGAAAATTCAATGAGGGAGATATGTAATAGATCCAGAAAGTAAAAGAAGCAGCCAAGCTATGAACCAGCATTGACAAGGGCAAACATTGAGCCACAAACCCTAAAAAAAGCCCCCATTTATATTTTGATGAATCGACTGGTTATGTCAACCTGCATCCGGTTCGAACGATTTGGTAGTTGAACCCCAATTCTTTACGATTCTCTTTATTCTGACCGATTTTTAAGTTTTTTAATTTTGAGAGTTTAACCGGACCGTTACTTGAACCGATTGACTGTTTAATTAATTCAACTTGTTAGTTCGGTCTGATTTTCAAAACATTTATCCAAAGCACATGGTTTAAACAATAATTAATAATTTGATTTTATTATTATATTCTAGTCTTGTGTGTTGTCTTCCCTTCCTTGTGGCAGGAGTTGTTACGAGGAATATGTAAATACAGTGTGCGGTGAAGGTGGGATGCGTCAGATGAATTTCATTCAGCTCTTGAGAGCTGGGAGTCTTCTCCGACTAACCACAGGGTGCACTACTAAAGCAATATGATAGCCATGCAAGATTCTTTATGGTAGATGTTGTAGTGACCCGGTCAATGATCAAAAAGGCAAATGGGGTTTTTGTTTGAAATTAGTTAAAACTATGGAACTTTTTATAATTTCTCAAAAATGAGTTTAAAGATTCAACTTTACCTTCTCTCTTTTTTCTCTCTCTCTCTCTCAGCAAACCCATCTCTCTCTTTCCTTTTTTTTTTTTGAATGTTTTTAGTATCGCCCCTTGAGATTTTTACATTCTACTCCTCAAGACCTACGTGGTGGTAGTAGTTTTGGTTCGTGATTTCAACGAAATAAAGTTCTTGCTCTAAGTTTAATCTTTGTAGAGAGTTTCACTTGGTGTTTTTGCTATTGAGTTAATAAGTTTGAGTTACTTATGAATCTATGTTAAAAATCATGTTTCTAGAACACTTCGAGTATGCTTAGAGTTTTATGTAAACTTGAAATATTTTATTCTTGGTTGATTTGAGTAAATTAATAACATGTTTAACTTGTTGTGATATTCAATTTGATGACCCATTAATTATTTGGGTTGTTCGGTTAAGATAAGGAATTATGTCATAATATCAATTTGGGTAAAATTAGAAATTTAAAATGTAATATTTAATATATGATATTTGAAATATTTTTTTATGTCTAGGACGTGTTTAAATTAATGTTAAAAGCGTATGAGAATTTATATAAATTGTTTGCATAAACTTGAAAGTTGATTATTATTTAATTTTTTAGTTTTTTTAGTTGATTCTCGTTATGTTTAGTATTTATGTGTTAACTAATTGATACTTTATGGATTATTGAATATTTTGAATAAAAATCTAGAGTTTTACCATGTTTAACTACTTGATAAAATTGGAGGTTTTGTTATACAATAATTAATTTATGTAATTGACTTGAAATTTGTGTGATTGACGTGTACGCGAGTCATGCCTAAGATGAGGTTAATTTAAATGAATTAATTGGATAATCTCGGCTACTAGACATAATGTAGAATGGGTATAAAATAGATATTTCAAAATATCTTTACATCTAGGATGTGTTTAGAATTGATGTTAAAATTATAGAAGAATTTATATAAATCATTTGGACAAAACAAGCAAGTTGGCCTATTGAGTTTTATGATTAAAATGGAATTTGAACGTATTTGAAATATTGTTTTGTGCCTAGAATGTTCTAAAGCTAATGTTATAACAATGCGATATTCTTTGGATGAAAATGGTGATTTAAAATAAGATATAAACTTGATTTGATATAGTTCATGTTGGCTAGGTGTTGTTGGATGCTTAATTTAGGCTTTAGATTGATTATAGGTTTGGTTTTAGACCTTAGGTGATTAAAGGAGATTATGTTATGAATTTGGTGATGTGAATATTATTGATTTTGACTCAATGTTGTATTAATGTTGACTTAAACTTAGGTTAAAGTCTACATGTAATTGCGCATGATTGAGAATTGGATTGAGATCTTGATCTTAGGAGGTGTATTGAGATGCACGCGTCTTTTGGGTGAGGTTCATAAAATACGAAATTGTTGGGATGCACACATCCTTTGGGTATGACCCATAAAGTGCAGAATTATTTGGTGGGATGTACGCGTCCTTTGAGTGAAACCCATGAAGTGCAGAATTATTTGAATGCACGTGTCCATTAGGTGATAACCCATAAAGTGCAGAAGAGGTTGTTGGGTAGACTAGTATTCCTTTCACAGTACGACCAAGTTTGCATGCGTATACACTTACACTGGGTAAAATTTGAGTGAGTCTTGATATTATTTATTTATTTATTTATGTATTTATCATTTCAATTTTGGTAGTATAGAGTCAATTTGATTTTGTTATTGTTGCTGACGGGATTGTTTGTGGGTCGATGTGTGAGTATTCGATTTTTATTTAATTGATTCATGTGTGTCTTAGTATCATATCATTTGACATTATATTGGATGTATCTTGTTTACTTTATTGTTCTATTGTGTTACTCCTATAGATGTAAAAAAATATCAGATATGTGACCTGAACCATGTTTAGCATTGATTAGTTATTTGATCCATTTATGTGTTTAGTTCATGATATTGGGAATCGGTTGATACTTATATTTGAAATTGCATTTTTTATACTGTTGTACATTTTTTACTGTACACTTGCACATGTCACCTTATGATCATTAACTTTGTAACATAATTTCTTACTAGACTGTGTAAATGCTTTGATCATTGTTTTAAGTCCATAATATTAATTCAAATTTCAGGCAGTTTCAGATTTCCCATCAATCTTTTATCTGGGAATGCAATTCAATTGACCAGTATCATTCAATTGACTATTTTGATAATATGGTGTAGACAGTCCAATTTTTGCAGAGATTGTCCTTGAGAAAGTATTTACGCTTTGGATAAATCTTTCGAGTCTGTACTATCATCATTTGCTCCCCCTGCCGTTGGGATACTGGCCCAGCATGTTTATGGTTGTCAACCAATTCTTGAAGGATCCGAAGATATTGCAACAGACAGAGGGAATGCCGCTTCACTTGCCAAGGCACTATATACAGCAATAGGAATTCCGATGGCACTGTATTGCCTCATCTATTCTTTTCTCTACTGCACCTACCCAAGAGACAGGGAGCGAGCTCAAATGGAAGTTTCAATAGAAACAGAGATGGAACTGATGGAGCCAGATGGTTGGCCTACAAGTGGACAATATTCCCAAGTTCTCCGAATTAAAAGGGCTTTATATTGACGAACAAAGCATTGTTGAAATGGGTTATGAAGGGAGAGAGAGTCTTGATTTTGATGATAGCGATGACAAAATGTTACGTTACCGTCAGTTGTCCTCCTCCAAGCTAGGTGATAGTATCCCTGAGAAGATGAAGCCCGCTTGATCTCTCAAAGCTGCCATCAGTTGGAGCTACGCGAGTAACTGGGAATCTTTGGTGTCCTTGGTTAATATAAATCATGCGGGAAAATTCAGTTTTGTAATGATAGATGCAAATTTTGGAGGAAAGCAAAATACTTAAAGATGTACATGAACCGGATATCAATCTTCTAATGTTCCTCAGGACGGCCTCAGGAAATGTAATCGACCAGAAACAATTGAAGGACCTTAGATTATTGAGCAAGTTCTGGTTATTTTGTTACCAGCTTCGTCGCTATTTGATAATCAAAATCACCTTCCATTCTGTATAGAAACATGGGTGTTTGTAAAATTTGAAATTTTGAACTATATTCACCGTTATGATGTCTAGATGCTGGAAATTTATGTGTTCTCAAACTCAAGTTTACGCCAAGCATGAAGTCCTGTATAATACAAGGCATACGAAAAAATGTAAGCATCGAACAGGAGTATGTGGTTCTGAACTTCTGTGTAGTCAGTTTAAACACTGCTCTTTTATGATAGCCCTTCCAATGTTGAATTATATACAGCATTTCGATGCTACAAGTCAGAAGACTGTATTAAACATCTACAAGTTGGTAGAATCTCTCTTTAAATACATCAGCAATATTTTAATTTGCAGGCCATGAACACTACATGATTTTAACATTGCCTGTGGTAAAAGAAATACAAAGCTTGGACCTCACAGACAGCCACCAAGTATAATGTGGCTTTTCAATGAAAATAGTTTGAGAAAGAACAGGGAGACAAAAGAAAACCAGATGTTTAGCTCGGTTTTGTAGCAGAAATCATCACAAATCGCCTGTTCCTTGTGCATGTAAAGCCCACAAGACCACAGGCATTGCAAAGATCTTCAAGTTCATGTTCAGCTAGGAAGATATGGCTGCCTGAGATTTGCCCAATATTCTATGAGGAACAACAAATTACCCATCATCAGCTGTGGTTTAAAAGCCAAGACAGGTCCCATGAAAGATACACCATATAACGAAAGCTCATTAAAGAAACTTAAGGAAGATAAATAGTCTCTTTCTTGAAAAGAGAAAAGGAAAAAGAATCAGTGTTTAGCTGCTCTCTAGTGCAGAGAAGCCACAGCATGGACAATGGGTATAGAATCAGTGTTTTGAAGAGCTTGATACAGGAACAATCTGGGGGAAATAAATGATGTGATTTTAATCCTAAGGATTCAACCCTTTCCTTTCACTTTTTTATGTTTTTTATGTACTCACTCCATCCATCTCATATGTAATAATACACAAATCAGTTTCAAGCTGAAGAAACTTACCTGGCGCAGAGGTCTAAAAAATGGGAGAGCTGCAAAAGGCCCATCCACTATGTATGTGCTAGCAACAAAAACACCTCCAGGTCGTAAAACTCGACTTACCTCAGTCACCTGTAAAACCATAGCTACGAAATTAAAGAGTACATATGCTACATGGACGTCTTACAAGATTAGAACCATAGACAGTGCACTACTATTAAATATGTGGGGCAACAACACTTTCTTAGTGACCATCTTATTTTTCTTGCTCTAATACAGCCTAGAATACAATTTCCCCTAATTTGCAAAATCCAATATCCTAACTTGACTTGAAGAAATTAACCCAGTTCATCATTGCTTAGAAAAAGTTAGTTTAGGGAATATTTTCAAACAAAATCCAACTGCCATGATTATGGAAGTAGAAAACAAAAGACCAATATCAGAATGCAGCTTCCCATGGAAAAGGTGGGAACTAATTCTTTTTTGCATATTTGACTATTAGGCCCCACTGGATTCAATAAAGTTATTTTTAAAGAGTTTCTGTCCTCTATCTGCTCATGCACGTAATGAAACCCTCGGTGGATTGAATGAAGACTACAGCTTCTTCCTGAAGTCCACCAGCTCTTCCCTCATCGAAAGAGTAGGTCATCAGAGAACTGCATAGAGGCCGATTGGGTGTAGACCTATGACACAATCAAGATGATTGCTAAATGAAACTGATCCAGTGGACTTTTACTATTAAAAATTAACCAGAGTTCTTGAATCTATTGGCGTAAGTCATAAAATGGTTCAGTTAAGTGTTTGGTCCCTCTTTAGTTGACACTGTCAATCATTTGAGGATCAAAGGCAGGGAACCTCAAGTACTCAGGCCTGTGGAGAACTGATTTAGGGAGAAAATAATCAGGATGATACATTCCAAAATGTGGAGGAAGGTACCAACTCTTAAACACAATGGTGTGCTTCCTAAAATGGAGGGAACAATGTGAGACAATGAGGAAGTGTACCTAGTACATTGGCCTATCCACGAGGATGTCAATTGACAATATCTCTTCAGTCAGCATGAAATTAAAAAGGTTATAACAGAAGTGAATGACCATATACATGAAAATTGAAACAAATTAATGGTTATAATAGGAAAACCAAAGCCAACCATCCCAACCCCAAACACCACCCACCCCGCGCCCCCCCCCCCACGGCTCGCGCTCCAAAACCCCCAACACACACAAAAAGAATGAAAAAAAGGACAACAGGAAGCAGAAGTTTGCACCCAATGTCCAAACCCATAGACATGCTCATGCAGCAGTTTACCATTTGCATTTTGAAAATCACATAAAAATGATAAGTTAGAGTTAGATATAGCCAGCATATAAAAAAATAAAAATATTTCACAAAAAAGGCCAAGAGGGAGGTTACAATTTATGCCCTCATGTAAGGCAAGGCTTAGGCCTGACATGTATGGAAAAAGTCTTGCAATTTCAGATCTTAGAGAAGAATTTGAAAAAAACAAGAAAAAAAAAGGGGGGGACATAGTAGAGCATAAAAATAAAAAATGACATCTTTAATTCAAGAAGCAATATCTCACATTAGAGTGTCCAACAAATTTCTTTTGATGTAAAATTTTTCTTTCTGAAAAAAAAAATTTCTTCACTTTCCACTGATGCAACTTTAACAATTCTGTGACACTTCAGTGCTGATGGGCCAACGAGACACGTCAACATGTCAATCCATACAGGAATTTAGTTCTTACAGACAATTTTCAAGTCAATGAATCCCACATTCATGCCTGATGCCTCTTAACTTCCTTCAGAAATGTGTGGTAATTCCTTACAAGACATAAAGGAAACAATTTACACATGTGCATGAAAAAAATAACCCTAAAAACTGAGCTACACTTTTTTTTCATTGTATAGTTAAATTTGAACCTAATTATAAAGCATCAAACACGAAGTGAACATCAAGGCATGAAGCATGTGCCTCGTGCAGGACTTTTCCAGATGGCCAGAGCCTTTACGTAGCGCATTGGTATGTCTTTTCCAGACTAACCTAGGTACGTGAACGTCAGATGCCTTTGAGTATGTAGTATATAAGATTTCAAGACAAGTAGTACTAGAATTCTAGTGTATGAAGCAGTAATATGAACTCCCTAAGCAAGTAAAAGATTGAACTTGTAAATGCTTACAGCTGCTGATGGTGAAGGCCAACAGTGCACAGCAGTGCCAGCATGTACTGCATCTATAGAGCTTGAAGCAAATGGAAGCCTAGAGATGTCAGCTCTAACCAAGATTAAGTTCCTAAAAAGAAAACATGTTACATCAGAAATAGAATCCAAATCATAATCTAGAAGCACTTCGTTTAGAGAAGTTCATGCAAAAGAAATCACAAACTCTGGTTCATCTTAATAGATAAATACTGAATTGAAAATAAATCTACTCTTTGGGAAAGTTCTCCTCCTGCTTAATAAATTCATAACATTGCTGCAGCATGCTCTCTGAGAAGTCCAAAGCAACAACAAGAGAAAACAGTCCACTTTTGGCAAAGAGTCTTGAAAACAACCCACTGCCACAACTCGCATCAATAATGTTGCCACCTAAGACTTGCTTAAGGTAATCTTTAGTTAATTCAAACTGCAATCATCATTATCAATGGTTAGCAACATGAAAGTATAGTAATATGCACAAACCGGACAACCGAACATCTATGTATTATTTAGATCACTCCATATCCCAGCTAGCAGATATATAATATGATGATTAACATATCTGTAATGGAACATTTGGAAAACGATGAAAATCAAATAATACCAGTAGGGCTCACAGAGGACAGAGCATTTAAAACAAGTTGAACACATTTTAGGTAGCAATTACCTTGACATCTTTAAGATGGGAGAACTTAGGAATTCATCAAATGACTTTGTTGCAATGTTTTACTCCATTTTATTGTGACGGCATAAACTACAACGTTGGATATATAGGATGGAATTTCCTTCAAGAAAGTAGAGAATGGAACGTTTAATTATTTTCAAGGGATACGCAAACCCATCTATTTATAATTGTAATTCCATGTTACAGTGCTTCTAATTGCAACTTCTATGCCTGGCATATCTATGATTCTTTTCTCCCTGCAAGTTGCTATTAATCAAAAGATTTTTCAAGCCAAGCAGTACAATAATGTATTAGCGCAGCAAACAAAAATTACATACAATGAAGTTACCTCCTTCTCTGGGCCTGGAGAACCACCCCATACCGAAAAACTTTGTCGCCAGCCCCGCTCATAGAGGAACGATATCAGAGGAAGCCTGTGGCAATGAATAAATGAAGTTCATCATACAAATATGCAAATCAAATTTGTTATGTAACGTAGAGATACGATATCATTTATGTACAAGAGCACTTAATGTAGGAACGACTCTAATTTATCATAGGTAAATTAACACGAAAGTAATTAATGCCTGAGACATTGGATGTCTGTTAAAATCAAGTTTCTGTAGCTTGGTACTGCAGTGTCAACCTCCGTCCTATTGCATGAGTTGATCAGGGCAATTTTAACCCTCCTTTGTGCTCTGATCAACCAATCCATCTCCACCAATTCTTACCCTAAATGTGTAGGAAAGCTACTTAGGTTGCAAAAATTGTAAAGAAAACTATTATACCTGAAAAACTCTGTGGAAGCTGGCATAACTTCACCATAATCCTTGGCCCCACTAGCTACTGTCAGGTCAATATGTGTTTCATTGCCAGAGTAAGCCTTCTTACAGGTGTTGCAGTGTAAAGTAGACCGAGGTGCAGAATCCCTGTAGCAAATTCATCCAAAAGGAATATAACATGAAATAAAAAACATTAGCATGCAACTTTACAAGCAAGAAGCTAAAATAATCAAAATAAGAAAAAATCATCAATCATAATATAAATGAACGACAAAGCAGAAAAAATCAAACAAGCAAGCATGCATTTTCTATGTTATGGTTGAGACAGCTTACACAGATAAAACAGGATCACCATTCCAAATCAGTTGTTCGAAGCATATGGGACAACCTAAAATGTTCTTGCTGGTGCTGACCTCCTTTACATCTGAAATTGAATCCTAAGAACCGAAGAATACGTGTATGAGAAATACAAAAACATGTGTGTTGAGACCCCAGAATAAAGGCTTCCTACCAAGAAACTGTAGTTGAAAGAAGACAATGTTATTACAGTAAAAAGGAAATAAAATTTTGCGTATTTGAATCCTTACATCAACTATGAGCATGTGTATCCACATGAGCATCTGTATGATAAATAAATAGATTTAACCCATTTTTTCTTTCTAATGATAAAAGTGATCATTAATGAGATTCCCCGCAACTTCCTCTCCATACAGGCTATGGACCGAACTTCATCTCCACACAACTGCATCTAGGTTCACTATTCATCAAACCGAACCAAGAGAGAGATCGAATTCTACAGCAGGTGTCTCATGCATGCTCCTTTTTGACATAAACTTTGTTTTTGCCACATTAGGCTCCAAGTTTCTTCCATCTTGTTATACTCTATTCTCCCACATTAGTTTTGGTAAGTGGTGTTACAGACCTTACAAAACTATCTGGACATACAGTACAGTAAACCCATAACAGAGTCAATAGGAATCACAACACCCTAGCAATCTATGTTTTTGGGTTTTATGTTCCAAAACATAGAGCATTAAGGACAATAAGTGACACCTAGTAGAATAGTGAATTTTGTAGAATTGTACCCAAAAGAAACAATCCACAGAAGGAGCTGAACCTATGCTAAATACAATAAACTCTGCATTGTTATCACTTATAATAGTAACAACAATCTAATAAAAGAAAAGAACCAAATGGATCATTCTATCAATGATACCTTTCATTAGTCACCTATTAGTTGCCTCTGGCATTTTGAATTCATAACCTTCCAACTCTTTTTCATCATTCAATGTTAACAAGTAATTGAAATGGCACTTGTCCAATTCCAGCCGTATTCTATATGCCAAAAGAACCTATCTCTGTAATACAGAACCCTTGTCGAAGGCATTTGTGTGCACATAGTCATAATCATATATATACAGACAGTACTAAACGTCTCAATTAACTTCAAGAAAAACTAAATTAGTAAAACCGACAGAAAAATCAAATTCATATATGTATGTGTGTACATATAGAGAGAGGGTGAGAAAGAATACCGGATTGGTTTCGACGAACGCGGTCGAAGAGGCAAGCAATTTTGCCGCCAAAGTGTGCTTGAAAGTTGAGGACCTTGAGGAGGAGGAGGGGGTCAACGAGGGCTTGAAGAAAAAGCGTCTGGAATTATTACCGATTTGACCCGGTGTCAACAACACTACTGCTGAGAAGCTGCTTATAGTGACCGTTGCCATTACCCTCCCGGAGCACAGTTCTTACAATCGTCGTCGTCTCTCTCAGAGAATCGCAAAACTTTTTTTTTCCGATCGATTATTGCAGAGGACCAGTTCGAACTATGAACTTGTGTCCAGAATTTGTTTAAAAGTACACATATGTTTATATATACGTATATATCATTATTTGTATTTAGGAAGGGGTGGAAAGTGTGAGAAAACGGCCAAACGGCCGTGGGACTGTTTGTGACGTTTTCAGGTGTCTCGACCAATGAGGCTTGGCAAGGCCCATATGAAGTGGGCCTAGATCCACATATTTATCAAAGGCTTTTAAATTGGTCAGGGCCGGGCAACGATAGTATAAACATATGCCACGTGTATCGAATTAACTGGCTTCCCTTAATGCACCAGCTTTGAGAGAAATAATTCAGTGCTCATGGAGCAGCACGTAGTAATGTTCTCTCTCACATGGGGCTGGTTGTTCTAGTTGTTAGGTGGGGTATTCTTTGCTATAGGTGGATATTGAGAAGGTCGAACCAGGTCTGCACAAAATTTTTTTTCATAAGGCCCAAAACTAAATTCTAAGCCCACTCAATTAAAAAAATTACATTTCTAAATTGGTCTATTTAACATAAAATTTATTTAATATATAATTTTTTTTCTCTATAAATAATATTAAATAGTATAAAATTTAATTACATATACATATATATAATATTAAAATATAAAATATATTATTTTATATATATTTTGTATCGGACCGGCCGGACTTCAAAAACAATTTCTAAGCTCTCATATTAAACTAATCGGACCTAAAAAAATTCTCAAGTCCTATAATTTATAGACGGTTTTAGGCGAGCCCATCGAGCTGAGGTTCCATAGCCACTCCTATTCTTACCCCAAGTAGCAGGGGACCCCATTGCAGGTAAGTTATTCCAAAAGTATTGAATAATTTTTTTAGCATTGAATATGCAATCTTGGGTATGAAAAAAAAAACTGTAGAATTCTAGGTGTACTTACTAGAGAATAAAGATGCAACATTAGCGGGTGTAGTTTTTAATTTTTAATTTTTTTTATAGGATGGGTCTTCCGTCGATTATTCCTTCAAATTAATGCACGACTACTGCTCAAACTAACTTTTTTTATTGTTGCTTTATTTTTTGTTGTTTACCGTTCATACTAACAAAACTTTATGAGTTATAAAAATGACATCTAATCACAAATTAAAGAGACATAAGAAGGGATCGAGATCTTATGCTTAGCATGAAAGCTAACCGACCATCGCACCACTCTTATAGTTCTTAGCCGGTGTAGATAGTCACTAAGAGTGTCATATATGTACTTCAAATATAACATTTACTAAATCAAAACTTAAAATCATAGTTAAATAGGCAAAATCGTCACACAACTCACTCTTAATAACCGTCATATAAAGAAAGGTTTTTCTATCTACTTCTTTCTCTTTTCCAATTGACCTTGGTAGACTTATTAGGCATTTGTGTATTCCTGAGATTAGTCTGCCTTACAAATAAGGACCCCTTAGGTTACAAAATTTGAAAACCATTGGCTATAAATAAAAATAATTATATGAGATGTAGAAATAAAGTGAAGTGTTGTGAAACAGTAGTACTCCAAATATATTCATAGATTTGTATAACTGATTAGATATTGTCACTTTAAAGTATTTTAGTAAAATTACAAAAGAAGCTTAAGAAAACAAATGGATCCTACGATTAACGTTAATGATGATTGTTAAAGGAATGGATGGTAGTGTGACAAAGAACATCATTGAATAATGAAGGATTACGTTGGGTCATTCTTGCACCATTTATAGTCACTTATCATTCATGTAATATATGAAATTTAAATAATTTGTGTGGATGGTGTGGTCTATATAGAAAGTAACTATCTAGGATGACACGTGTAAAAAAATTTATTTGGCAGAAATTTAAAATTCTAAAATCTACTATACAATTAGGATAATGTCTATAATTTTTCAAAATCTCTCTCTACACAATAAGAATCATATGAATAAACCGTCACATCACATAGGCATGATGACATAATGTGACGGTTACCTTAGATAATTTCCCCTACAAATGCTCAATATAGTAATTGCTTGAACACTTTGCAGTTAAAAAAAAATAAAAAACGAAGGATCATTATCTAATAACATCAAGACATTGGGTTGGGTACATTGCTTTGCTTAGAGTTTGCTTTGCCAGGTCAATCAAGAGATATTTGCTGAAGTTTTCAGCCTAGCGTGCATCAGAGGAGCCATGGCTTTTAAGGAACGGATCGTGTTTTATGCCTTTCAACGGATTTGAGTCCTCTACATTACGTGCAGAAAATGGAGCTGTCCATTTTGACAAACCATATATTATTATGGCATTAAGGAGAAGAATGGACAGTTGAGATCATTCTAACTCATTAAAATTCAATCTAAAGTGCTTTTGACAAGCACGACTTCATTGTTTAATTGCGTGAATGAAAATCACACCTCTGTTTACACTGTGTTTGGATTAAAAATTTGGTGATTCAAAAGAAACGACAAAAAAATAAAATAAAACGACACTTTCTTTTTTTTTTTTTTTGATAAATTTAAATTCCAAACATAATATTAAAGTCGTCGTCGAAAGCATGATTTTCAAACTTTGTTTTTAAACGAAACAATTTTAGGTATCCTAACATAATCTAAACTTGTTAGTTTCTCTTATTCATGCTACGGCAATATATATATATATAGTTGGCCAACCAAAATGAACCTCTTCATTTCCCATACGAAATGGAGATATATATCCCAACCAAAATGAACTTCTTCATTTCCCGTACGAAATGGAGATATATATCCAAATCGCTTTCAACGATGGCAAAGTTACACATATATTAGCGTTGCTGTCATGGACATAAGAAACAAGGTTCAAGCGATCATCTTTCTAGAAACAATGACTATATGGGCGCATACGTCTAAAATAGAATATTGCATCTTGATTTAGCATCAATCAACCACCAAGAAAAGTTCAAATAAATGGTGACAACTAGAACTTTCGTCGATTCTAAAGCCCATTGGGCTGGATGGATTATGAGTGTGCTATTTTGATTAGCACAAAAGCAAAAATCGAATTCAAAATGTTTCTGAAATATTTTAGAAATATTTTAAAAGTGACAAATATTATTATAATAAAATATCATCTTTTTTTTAATTCTTTTAAAAAAATTATATAATATTTATAAAAAGTTCTAAATTGAAGTCGACATAATTTACTATTTCGATATAGTGCGCTATGTTTTGATGCATTTCTTTATATTCTGGTATGTTTCAATAGAAACATATAAACTTTACTCTTTCAATAGTGTTTTATATCGATCTTTGAAAAAACAAAAATGTGTCTGCCGCTTCAACAAAAAGAAATAAAAATTTTGTTTCTTGACTAGGGGTGATCCCATTGCAAGCCATTTGAAGCCAAAGTAATTGCCAAAGGAGCAAAGTTTCATTGTGACTTGAGCATCACTAGAATCTATAATGGTGAAAGTATCGTGCACTAAATTTTCACTTTATATTATAGTTGAATTGGATATTATGAGGTGTTTTTAGGATCACTTTCTTTTACGAGGGAAAACAAATCATGGCCATCTAACTTTATGACCCCATATGACTGTTCCCCATTCAACTGGACCTATGTGATCATTACTCCCCCCACCACCACTCTTTGGTGGCTGAGCACAAGAACACAGTAGTAACTTTTCTTTTTAGCTCGAAATTGATTTTGTTGGTAAACTATTCTCATCGAATGTGACTCCAAACCCTACCTGTTCAAAAACATTGACATGAAGGTGTTACTTGCTCATACCACAACAATATGGTGAGGGATACATTCATTTGCAATAACTGAGATTTTTTGTTTTTTAATACCCAAATCATTAGGGGCAGAACTATTTCGAGAGCAAGGGGTCCGGGCCCCTTAGTCTGTAAAATTTTGTTTTAGTCGTGATAAAATATAGTGTATTATCTCTCAAAATTCTAAAAATTTTACTTTGATGCTCTAAAGTCGAAAGTTTTTATCTTGGCTCCCATTAATAAAATTTTTGGGTCTGCTGGTGCAAATCATTGTTCAATGTTAGTTAACATGGCATTGTCTTTGAGGATGTCAGGCGGCTTAAATGTTATTGTGATTAAGTGCTCGTTTGGTTTGGCTTATAAGTTGGCTTTTTTATTTAACTTTTTTTGTTTATAAGTAAAAAAGTCAAGATTTTTAAGCTTTTTGACTTTTTTTTTTGATTTTTTTGCATATCTTATCCGGTTAAAAGCAAAAAAATTAAAAAAATTTAATTTTTTTACTTATAAGCCAAAAAAACAAAATTAAAAAAATTGCAAAAAAACCAAATTAAACGGGGCTTAAAAAAGAGGTGTATATTAGGATTGATAGCAACATCGATCTTAATTAATTAGAAGAAGATAAAGTTTGGGAAAACATAAACGCCCTTGGAGTCAAGTGCTTTAAGGAATCTCCCATTTTCGGGTTGTGTGCGCGCTCCAAGTTTTGGTTTGCAGAGGGATCATATTAATTATACCATTATGCAATCCAACTTCTTGTGTTGGGGTCCATCTTTTCTGTTTCACCACTGCACACTCTAGCTTAGTAATAATGAAACCGAAACGTGCATCCGGTGGGTTATACGTCACTTGGCTGTGGCATAGTGCAATTCATGATCCAGAGTACCTAATAGTAATTATCAAGAGATGGAGCTCTGAACCAGTGGCTTAGTAGTGAACTTGTTGGCATAGGTATCTCAAATTTGATTCCTCCTTATTATTGACAGTCAACTTGTTCGCATAGTTATCTTAAATTTGATTCCTCCTTATTAGTGAAAGACTCAAGATTTTAAATGAGGGCATAGTTATATTAAATTTGATTCCTCCTTATTAGTGACAAACTCAAGATTTTAAATGAGGGGAAGCTAAGGTAAAAAAAAATTTGTTCAAAAGAGGGTAAGGTAAAAAAATTTCAATTTTTGGGGACCAATTACATTATATTGTTTTATAAATATACAAAAATTCAAGGGGGTCTAAGGCAATTTTGGAAGGGCCGCGGTCCCCTCCCCCCTTGGTCCGCCACTGCTCCTTAGTCCTTACCCTCTCTTGTGGCCAAAAAACTATTCAGAGTGGCCATCACCCAACGTAATCAAGCTTATGTGGTGTGATAATTTATTCATGTGATGCTATGTGTAGTGAGAGACAACACTTTTTGAGAGATTATAGGCATTATCTTAACTGTATGAATTTTGTCATGTAAAAAATTTCACACATGTCACAATTATCACATTACGTAAACATGATGATGTGATATGACGGTCAACCCGTATAATTACTATTTGTGGCCAGCTATCATTTATGCAAATTATGAAATTTAGATAGTTCATGTGAATGGTGTCATTGTATGAGCTCAAGGAGTAGGTTTATGTGAAGAGTGCCTTGCATAAACTCTAGTAGTAGTCGGCTCAAAGCTTGGAACATTGTATAACAAAAAAAAAAAAAAAAAAGAGGTGAGTTTTTCTTTTCATTTTTTTGTTTTATTTTTTAAGCATATAAACACAAGTCCATGCATAATGTCATCTATTTTTGGAAGAGTCAAACTCAAGATCTCAAAAATGAAGTTTTACCAACCAAATATAACAATAAGTTTTGCAGAAGAGGAATCAATTATAGAATTTCAATTTCAACTTCCTAATGTAGTTTCTTCACCATTTTGTATTCCCGTTAGGTTTACTCAACCTCTGATTGTAGTAGCTCCCCATGTAGCTCATGGGAGCATGCATAATGCACCTTTGACATATGAGATTCACATTTTTTTTTTTTTGTTACATGGTTATATGAGCTCAAATCTTAGGTCTTGAACTCTCAAACTTTTACAAAATCAAATATATGTATTTCAAAAGAAAAATGCTATTATTGCAAAAAAATTTGTATAGATTTTACGAGAATTATTCAATAGTAGTATTTTTTTAATTAAGAATATCATTATAGATATTTTATTCAACCATATTATTTTAATAAAAAAATTTTGCTTGAATTTTATAATCATATGACATTACCCTTTTAAAAAAGAAATTGCTGAGCTCATATTAAACGGTATTGAAAGCCCCCCTCGAATTGGCAAGCCCACCATGTGAAAGAACAAGTACTATGAATTTAATAGTCTTTATCGATTTCAAGGAGGAATAACAGTCTATACAAAAACCAAAAAAAAAAGAGGAGGAGGAATAACAGGTGTTTTATTTTGTGTTATGCATCTGGAAGGAGTTTTCAGTAATTTAACGAAATCAAAATTTGAAAAATACCCGTTTGCCGTAATAGTAGCCGAGAAGCAACTGGTGTGGGGCATATCATCTTCAGTAACGGATAACTTTATCGTTACGTCAGGTACCGTATAAGCTACAAGTTTATACTTCACAAAATAGCAAAGTTTGTACTTTCGCAGGACGCAATTGCCCTTTCAATGTCACACCTCCTGTTCTTTTGTTTCTTTTCCATGTATAGCCCAATCATGATTAAGATCACGGGAGTAGTTTTATTAGTACTTACTCTAATGAAGTGTTTTTTTTATTATACATACAAAAAAAAATATTGAATACCCTTTTCAATGTCACTAGTATTTCCTTTACGCTATGGTTAAATCTTGATCCGAAGGTAGAAAGGAAAACAAAATAAAAAGATAAAGCACAAATATAAGTGAAAAAATTAAATTGTTTTAATTTATTTGTTAGGTTAGGAAAAAAGAAAAAAAATATCAATAGAGTAAAAAAATTTTGATTGGTTACTCATAAAAAATGAATAATTTTATTTTTTAATTTCTCTTAACAAATTAAAGTTTCAAACATAGCATTAAGAAGTCATGTAATCTTTGATTACCGTAATATCTACGTTAAAATAACCATTCAATAAAAGATAATGTGCAAAATATTTATAGATAAATATCACTCAAACCAATGATTGGATAATGCATTTTAAAAATAGATGGTATTGATTAAAAGAGGATTTTCAAGTTAATATTCACTGTAAGTGTAGCTATATGCCTATATCTCTTCTCGATTTTCTATCTAAACCCTAGTTGGTTGATGATGATAATAATGAAGGGTACCAAAGAAAGGGGAAAAACAAACTTGGTGAGGGGCAGTTTAGGTAGTCCAAGAACTCAGGGGCATTGTGGGAAACAAAGATGAACAGGGGGCAGGTGGAGCCTATACGTCAAGGGGTGCACGTGGCTGCTTATAAAAAAGGAGCCCATCCGAGGCGGAATTAAAATTCAAATTGTGGTGCCGACCACTGAGGATTCGACGGTTTTTAAACATCTACAGCGAGAGTCAGTAGTAGTAGTCGTCGCTCCCAACACCACCAAAAAGAGAGAGAGAGAACTGAGGACAGCGTCGTCATTTTGGGGGCCGGATCTCACTTTGGGTGCGTGAAGAGAGAGAGAACAGTGATTTTTTTAGAGAGAGAGAGAGAGAGTGTTGGAGAAGAGAATTATCTGGAATCTTTTCTGTTTTGATTCGAGCATTTTGGTTTCGAGAAGGAAGGAACAATGGAGAGAAGCACTCCGGTGAGGAAGCCTCACACATCCACCGCAGATCTGCTTACCTGGTCCGAAAATCCCCCCGCCGATTCCCCCGCCACCGCAGCTTCCGGTGCTCGCTCCGCCGCCCGTTCTCACCAGGTATAGCTCGTTCCCCTTTAAACAAGGAATTTACTTTTTTTTTTTAATTTTAAAATTTGTTGAGCTGAGGTTCCACTGGTTTACTTTGATTTGATTTTTTTATTCTTATTTGTGGTTGATGTGGAATAATGTCAGCCATCGGATGGGATCAGTAAGGTGGTGTTCGGAGGTCAGGTGACGGATGAAGAAGTTGAGAGTTTGAACAAAAGGTGAGAGATCTGGACAAGCTTCGGTGAAAAACTGAAAATTTGACTTTATATATCTCTGTTCGTGATTTTCTTAATTTATGAGGCAATAAAGGCCCCTATTTGATAGAGAGTCTGGAGACTCCATGGAAAATTTGTCCCTTTGTTTGGTTTGAGTTTTTATTGTTTTTGTTTGCATTCTTCACGGTTTTCACAATGTTCATAATTGTCTCTCATTTATGTCTATTTTTCTGTTTTCATATTTTATCTTTTTGGTATTTTTTTTTGGTTAAGTTCTGAAATTTAACTCTGTTCAATGATTTTACACTCTGTATCTGTTGTGTTGAACTGAAATGCTTGATCTTTTGGTTGGGTTGCTCAGATCTTCGTTATATGGGATAACTTTGTATGAGTTCTCTTAGTGAGATAAAGTTCACTTTTATTACTTTTACTTTGCTGATTAGTTCTATATCAGAGTTTACAGTTTCTTATTCTCTGTAATACCTAATGTTATGAGTAGATCTATCAAAGGGGATTGGAGAACATATCCTTCTAATTGAGTTTAGTAGAGCAAACAAAAAAATTGTTTTTGAACATTGCTGTCACTGAAGAACCTTCATCTTGGTAGGCTTTGTTTTGTACCCAATAAGCATCCCATTTAAACAATTCTTCATAATTAGTATCAGTGACTAAAGAATAATAGTTATGGGCCTATGGCTACTTTAGAAAGGGGCCTGTTTTCTAATCAGCAAATCCTTTAGTTCACGCTATGTTTGGGTCTTGAATTTGTTGAGGAAAAAAAAAATAAAATGGAAACGAAATTACTTATACATATTCTTTTTTTATGGGTAAAAAAAAGATTTCTTGACAAATATCTATTCAATTTCTTCTCATTTTCCTAACCTAACCTAGCCAAACAAAAGAAATAAATTTAGCTTCTTTTAGTTAATTTTCTTTCTATATTTTCTCTTTTCTTTCCTTTCCCTTCACAAATCCAGTACCCAAACAGAGCATTAAGTTCAAATCTATGGTGCATTTTCGAGGCTTTGAAGAAGAGTGCTAATTCTTTGGTTTTGCCTGGATATTTTGGCTATATGATTGTAGAAAATAATTCAAATCACCTGGTTTTTAATTGACCAAATATTGAAAATGAGTTACTTTTCTGTGGTGGTATTTCCATTTAAACTTTGCATTGGGATCTAGTTCCCAGACAGCTCCATGCACAGCTCTTGTGGCATATCCCATTCAGGTTCACAAATAGTGTGATTTTCCTTGTATCAGTTTCCTTCTTTCAATGGAACAAACCTTCTGATCATTGCATGTCTACCCCTTTCACATATCTAATAAGAGCATAGAATGATGTGAGGGGGATATGACTGAGCAGAGGACTAGGCAATTAGGGGATAAAATATAACTCAATTTTGTCTTTATTTAACTTATCTTTGATTTGGTGTCTTTTGTATTATCAATGTTCTTTGGTGGATACTTCAAGTTTTGATGCAAGCTAAAATTTTATTGGTTTATGAATTTTGAAATCGTTTGATTTACTGCCTATGCTCATGAAATTTCACTCATAAGGTGATAACAGATCAGTTGAGTTCTTTTTGTTCATATGTGCTGCTGAAACAGTTAGCTTTGCAACATTCCAGGAAACCTTGTTCGGGGTATAAATTAAAGGAGATGACTGGCAGCTGCATTTTTGCAGCCAATGCAGAAAATGGTGCACTAGAATCTGATGCTAATTCTGCTCCAAATAACAAAACTGGAATACGTATGTACCAGGTATATAACGGATCATCGCTATTTTCAAAATTTATCAGCAGTTTAGTATATCTGAGTCTGTTTTGCTGTCAGTTTAGCATGAAGACTATGTTGTACATCATAATTCACTTTTATACTTCTAATGATTTGAGTTGTAATCAGCAAGCGGTTGCTGGAATCAGTCACATCTCATTTGCCGAAGAAGAAGCTGTTTCTCCCAAGAAGCCTACCACACTGCCTGAAGTGGCAAAGCAGCGTGAGTTGAGTGGGACACTAATAAGTGATTCTGAGGCAAAGTTGAAGAAGCAACTTTCTGATGCCAAGTGCAAGGAGCTTAGTGGGAATGACATCTTTGCCCCGCCTCCTGAAATTCAACCTCGGCCATTGGCTGCTCGAGCATTGGCACTAAGAGAGAGCATAGAAATTGGAGAACCTGCACCACAGAATCTACACACATCTGTCAAAGTTTCTAATGTAAGTGAATTGCGCAGGTGCAGAAATGCATCATCTTGTGTTGTCTGTCCATGGCACATGGGCAGCCATAATTTTAAGGTATTCCTTGGGAGAATTTGAAAAGGCCAGCTTGCCTGTGTTTAAGTGCATAGGCTGTAGAAATACTTGTCAAAAATAGGTGCATAGAAAATACACAGCAATTGATGCCAAACATAGATTCACCTGATTGTCTACTCTCAGTTATTGTTAAAAGAACATAAATGAGTATGTGTGGGAAAGTGTAGCTTGAATGACATCAATTATATTTTGGACAAGGAAACTTTACCAGGCATGCCACTACCCTAGTTGTATTAATTTGTCCATTCATGGCTCAAGATATGCCATTGATCTTTTCTGCGCCATATTTACTTGTTTTTATGCATGCTGCACCATATGATTCTTGCTTGTTTGTATGCATGCTTTTCTTCCCAGACTTTGTTATCTGACAGTTTGAACTTTGTTACTGATACATAGCCTGCTGGAGGTCAGAGCAGTGACATGTTCAGTGAGGAACCTGTGATCAAGACAGCAAAGAAAATTCCTGACCAGAAATTTGCAGAGCTGACCGGAAATGGCATTTTCAAGGGAGATGCTCCTCCAACATCTGCTGAGAAATCACTGAGTTCAGCGAAGCTGCGTGAAATAAGTGGCAATGACATTTTTGCCGATGGGAAGGCAGAATCGCGAGACTACTTTGGTGGGGTTCGTAAGCCTCCTGGTGGCAGCAGCAGCATTGCCTTGGTGTAACTTGTTAGGTCTAACTCATTTTACATTATTACTTCTGTTTTCGGTTTTATCTTATTTCTAAGGAGATGGTTCTCCTATGGTTTGACCTTGTGTCTTGGATTTTGGTATGCCCTAGGTTTTAACATGTCAACCAGAGCTATGGACTATTGACTAATTATTGGTTTGTTTGTCCATAATCTTGGTGTTTTCCAGTGTTTGTCTTAATGAACTGCGTGACTGTCATGTTATATTTTGTTGCTTGGGAAGCTCATGAATTATTCTTGTTGAAAATTTGGACTAGCCCTTCATTGATAATAATTTCATTGTTTGGTATCAAATATTTCATTTGAATTTTCAAAAAGAAAATGCTATTTTTGTAGAAAATTTGTAAAGAAAATTCTATCAGAATAATGTGACAGTGACATTATTGTAATTAAAAGTTATCGTGATGGGTGTTTGTTTTAAAATAAATGATTTTAACATGAACGGCTTTTAGACAGGGGAAGGGGTGCAAATTTTTCTCTGTTTCTTGGACTATACAGGGAATCTCATTTGGGATTTGATTCATACATGATAGTGTCATGAAAATCAGGTGTAGCAAGAAAACAGCGACTGCCATATTTTTAGCAAAAAGAGCTGAGGATGAAGAATTCGAAGAAGGTGGTGTGTCAAAAGCTAAAGACTAAAGGCATGTCATATGGCTTTTGAACTTGCTTAGGAGGCATGTTTTATGGGTTTTTTGTTCGGCTTTTGTTTAGTTTTTAGTTTTGATTTTCGGGAAGAAAAAAACCGAAGCAGCCAAAAGTCTAAATTAAATTGCTGTAAAATATTAGACAAATAATGTGAATTGAAATAATGCCCATAAAAAGGGGTAAAAGTCAAATAATGAATCTGTTGGGTTTGGTTGCACACTAGAATCAGCCGTCCAGCTTGTTGAGATGGTAATCTCTGCACTTGCGGTTATTATTAAGTGGAAATGTCTGCCTAATATTCGAGGGCAGTAGCCACTTGTTGGAAGGAATTACTGGTATTTTGACGAATAATTTGTGCAGCTAGAGTGGACCTCGTGGTACCCTCTATGATTTGTTTGGTAAGATGGCATTAGAAGATAAAGAATTTCGGCACATTAAATCTCAGAATTACAAAATCGGCTGATGGTAACTTGATAATTTAATTCTGTATCCCCATATTGGCAATCCTATATCTCCCTGGGGATTATTTGATACACACGTGTAAGCACGATAAATGATCGTGTTTGAATTTTTTATTCTGAGCTCTTTTTTTATTTTTATTTATCATTTTTAACTATACATGGTAGAAGATTGAACCATAGTTAGCGGGAAATTCATTTGGGAGGGGAGGGCGTTTTCGGTGGTACCATACGAAACTCATTCCAAAATTTTAGAAAAACATTTCAAAAATATGAGAAAAATATTTGTAAAACTCATGGGAAACGCTCATAAAACTTTTGAGATACTTGACGAAAATCCTTAGAAAACTTAGAAAAACGTTTGGAAAACTTGAAATATTAATTTTATACATTTTTTTCCTTTTAAGTTTTAACTAGGTATTTATGAAATTATTTATGTAGGTTTCCACTAAGTTTCTCAAAAGTTTCTACTAGGTTTTCTAAAGGTCTCATTTGAGTTTTGCAAAAGTGTTTTTAATAAGATTTCTATTAAGTTTTTCAATCGTTTTCGGCTTCCTTATCCCTCTATATTTTTTTAGCTGTGTTTTCCGTTTCTATTTCTTCTAAAGTTTTTCACTTCCGCTTCCTATTTTAATAACTATAGACCGAACAGCAGATTACTAAGTCCAATCCCAAGTGTTTAATTCTTCTGATTTTGTTTCCTAACATTAAGCTACTAGACACAGCAGATCACTCTCCCATTATGATCTGAAATTACAAAAAAATAGATCTTATACTATTTTTGGGTGAAAAAATGTAACATACATATTTGTTTGCATGTAGGGGTTTTTTATTTTTATTTTTTATGACCGGATGTCTGTTTTAATTTGTGCATACTATGACTAATCATGGAGTTTTTGTAGTCTCACATTTTACAAAAATCAGATAATTACTGAGTTAAAAATTATGGGTTAGTCCTAAAGAACGGATAGTACCTAAGGTCTTAAAAACCTTGACTTAGAGTTTCTAAGGTTTTAAATTTGAGACCTTAAAAGAAATTGATCCTCAAATTTTTAATCTGGACTACAAAACCAACTCTTTAGATTATGTATCTATAGGTTAGTGAGAATGTAATTAAGCCATTTCAATGGCAATGGCTAGGCCGCTAGTTCCTACATGCTAAATAAACATAAAATAAAAGAAAATAAAAAAGCCAGAGAAAAGCGATTATGGTCGTTTTTCTTGTGCATCAAGCAATTGCCAAACCTGTACAGCAACAACCGTATGGCAAGTACACAAATGTCATTGTGCTTTAGAATAATTCCCCTTTTTTTTATGACCTCAGTGACAGCAATATTTTCACTGCAAATAGTCCAAATTTGAAAATTAAGATAAATTAGACTGACCACTTTGAGGCGTGCCATTACTGCAAATTACTATCTCTATTGTCTTGGAGATTACACTGATTTTTCTTATTTGAAAAATCATATAATAGTTTTTTCTCTCCGCTAAGTAGATGTTGGTAACAAAATGAACTTTTTTGCCGACTTTAGCTAATAAATAATTTCGAATGGCAGTTTTACCCTACCCATCAAAAGAATAAAAAATAAAAATTTATTTAACCACTCTTACCATGATACATGTCTATTAACACGTTTTAAAAATGTTTATTCAAACAAGAGAACTGATATTTTTTAAGTTTATCATTCGAAGATGTGTTCTTTAGAGTTTGTGCAATTCATAGTTACAAAAAGAAAAACGGAAGCAAAAGCGAGAAACGTTAAGCGAAACATAAGTTGACAGTAAAAAATGATTGGAAAACTTAATAAAAATCTTATTAAGAAGTTTCCGTGAAACTTAAAAGAGACCTTTAAAAAACTTAATGAAAATTTTTGAAAAACTTAATAAAAATCTATATGAATAATTTTATAGATACATATAAATTTTTCAAAAATTTTCGAAACATTTTTCTCATATTTTCAAAATATTTTTCTAAAATTTTGAAATGAATTTGTACCAATATCAGAGATTTTTTCTCCGAAATGAGTTTTTTAATAACTATGTTGCAATTCAATTAGTACACCTAAAATGCGACGGAGAGAGGAATTTCATGTAGTGCAGTCAAGACTTGCAAAGTCTAATAAGTCTAATCAATGCCTCTATACATGCTAATTAAAACATAGGATTTAATGACGTGTATTATTTTTAAAGCTGAAATGCTATAACTACAAAGAGCTATAGGGTAAAAATGTCAAATTAAGTGATTTTAGACTTTATAAAAAGAAAATTTATTCTTCAACCTTTTATGCTCATGTCATGTTGAGGTATTACAAAAAAAATTTATAAAATCAATAGTTTTAAACAATTAGTACCAATTATTGTCACTAGCATTCAAATATTATAGTGCAAGCCTAATCAAATGCATATAAAAACATTATGACTAAAGTAATACCTAAAATGATGTGCTACTTTCGATTTTTTCCCCAATCCCACAAGAGTTTGTATAAATTTCTCAACAAAATAAAAAAAAAAAGCATGCACAAATTATGAGGGTAGTCTAGTCATTGTGTTGAATATCAACTTCAAGGAGAAAATTAAGCTAGGTTTGTTGTGAAGGAGTTAGCAATCTGTTTGGCTGCAGATACTAATAACAGAATCGAGCAAACAACTATTAATTCAAAAAATAATAATTTAATTAAAATAATATTAAACTCTTCAGGAGATTCAGAGAGCCAGTGTGCCTCTATCTCTCTCCTGCTTCTCTCTCTGCGTTTGCATATTGCCTTGCTCTTCATTTTAATGGCGTGATCGTCAACAGTGACAGACCCGTATGTTCCCACTCAAACAAACCGTCAATATCAAAACCCCTTTTTCTCTCTCTCTTCTCCAGCTTCATCCCTAAAACCCCAAAACCAAATCAAATACATAAGAGACTCCAATGCTTCTGAGATTTTTTCACTACTCTTGTACCACGTGTACTGGTTGTAATCTCTTGTTGATATATGTTCTTTAGCATCTCTAGGTTGATATCTGATTTGGGTTTTGGGATTACTTTTTCATATCTTTCTATATCTCTGTATCGCTGTGTCTGCCTCTGTATAAATTGTGAGTACATGTGTTTCTGTTTTTGTGATGTTTAAAGTTGAACAAACTGAGAAGGAAAAGAGGGTTGTAGGAAACATGAGGGGTTATGGAGTCCCTCGTATGACATCTCTCGATCACTATCTTCATCATCAAAATAATCGTCACCGGCTTGTGTGTGTTTCACCTATTAGTTCAAGTTCTTTCTTTCGTGGGTTGTCTTCTTCAGAGGCTGGTTTTTCACCGTCTATACCTCAAATGGACCAGACTATGCGTCGAACACCGAGTACCCATTACTTGGATTCCCCTGTTGTGAAAAACTCTAATGAGCATATGTTGGATGAAATTGCTTTGCGTGAAAATCTTCATAGAATGACTATTGGGGAAGCACTTAACGATTATTCCAAGTTTAGGCGATTTCCGCTGGATCCAGAAGGGTTTGGGTTAAGTGGATGCTATATGGATGGGACAAGTCCTTGCATTCTTGAAAATTATAGAATATTTGAAGGTTTTACAAATGATGTTCATGGATATGAAGGATTTCAGTCGTCAATTTCTGCAAATTCTACGAGTTTTGATGATGATATGAAGGCAAAATTACAAGGGTTGTGTCAGGAATATAATGTAGGTAATTTGAGGGGGTCTCATCTTACTCACAATCACTCCAACTCTTTGTATTCTGAACCTAGTTGCTACAAAGACAGGATAGATTATGTTATGGACCAAAGAAAGCAGCAGGGTAGAGGCTCTTGTAATGGGGGACTTCAGTTACATAATCCATCTATGAACAGGCGTTATCTGACTGATGAATTGTGTTACTCGGAACGACTAGGGATGGATTTTTACAGAGATACGAGTCTCTTGAATCCAGCAAATTCCTCTCACTTGGTGCATCCCAATCTGGATTTGAGTTTGGAAAATCCAATATGTAATAGTTCAATGTTAAAAGAAAAGAGTAGAACACTCCCAAATGGCAGGGTCCCTCCATCTTTTTTGTCAAAGACAGATGCAGGGGATGTTGAAACTTTTAGCTGTGAGGATAGCTTCATTATCCAAGGAAAGAGTTTGAAATATGTTGCTGACAAGAGGTGTAATCTTTCTAAAGGTCGAAAGAAGAAGTATTGCAATGAAATTGCAATGCAAAATCAGCGAGAGAAAAGACAAGAGCTACATGGTCAATCACAATCGAAAGGAATTTGTGAGAGTAGTTTGAGCCCAAGGAGTTATAGTCCATTGCTTTTGCAGCCAACATGTAGTTCACTAGCTCAGCTCCAGGGTTGTATATACTATATGGCCAAGGATCAAAATGGTTGCCGGTTTTTACAAAGGATATTTGATAAGGGAACCCGTCAAGATGTTCAAATCATATTTAACGAAATTATCAATCATGTCGTTGAACTTATGATGAATCCGTTTGGAAATTACCTTATGCAGAAATTATTGGAAGTCTGTAGTGAAGAACAGAGAATGCAGATTGTGCTCATGGTGACTGAAGAACCTGGAGACCTTGTCAGAGTTTCTTTGAACATGCACGGGTAACTCTTTCACTTGTTGCTTATTGTTGCTCCTTTTTCTCAGCGAACTTGTGATGTTTTCTAAGTGGCTTTATTGTTTCTCAATTAAACTGGTGTGGTGATATCAGCACACGCGTGGTGCAGAAGTTGATTGAGACTCTCAAAACCAAGCAGCAGATTTCATTGGTTGTGCTGGCCCTCAAACCAGGTATTCTTGATCTTATTAAGGACCTGGATGGAAATCACGTCATACAGCATTGCTTACAATGCCTTAGCGAGGAAGATAATAAGGTGAAAATTTTCATCCCCATTGATCAATGACCACATGGTTTGTTTTGTATGCATTGTGAAATGACTTTCTTCCACTTTAACTGGTCATGATTTTCTTCCCCTTTAACTGATCTATGACCATACGTTGTGCACCATTATATTCTACTTCTGTTTGGCTCCTCAAATATCTTTCACTTTCTAGATTACTCTATGCCGCTTCACCTTAGTGCAACACTTACTATTTAATTACAATGCCCCAACAAGAGTGTGTTACATGAATCTTCTGTAGCTGCTTTGGATGACGCAACTCAACTCAATGTAGACTATCCCAATTGTGAGGAGTCCGCTACATGAATTTTTTTTTTTTTTTTGTTGCCATTTTGCTCTGATTTACACATGTTGAAGGTTCTACGCAGACAACCATATGCTATATTGTCAATTTTATATTGTGTAATGTGCTTTAAACTGTCATTTATTCAATCAAACCATTCATTTGATTACACTTTATTCTTATCTTTCGGGGCCAGTAAGTAGAATTCTGCTTCACTTTCTCATTCTTCACATGCCATATCTTCAAATTCCCCCTAAATATCTATTATTGTAGCTTGCTGTGCCTCCAGATCCTACATATACTTACCTTTACGGCTCTACTTACAAGGATCTTCAAACCGTCTCCACTTAGCAATCCTTTTTAATTTTTTTTTCTCTTTTTAATCATGGTACTTGAGTATAGAACAATTACAGCTATGAGAGATTTTTCCTTGCACTTGTAGGATGCAGGATTTTGTACAATGCAAGCTTATAGCATCTATATTAATTTGAGATCATTGTGGTTAATAATAGTGTTATTATAGCTGATAAGGAGTTGTAGGCTGGTTCTGGTGAACAACTCCTCTTGGCAGGCCTCAGAGTTCTTTTATTTTTCTATTTTTTAACATAGAATTGATTAATCATTATAACTTGTGAAACATGAAACTCTTTGGGCGTGAAGAAGCCTATTCTTCAACAGCACAACTCATTTTTAGGCTTATTCTATCTTTGCTCTTCTCTCCGAGCATCACTTATTGTCTCTGTAATTTTTTCGTCCTTTCTTTCATTAACTTCTTTATTTTTTTTTTCTATAAAAATACTGTTCTACACATTCATCTGAAAAAAATCCATCATGTGTTTCAATGTTGTATGGGATATATTTCCTTGGTTTCATATGACTATATGGTTATAGGTTCCTATCAAAGAGTGGATCAAGTTCTAGAACATGGAGTACTTTCTCCCTTTTCTCAAATTGTTTGTCTGTATTGATACCTACTTTCTCTTTCTTATTTTGATTTGTTTCATATTAAAGCTTTGATGTAGGGGTCCTTTGGTTGCGTTACATGTTTTCTGTTTTTTGTTTGTAGAAAACAGGGAATATGTCATTTTTCCTTTTCCCAAGAGAGTTTGAAGTGAAAATGGCTTCCATTTACTGACCGTTTGTGTGTTTTCACGTCTTGTCAACATAAGTGAAAATGCCTTTTTTTGTGTTCACTTTGGAGCCTTGTTTGAAATAGTTTCTAGATAATTAAAAACAAAAACATGCACCAAACATTACTTTTTTTGTTTTGTATCGTCAAAATTTATGAAAACAAAAACACAAAAAAAAAAAACAAAGGAGCCCAATAGTTGGTTACATATTTCTGAATACTTCAAAGTATTCAGCTTTTTTGTGATATTGATTGGTTGGCCTTAATGTCAAATTAGTTAAGCTTTCTACGCTTTCTCCTACCTTTTCTGGAATCTGGATTTTGATTCATCTATTGTACTTTATAATTACCAAATGTACTTGTATTTTTATTTTAATTTTTTTTACTTTTTATATCTGAAAGTCCATTATTGGTTTTTGATCTTGAGTTTAGATAACGAGGCATCTCTTGTTCTATAATAAATGTTGGTGATGTTAGGAAGGGGTGTTTGCCCTAAATCTTAAAGCACCACGTAGAATCTCTAAGGGATATAAATCAAAGGTACAACTTGGTTTATGCAACTGGAACCAACTATCCTGAATTGATATTATCTTCTAATTATTGTTTTTCTCTTAGTTTTCCATCCTATATTGTAGCAGAATGGCTATAGAGTCAAGTACACATACGCTAACATTCAGAGGGCTCTATAAATCATCCTATTGTTTTAGCAAATTGATTGCTTGCACAAAAATGGCAACCCAGTCCTTGTTTTGAATCTAATTGACATGTCTCTAATTTTCGCATATCAGCAAACCTACATGCGTGCCATGAATGGAGAATGATGCTTGACTTGAGCATAAAATCTTAGATATTGCATTATCAGAAAGTAGCTGCTGCACAGAATGATTAACCAAGCTGAATAGATTGAGCTCTGTTTCATTTAGTTATATGTTGTTGTGGCAGAGCTTAGTTCTAGGAAAAGGGCGATTTCCCCCTTTGTTCGAACACAATTCAGGTTGAAACATTCTGCCCAACCTGATCCATTTCGCATTATATTTGTTCGATCACCCATCCAGTA
This sequence comes from Euryodendron excelsum, assembly GCA_033060915.1. Lineage (NCBI taxonomy): Eukaryota > Viridiplantae > Streptophyta > Magnoliopsida > Ericales > Pentaphylacaceae > Euryodendron > Euryodendron excelsum. The sequence continues at coordinate 10,126,994 of CM065389.1, read as the reverse complement.
GTAGTTGGATGGAATGGGATACTTGACGAAATGGGTATAGTTCTGTCCCTAGCTCGGAGACAAGCATATATTGCTAAATAGCAAGCAAATAAACAAGGATAAAAGGAACTTGCACCTGATTATGTAAACCTCAAACCAATCCCAGGGGCCTGAGAATGACACAATTGACACCTTCTGTTGCTAATTATATGTCCTGTTGTTCTCAGGATCTCTGGTAAGGACTACTATCATTTACTCTTTTGATCTACTGAATTGTCTATTGCTAGATTTTAGTTGGCTAGTCCTGACGTTGAATGGCATACACTGTACATCTGGATTATTATTGTTGACAGTTGACTTGGAATATTACTTGAGAATAAATATGTCTAATGGAAATCCATCAAGACAGGATATTTCATTCAAGGTAGTGTGCATTAACAAGTGGTTTGTTTCAAATATTCTAAACCTTTATCCCATCATCTGTCTATAACCTGTGGAGAACCTTCGACAAGATATGGTTTCCCTTGGAAACTGAACCCGTAATCTGGTTGCATTGCTATATGGTTTAATTGTGTCAAAGTTGATTCTGAACCTGCTTTGCCTTCTCTGTTTTTTGTTTTTTAAAAAAAATCTTTGGCAGTTTATTTTTGATGCTGCTGCAAAATTCTGTGTTGACATTGCAACTCATAAACATGGATGCTGTGTTTTGAATCGATGCATTGCTCAGTCAGTTGGGAAATATCGAGAAAAGTTGGTTGCAGAAATTGCTTCTCATGGCCTGCACCTTGCTCAAGATGCTTTTGGGTAATTATTTCAAGACTTCAGACCATATCTTTGATTGAATATTTGCTATACTATGTGTATATGTGTCTGTGGGTGTTATCTGATGCAAAAACCTTAAAGTGATAGCATAATCCATACAGAAATATATTGAAGGTAGAACTTTTTTGCTGTCCTTTGATCCAATCAAGATGTACATCTTTACTGGGTCAAGGAGACGAAACTGTTAATTGATTTTATAGTAAATTTTCATACTACGATGTTAAATCAATTTATTGGCTCATCTCTGTTTAAGCTTTTCATAAATGGGAGTTTGCAGTTAGACAGTTATTCACGGCAGTTCTCCTGGTCCGAGTTCCATTATGAGAAGTGAAAACCCTTGAACTCTTCTTGGTATTCTTTCCAAGTTATTTAGTAAGGCACTGCAGTTACATGATTGTCGATGTTCAAAAAGGACAGAAGGCATCCAACAAGTCATCTACAAACTAGATGAATGTGCCATTGTTATTAATTTTCAAGCATTGTACACGTTATTTGTGTCACATTAAAGTATGAATTTTCGTGGTTCGATGAACGTGCTACTTATTTGCTTTCTTTTTAGGAGTTATTGAGCTCATGGAATGCTATTATTTATTACTTGAAATCTGGCCATTTGGTCATATTATTGAATATGGTAATACGGTATTGAAACAAAAGCCAAGCACTGTCTTAACGTCTTTGTCTTCCTTAAGGGAAATCATTGATGTGTGAGGTTCTGGTGAGAGAGTCATGCTGAAGTGGCTCATCCATTGATAGCTTGTTCATCCTACTAAGTACTAGCTTTATAAAATGTTGGCTTTCGTGTTTTATCAGAAGATGTGGAGGTTATTTTTCTTAATTGTTGCTCAACTATCAATACTATGTGATTGGTGGATATGACTGCATTAACAACAGTGCTCTCTCTTGAAAACCTGTGGCAGACTTTTCGTCCACTGGCCTTCTTACTCCCTTAACATTAACTGATTCTGACTGGTTCACCCTTTCTATTTGGCTAGGGAATTATTTATGTTGCATTGCTAAAAAAGTATGAGAAACATAGTGTACATGTGTGGTACCCCTTGGTAGGTGGTTGTAACATTAGGCTTTTGTTCATGGGTTAAGGCTTAACCAAAAACATGCAGCTTTTGTTCATTTTTATGCCTAGACTATAAGGCCTATGCGTATGCCTAATTTTGCTGATTCTCTATTTGTTTCCCTGGTTGTTTGAGTGACTGCTTATATTCAATATTTCTTAGAGCCATGTACCTTGTTTCTTTTATTTTTTTGCATTTAGTTGCACTTGCAACCTTTATGTAATATAATCTTTGATGGAATAGCAACATCTTTGTATTCGGATATGTCTACACAAATGATCTTAAAAACTCAATACTACAAAGCTTTAATCCCAGCTAATGTTCTTTGTAATTTTATTCCTTCTCCAGTCAGCTCCCCACACTCACAGTGACTTTGAACTAATCTTAAATACGTATTGCAATTGTTGGTAGGGTCTTATCTTGTGTTGACGCCTTTGCTATCTCATCTTTGCTCTCAGCCTTAACCCATTTTATCTAGCTTTCCCTTCCCTCATTTCTGCATTGTTCCCCGTCATCATCAAATCTGTATAATTGTCATCTTTTTTAATTTCTTAAAGTGGTAAAATTCCATGCCTTAATGCTTTCACATTTCATTATGATAAACCACCTTGGACTTGGGCCATTTCATGCCCCACAAGTTTTCTTACTACACTCTTGATGATCTCATAATATATTTTGTTATTTTGGGCTTTTGCAGATGTGCTTGTTTTTATTTTTATATTGCGTGTCCAACATGGATCTCACCTTTACGTTATGACTACAGTAACATATTTTCTTTCTTGCCCAACTTTCTGAAGACTAGCTTTTAGTACTGCTGCGTGATACTATAGATCCCTCTAAACTTGTGCGTCAGTAGTGATTATGTTCACTTCATTTGGTTTTAGAACTCAACAACTGTGATTGCTTTCTTATGATTGTGTACATTAATGGTTTGCTTTCGTTTTTTTTTTTTTTTGTTGATAAATGTACATTAATAGTTTGCTTATATATCACTAGTTAATTTTATAAGTTTCTTGCATTATGTGCATCCCTCTAGACTTCTCGCAATTTAGTCAACTAATGGTTGCTTCAAAAATTTATTTCGGGCTTTGTGGCACAGTTTAATGTTGCGTTTTGATTTGAATATTTGCTTTTTTGGATCCCAGAAATTATGTTGTCCAATATATTATAGAGCTTAAGATCCCTTTAGTGGCTGCCAGCTTGATTTCTCAGTTTGAAAGCCACTATGTGTACCTCTCAATGCAAAAATTCAGTAGTCATGTTGTTGAAAAATGCCTAAAGTGCTTTGAAGAGAGTCGTCCAAGGATCATCCATGAATTGCTGTCAGTGGCTCACTTCGAACAGTTGCTGCAAGACCCTTTTGCCAATTATGTCATTCGATCTGCACTTGAAGTTAGCAAGGTATGAAACCAACACATCTCTAATGTCATTAACTTGCTTCCTTAATATTGATGCAGGATGATCTGAATGTTTGATGACTATTTGGCTGAATCTGGATTTTTTTGGCAATAACGTGAAAATTGGCCAATTTACTTAAAATCTTATTATCATAATCCAGTTCTTCTTTTCCTTTTATTTTTTTTCTGACGGGGGTGTTGCTTTGAATTTGAAAAAGAAAATAAAATACAGGGTCAAAGTTGCCCTTAGTTCAGGATTTTGGGGTATGTTGTACTTCTGCCCTGTGTGACTGCATCTGATGTTTGAAGTTTTTCTTCTTTGTCTTGAACCAGGGCGCTCTCCATGTTTCATTAGTCAAAGCAGTTCGGCCTCACACCATCCTAAGAACGAGTCCATATTGCAAGAAGATTTTCACTCGCAATCTCTTGAAGAAGTGATTTTTATCTGCCGGAGCTGAGAAAATGTTGTTCTCTCTAGTATTACCATGTTCAGTAATAATAACTGCCCTTATCTATCTTAGGACTGCCAGTTGTAGATTATCTAACTGTCTGAATTTTATGCTGCTCCACCAAGATCATTACGGCTTGGCTCCATGGATGGCCTTGGCCACCAAGAGCCTGTTGAATCTGGAAAAAAAGAAAAAAAAAGCAAGTTTTGCTACCATCTTCGTGAATTGTGGATTTGAGTTGTAATATTCTGTTGTCTTGTTGATCTAATACTCTGAATGTACAAGATTGTAAAGGATCAGTATGGTGAGTTTCTGCTTCCACTTGTCTAAATGCCATGCCTGGATATCTTTATAGACTATTTTCCTCTCTCTTCCTGAAGTTGAGATGCTACTGAAGACCTACTTGATTAATATTTACTATTTAGTATCCCACTTGGAATTATATAAATGAGAAGCAGCATGAAACAATTTGGAAAATAATTTGAGAGGGGATAACGGTTTTACTTATCTATTATCTAATATTTTCTCCTCTATAGGCTAGAGCACTGCTCAAATTTTGCTCAAACCCCACCTCAAAATCTGCCCAGATTAAAGTATTTTTGACCTCAGGAGTCAGGAGATGGTGCAGGATAATGCTTCTACTTAAACCACTTGATTATATTATAAGAGACCTACATAGAATCAACTAAATCCTTTGGTTTCGAGTTTTGTCCTGTAATATGTTCCTCATTGATGTAATTATAGCAATTAGCCTGTTGAGACTTCGGATTCTCCTGAGAGTAGCTGTTTACTATGATAAAGAGTTTACATGCAACGCACCGTCCGAAACAGTTAAACGAATTTGGTTGGACCCGAAAAGGAAAAGAGAAGAAACATATGTAATGGAATTACATGAAACTGTTGAAAAGAAAACATGAAAATATGATCACAGAGTTTCAACATTTCAGATCACACACTTGTTCTAAGGTTGCCTCATGGAATGGCTGGGACAAATGAAGGTGCTTTTGAGTTGATAGCACCTTAGAAACTTGTCCTGGATTCCGGACGGCGGCAATGCTGGATTTGTTTGCTCCTTTCCCAATCCCACAACGGTTGGGAGTGGGAAGGGGGATAAAGGTGAATCCTTATTTAAGGAAGGTTAAGTTTCCTTAGTTAAGTGCACCAGTCAATAACTTAACTAGTAACTTTTGATTTTAGTAAAATTCCTCTTGAAGAGGTGAAAGTTAAAGTGTCACTAGTAGGGAAGCTTAGTGGGTGGTGTGTCTTTGGGGTGAGGAGGAAAAATTGTGTGATTGTAATCATTTTTCACATAATGTATTTTTCTTTGGGACTGGTGGTTTTTCTCTTGTTTTAGGAGTTTTCCACGTAAATTCTTGTGTTGTGTTTTTCTCTATTTATTTTAATATTTCTATCTTTCCTATTTCTAAAAGGGTGTGTTTGGGAGGACCAAAATTCCCAACAAGTGGTATCAGAGCCTGTTCGGTTGTTTTGTTTATTTCTTGAAAGTCTTAGTATGCTTTGTGGTTGCAATTTTCACTGATCTTCCACATTAGAAAAGATTTTCTTAAAATTATTAGAGGTTCCTTTAATGTTGTTATCCTTTTGGTGGGGTGGAGCTTTGGTGTGGTAGTGTGGATACGTACAGTCTAAGGAGATTTTGTCTAGGAGATTGGGTTTTAAGCGGGACCAGTGTGAACCCTCCAATCTTTCCTGAGAATCTTGAAGTTCTGTCTAGAAAAGATTTAAGTCTTTCCTGGGAACTTACTTAGTGAATACTATTAATTTCTATGGTAAAAATTCATCAAGGTCATGTCAGGAAGTAGGGCTTCAAATCCTATCAGATTTGATGTGGAGAAATTTGATGGGCGAATCAATTTTGGCTTGTGGCAAGTGCAAGTGAGGGATGTTTTGATTCAATTAGGATTACATAAGGCGTTGAAGGGCAGACTAATCCCTAAAATTAGCAGTGATACTAGCATAAGCAGATCTGGAATGAGCGATGAAGATTGGGAGGAACTGTATTTGAGAGCAGCAAGTGCAGTACGTTTGTGCCTGGCCAAGAATGTTCTTGCAAATGTGCACGGAATATCTACGGCAAAGGAACTCTGAGAAAAACTTGAAGAGTTGTATCAGACGAAGGGCGTCTCGAATCGGGTGTATCTAAAGGAGCAGTTTCATACACTGCGGATAAGTGAAGGTACAACTATCTCAGATCATTTAAGTGTTCTCAATGGCATCGTTTCGAAACTCGAATCTATTGGAGTGAAAATTGAAGACGAGGATCAAGATTTGAGGCTTATGTGGTCTCTTCTATCTTCCTATGAGCATATGAAGCCTATTTTGATATATAGGAAGGAGAAAATAATTTTTTCAGAGGTTACCAGCGAACTGTTTTCTGAAGAAAGAAGACTAGGCAGTGGAAGTAATTGTTCACTTGAGAACCTAGCGGTGGCAGCTGGTGATTGGAAGAAGAACTCCATGAAGAAGAAAGTAGTCTGCTGGGTGTGTGGATAATTTAGGCACGTCAAGAAAAATTATCTAAAAGTTGGAGCTGGTTCGGCAAAATGCTCTAAGTTAGTGAATGGAGATACTGATAATGAAGCTAACGTTGTGTCTCTCTGCATAGATGATGATGTCGCATGATAGAGGATGTGTTACTATTATCAGGTTCACAAGTTTGCACATGAGCATTAGTTTAGCATTGATGCAGGGTGTGTGGTGGAAATTCATGTCGATGGCTAATGAACTTCCAAAAAAGCCAAATGTGGGAGTTGCACCATAATTTTTTAGCAAGGTTGTTTTTCGACATGGGCCAAAGTGAAATGCATAGAATTAGTTTATTCTGAGTGTATATGCTTTTATGGTGGAGCATGATAGCAGATGCTATGAAGATCTTCATCAATGTAGAGTGTGGCTGTGGGATCAGCCAAAGTCGCAAAGGTGGAGATTATTGGATTTGTTTACTCCTTTCCCAATCCCACATCGGTTGGGAGTGGAAAGGGGGGCAAGAGTGAATCCTTATTTAAGGAAGGTTAAGTTTCCTTAGTTAAGTGCACAAGTCAATAGCTTAACTAGTAACTTTTGACTTTAGTAAAATTCCTCTTGAAGAGGTGAAAATTAAAGTGTCGTTAGTGGGGAAGCTTAGTGAGGGTGTCTTTGGGGTGAGGAGGAAAAATTGTGTGATTGTAATAATTTTTCAAATAGTGTATTTTTCTTTGGGGCTGGTGGTTTTTCTCCCGTTTTAAGAGTTTTTCATGTAAATTCTTGTGTTGTGTTTTTCTCTATTTATTTTAATATTTCTATCTTTCCTATTTCCAAAAGCGGTGTGTTTGGGAGGGTCAAAATTCCCAACAGGCAATGATGACGCTGATGACAGAAATGAGACGAAATCAGCCGGGTGGCTTCCCAATATGACTTTCAATGCTACTATCCCAAATTGTATGCTTATCACTTTAAAATAAAGGGCCTACCTAGATGTTTATTAATTACAAAACTGTCAGCGCCACATCATTCTGGTATAGATTTCTATACACAAATTCTGAAAGAATAGCATTTTCCAAATTATAAACATCACATTTCTCATTCACTTTCATTGTGTAAGCAAGCTCTGCCCATTATGAAATTGATTTCAGTTAAAACAGAGTAGTAAAAAAGAAAACAAAAGAACTCATGCTTTTCCTTGTAATTTTCCTAACAAAATAAGTTAGAGATGCAAGCCTCGTACTCTAAATCCTGCGGAACATTCTTGCTTGAAATGTCTCGATGAATTATGGGAGGTGAGCAGTCATGGTGCAGGTAAGACAAAGCAATTGCCATGCTTCTAATGACATTCGTCCTCTTGATCCATTCAAACTGAACCGCCTCTCCATAGTTGCCGAGTAATGCTCCCAGCCTTCCCCTCTCCAAGTACTCGTAAACCAAAAATGAGTGTCGTGCATGGAGAGAGTAACCATAAAGCTTCACGATGTTGCCATGTCTTATCCTTGTCAATGCATGAATTTCGGCAGTTAAAACCCTCAGGTTGGCCACTGTCTCTATACTGTCTTCTTATGAATGAATTTTTTTCACAGCAACAACCTAACCAGTCACCCCCTCTCCGTGCAATACTCAGATTTGAATTCTTCTACAACTTCAATTATGTTTTCATACACCATTTTATCATCGTAGCTCCATATTGCAAACAAATTTTCTTTTGATGACTTGTTTTCTATGGTCCCTTTGTCTTCTATCGTCATCGCTCTGCTGCGAGGAATCATATCATGCCTCAAAAGCCGAGATTTAATGGATAAAAGTATAATGAAGTTTAAGTCAAAATTTGAATTCACATAATATTTTAGTTAAAATAAATTTTGAAATTCTCTTTAAAGATAGTTTTTATGTTAAAAAATTTCTAAAACAAAATTATGTGGGTCTATTTGTATTTTTAACATTTCCAGTTTAATGAAAACCTGTTTAAAACTTATTTTAAAGAAAATGTCAAGTCTCACAAAATCTAAACTCCAACCACAACCCAAACTCCACTGCAAACTACAAGAAGTTCTACCAACATAAAATAAAGCCTTGAATGCAACAAAATAAGAATAATAATAATACAGTTATCTAATTGAAACTTCAACGACAATGAAGTGAAAATATAGAAGTTTAATACAACAATAAAGGAAAATAACTACAACCCAAAGATACAATAATATAGAGTTTAAAGATAATGTAGGACTCCAATGTCTTAATCCAAGTCCTTAAGTCTGCTACTTAAGGGCCAACCTGCAATTATTGTAGGGTGAGCATTTTTATGGGTCAAGTAGTATGTTATGTTATCGAGTTAATAAAGATCAGGTGATATGTGCAAGTGTATAAATAAGGATGCAAGAGAGTAAAGAAATGCAGTTTCTTTATCCTAACTCCCAATTCGATGCCAAATGATATGTTTCAAATACACACATGAACCAACTAAATGAAGATCAAATACTTGTAACATCAATCCACAAACAATCTAATCACCAACAACAACAAAATCAAATTGATTCTATAAAACCAAAACTGAAATGATAACTGCATTAATAAATAAATAAAAATATCAAGACTCACCCAAGTACAACCCAATGCAAGTGCATGCATGCAACTGACCGTTCTAAGAATTGGATACAATTCTACCTACAACATCTTCCGCTCTTTATGAGATATCCCCCAAAGGACGTGTGTTTCAATTAATTCTATTCTTTATGGGCCGCACCTAAAGAATACGTGTATCTTACCAAATGAGGCATTAGGCCTTTATTCTAATACAAATCCTGGGATCAAGGTTTCAAGCACATGCCCTACCATGCCTAACTACAGATAGACTTTAACATAAGTCTCAATCAAGATAAATACCACACAAATGCGAAACCAATAACATCAAAGTCACCAAATTCATAACATAGTCTTTTATAATTATTCAAGACATTCAAACGTTTTTAATTGTCAATTTTATGCCCATTTTGTATTATGTCAAGAACCAAAATTATTCAATTAATTTATTTAAACCAACCAATACCTTAAACATAACTCACGTATATGTGGATCACACAAATATCAAGTTAATTACATGATTCAATTATTTTATGGCAAAACCCCCCAATTTTATCAAGTAATTAAACATGATAAAACCCTAAATTTTCATTCAAAATATTCAATAATCACAAAACATCAATTAACTAACACATAATCTTAAACATAGCAATAATTAATCAAGAAAGCTAAGAAATTAAATAATAATCAACTTTCAAGTTTATGTAAAACCTAAAAATTTACATAAAAATTCTATAGGCTTGATTTATACCCCAACAACATGAATAACTCAAAAATATTAACCCAATAGCAAAATCCACGGGTAATCCCTTAAGATTGAACCTAGGACAAGAACTTCATTTTGCTAAAATTACGAAATGAAACAACCACTGTGTAGGCATTGAAGAGAAGAACACAAAACCTTTAAAAAGTAATACCAAAAATTTTCTCTATCTAGGTGATAATGGAGGATGAAGTTGGAAAAAGAAAAGAAAAAGAGAAAGAGATGGGTTTGGTGGGTTCGCCCACAGAGAGAGAGAGAGAGAGAGAGAGAGAGAGTTTGTCTGTTAAATAATGTTTTGGTTATTCACCAAATAACCCCCAAAATTTTATGAAATTTAAAAAAAAAAAACTCCACACCACTTTGACTCTTTGATCGGGTTACTACATTCTCCCCAATTAAGAAAATAGTTTCATCCTCGAAACTCAAAACTTAACTAACCGACAAACAACTCAGCATATTTGGTGTATGACTCGGATGCCCGTTCCCATATAGTCTAGTTAACTTAATCTCTAAAGTCAACAATCGGTGCCAGACGTTGCTTAAACAATATGTCATCTTCTTGCTCTAAGTCTGACCAATCTAACATGTGTGAAGGATCCGACTCAAACTTTCAATATTGAGACATGAAAAACATCGTGCATTCTAAAAAACTGTAACGGTAATGCCAACTGATATGCAATAATCTCGACACTCGCAAGAACTTGCAAAGACCCAATGTAATGTGGCGTTAACTTTTCATTCTGACCAAATCTCCTCAAACCTTTCCGTATAGAAACCTTCAGAAACACATGATCACCCACTTCGAACTCTAAAGCAGCCTTTGTCGATCCACATAACTATTCTAACGACTCTAAGTTGTGAGTAGTCGTTGTCAAATCACTTTAACATTCTCGGTCGTCTCCTGAATCAAATTTGGTCCCATGCCAATTGACTGTTTAATTGTACTATACACCTCGCAATATAGCCACACAAAAGACAAGTACATCCATGAGAACTCAAAATAGACCCAAAAGTCATTAGCTAGAAATCTAAGAACCTTTCCAAGCTCTTTACATGACTCAACAGTTCAAATCCCACGACCCAGTAATGATTACGACACCCACCTATAGCACAAACTACAACGTCGAAACTCAACTACTAGAAAGGAAAAGGGGGATAATGAAAAAAGGATCAAGAGCACCAAATAGCTTTTGAGGACCAATTCCTTAGCCATTAACAACTGGGAAATAGAGTGCAAGTTCATACCCATCTATTGCATTGCCACCATAAGAGTACTAAGACAAACCCGATGATCCTCCAATGCAAAATAGAACCATGTATACGCCTTAGACCTCAAAGTAGGATAACAAACCAGAATCCTATGAACAACCAAGACCACCTCCATGCACCATAGCTAGAACTTGAACACTTTCACAACAAGCCACATTCTATTCATTCACCTGAATGTCAACAACAGAATCTCTAAGGTTAAGGCTCGGCATTACTAACATTTCAACCCAACCCAACACATACATGCCTTCTCAAATATGCCAGAGGATTCGCCCAATAGATCTCTAGTTAACCTAAGACCATCTGAACTAGAATGATACATCATGCCGAACTATAAACCTTCCTAATCTCGTGCGTCCATGAACTCGTAACCCTTATCCCCATTCAAAAATTGAATTCCCTTACTGATTCTAGCCCCGATATGACACAGTAATCTATTCCAGCTAACCCATTCAACTGGAGCACCACTTGTTTTTTCAGTCTCTGGAAGATGACTTTGTTTCATTTTGTAGCTGCCACTTGTTACTAGAAAGTAAATATAATGATGCAATGACAGGTAATATAATGATGTAATGACAGTAATATAGTGATGACAAGTATCATGAAGATGCATACATGACACCCTACTGTAACCGATTGGAACACGACTCTAACACATGACAATAATATCTATGAAAGGTGGTTTCAAGTTCTTGCGAGGGTGGTGGGTCTTCCAGCCTTGTCAAGTTCTTGTAGTTGAGGTGCTTCCATAAGCTCGGGTGGCATCCTACCACATACTTGAGAGTTGGTGATAGATAGCTTCATCAAGCTTCGGAATTGCCCCCACTTCCAAAAAAGTTCTCCATAGAAGTTATTACGACTCAAATCAATATAATCTAAGTTGGGATATATGCCAAATTCTTCGGATTTGTTTCCTGTTAGTTGGTTCTCTTCAAGCCTTACTGTAGTTAATTTGGTGCAGTTTTTAAAGGTTTTAGGGATTCCACCAACAAAATGGTTGCTAGTTGCAGTAAACCTTTGAAGTGATCCACCAAGGTAGACCTGTTGTGGTAAATGGCCAGTGAAATTGTTTCCACCCATGAAGAGAGCTTTCTAATGGGTTAGATTATTGATTGATGGAGGAAGAAGGCCACTTAGGTGGTTTACGAACAAAGTTACACGAGCAAGGGAACTTGGCTTTTGTACCTCTGAAGGGATGGAGCCAGATAACTCATTATAGTGCAACAAGAAGTAGGTTAGCCTAGTCAAGTTCCCAATAGAGGGAGGGATGGCTCTAGAAAGCTTGTTGCCATTGAGAGTCATGTTGCTTAAGCTGGCCAAATGCCCAATAGAGGCAGGGATTGATCCGCGGAATAGATCACAAGACAAGCCAAGGAAAGTGAGTCTGGAAAGCTTAGGTTAAGGCCAAGGAGGTTTGGAAATGCAGAGAAGTTGAGGCTCTATTTGGTATCAGTCTCGGTTTCAATTTCAGTTTTGTGTTTAGTGTTTTTAGAATTAAAAAAAATCTATGGATCGCTCGTTTTTCTTATTTTCGAAAATAAAAAAATAGAACTATAAAAAATACTATTGTTTTCATATCGTTTTTATTTTCGTATAAAAATAGTTTCAAAAACTAAGAAAACACTTTTTTACTGGTTTCCAAAATTGGAGTATTTTTTAAAAAAATTCTTAAAATCAAGTTTCGGAACTGGCTTACTAAACGTGATTTCAATATAAACAGTTTCCGAAACTAATTTGTCAAATTCGATTTTGTTAAATTTTAAAAAATAAAAATAAAAAATAAAAACTGAAACCGTAATTAAATGGAGCCTGAGATTCTCGAGTGAACCTGTCAAGCTGCAACCTCCAAGTCCAAGGTTTAAGTGGATGACCCTTCCAAATTCGTTGCATGTAATACCATCCCATTTGTGAGAAAATATTCAATGCAACGGTGATGTCACATTATTGTTGCTGACGTAGTATCACAAGCTAATGAAATCTATCCACGTATGTATGATGTGATGAGATGTCATATCGGTTAGTGAGATAGTGTAGATAATATATATTAACTTACTTTTTAATTTAAGTGATAAAGATAAAAACTATATTTTTGATGTATTTCTATTGACTTGTGATACCACATCAGCATGATAATGTGACAACACTGAATATTTGCTCCCCATTTGCAATGTGAAGAAGAAGATTTGGAATCGGCGTGAGAGGTGATTATCACTTAAACTGCATCCCCAATAACTTGTCGCACTATTGTCGATCTGTCATAAATCTTAACATTAATATTTTGCTAAGAGAATGGCTAAGTATAGTTAACTTACCGCTTCCATTTGAATCGATTGTATTTATCACTTAAATTGATCACAATCACTACTCAAAGTAATAATAGTAAGACCGCATTTTGTGATAATACATTCGTTGAAATCACAAGTGTTTTTTTAATTTTCACCAAAATTCACCTTAATTTTCTAAAGAAATGTAGAGCTCAACGGTCAAATTTGCTTTTGCGTTTAATGCCAGGGTTGAGATTTACAAGATACGTCAAAAACATGAGAGTTTCACTTATGGAAAATTGTTGCCGCAGTCAATTCATCAGTCGCTTGTCAATGTGACAATGTAACAATCTCACTCGTTGACAAGTGAAATTCTAGAATGGTCAGTAGTCTTTGAAAAATAAAAAATCTGAAATGTCATAAAAGGTTCCATCGATCTGATTTGACCATCACACTATCGATTTACCCAAAATCACAAGAAAAATTTTGAGAGCAAGAGGCAGCGATCGGTCAAATGCCACTGGATCGCCATCACGTTTACCTTTAACAGTCCTCACATCACATTATTGGTCTCAGTATACTGTCCGTTGACGATCACATTATTAGCCTACCAAAGAAAATGAATTAGAAAGTTATAATGCTTTTCTCTGTTTGACATAAGACTTTAAAGTAGTCGCACCACATTTAGTGTCCATTTAGTATTTTTTTTAATTTTTTAATTTTTTAATTTTAGCTCATAAAAATAAAAAAAATAAAAAAAATCATCTTCTTTTATTTATAAATAAAAACTAAATTTAAACTCCACCAAACCGACCTTGATACGAGAGAATAGGTGGAATAAATGCTCACTCTTACTTTTTAATGCTACATATAGTTTATTTCTCAACTTTTTTCACACTCCTAAATACAAGGCTGGAGGATTCACATTAATAAATTTAGGTAAAATTTATTTACTTATATCTAAGAATATGAAAAATGATTGAAAAATGGGATTTTATATAATATTTTTCTACTTTTTATTCTAATTTTACTATTTGGTATCACAAACTAAAATTGGAACAACTATTTTCACGGAAGGGCTATTCTTGAATTTTGTTTGAATGGTCAATCCTATTTTAGAGAAGAGACCAGAGCCACCATCAACCTCACTGCTCTACCACTTGTCCCTTAGTTGGCATTTTCAAAAAGTGTAATCTTATACATAAATTAATTTCTCAATTCATTCTATCACCCATAAAACAAAATATAGTGTGACCAACATTAATAAATAATGTGAGACCCATTAACTTGTGTCTTGTGGGTGAAAATAAGTAAAAAAAAAATGGCTTGAGAAATTAGTCTATGTGTAGCATTTTTCTTTCAAAACCGATATTAATCTTGCTTTTAAAAACACCGGAAATTCTATTTTAACAGTGTAGCGTTTTGGATTACAATATTATGCTTCTTATTGCTATTTTAGATGGTCTAAAGTAAAATTGAAAACTAGTACGAAAAGGAAAATAGAATTTACGCTTTGAGGATGTAAAATTGGTGCCCAATTTTGTTCTCAATTCATTATCTGTCTGAAGATTCTAATTTCCAAATCATCAATCCTTTCCTACATTTTACATGACCTTTCTTTGTAATGTCCATTAAGATTCAAAATAACCGTTAATGTTCTTGTTTTTTAACTCTCTTTTCCTAATTGTTTTGATTTTCATTTTCGTTTTCAACAAAATTTTCCGTTATTGCCTAGCAACAATTGTTTTCTTTTTGTTTTAAATTTTACTTATTTTTTGGAGTACCTAAGAAAACCAAAATTAGTGTTAACTAAACAAGGTCAATGATTGATGATACTTTCCAAAGTCTTGGTTGAGGAAATTAAATCTTCTATGAAGATACCATTTCGTATGTTCATTCTTCTTGTAACCGTACTAGAATTTTTTTTTATTTAAATTTTAAATTTCAGAGGAGTTAAAAGTTGAAAGAAATTATTGTTAACTCTTAGTAGAGTGGATTTGGAATCTTTTTGCTTCTCCTTTCAAAGTTTATTAGAATGAAATAATTAAAACTTTGTCGTAAATTTTTTAGAACATATAGTTTCTCCCTCCCCTCCAAGCATAATTCTTGGGTCTGTCAATGCACATAAAATGGAATTGTGATGAATAAAAGACGAACAATAAACTACATTATTGTAGACACTTTATTCTGTCTCTATGAAGAAATTATTTAGTAGATTTGGAATACCATATTAGCATGATGATATGGTGTGCCCAATCAATTAAAAATAAATATTTATTTTCCTTTTAAGTTGATTGACCTAATTTTTAAAATAATAAAAATAACAACTTTCTTAATAGGTTTATATTTATTACTTGTATAGTTAAGTTAACAAAAAATACATGATGTGTTTATTTTTTATTGGTTGAGTACATCATATCATTATGCTAACACAGTATTTCAGACTTAATGAATAATTTCTCGTCTCTATGTGTAATGTCAAATCATTGTAATATAATAAGCATTGTGATGCGAAGAGCTCCGGCTATAGAAATAGAATGCCCAAATTTGAAAAAATACTAAACAAATGTTCTATCATTTGAAGAATGCCCAAATTTAACAAAATACCACTGAAATGTTCTCCCAACTTTGGGTCTACACTCAGTGCAAGTGGGGCTTTCGAGCCCAGGACCAGATAGAGTTTTGTGTTAGCCTGATTCTCGTATCAGTATAAATGTGTGTTATTTATACTTTCAACCTTTTAAGGGCTTGCGTGAGGTTGGCTTTCTCAACATAAAAAGAAAGAAAGAAATAGTATATAGAGTACGTCAACAGCGCATGTTAGCAGCTGCTCCGACCCATATGGAGTGCATCAACGGGTCAGTTATTCTGAGTAAAGGTGGACTTGGATCTTGACCTTATTAACTTCACTAATGGCAAGTCCAATAACGATGCGGTGCCGGTTTTTCAGCCCATTCATAAGGGCTTGTTTTTCTCTACCAACCCGGTTGAATGAGTCTGAGTCAGAGTGCTTGTTTTTTTATTTTCGGCTCACACAATGACAATTGCTTCGTCAGTTTGTTTCAAGCAAGGTTAACCAAAGAATTAATCTAAATTAATGCAAAAATGTATTAATCAAATAATATAATGAGAATGCTAAATTTAATATCTACAAGGAGTTTATATATAAAAATATATATGCATATATTTAATGCTGTTATCTGCAATGGTACTCCAAAAGCTTTTATGTGGAGAGACCCATGAAATAGTTTTAATTTGCATACAAAATTCAAGCACTGAAACATAATTGTTGACGTAAAACCCAGAGCATGTTCTCGGCTAAGAGACTAGTAGTGCGAGTTGATTGTAAAAAATGTATCAATACGGAGACCATAGTCGAGTTTCTTATGAAGGCAGAGATGGCATCACTGAAAGGATTGCTTGAAAATTCAAGCTGATAAGGGCTGATCAGATTTCTGACCATAGAAGGGATTAGGGCAACAAGCATGTGATTTGTCAAACAACTACAATGAGATCTGCCAAATTTCCTACAAAGAGAAAAAAGGGATGAACCTAGACATATAGATTCTCATACAATGACACCACAATCAAGTTCAAGTTTTCTATTGTGTTTGGGTTGTGTATATAATATAAAGTCCCGCCCTAAAACAACGAAGTTTTGATGAAGTTTTTTTGAGACAGAAAGAAAAGAGGCACTCAAGTCAAATGGTAGAACTTAGAGACACTCATTACCGTGAAATAGAGGTATCGCGTGAATTAATGGCTAAGGACAAAGAATTGTTGAGGTGGCGGCATTGTCTCTATCTCAAGGACAACAAATCACTTGAGGTTGGGTCGAGCCCTAAAAAGCCATCATCGTTTTTACTAGATAAGTTTATCGTACTAGCCTGTTTGAGAATAACTTATTTTGAGTATTTTTTTTAACTTTTTGCTTAAAATAAGCATTTGGTGTTGACAACAAGTTTTTTCAGTTTATAATAAGCTAGATTTTTTTTAGGCTAATAACTCAAAAAACAAAAACTAAAAATTTTGAAGCGTTTTTTTTGCTTATTCTACTGTAGTGATAATTTTGAAAAATAATTAATTTTAAAAATTCTAAACATAAATTAGTATACTACCATAACTAATGTTAAAATTTTGTTTAGCTTTACAAAATATCATGAATGTGCAATCTAATTTACTTTGAGGTACTTTGATTATTTTTGTATAAAAAAAAACTAAAGAAACTTTAAGCTAGTAGTAAACACCCCAACTAAGCTTTTTTGAAACCAAAATTATTCTTTATGCTTTTTTAAGTAGTTTATTTAATCAAAAAAAACTTTTGTTAGCTTTTTTTGTTTTTAAGAAAAAACTATTTTTTGACTTTTTTTCTTATTTAAAAACTAAAAAAAAAATCAACTTAAAAAAACTCAAAATATAGACCCCAACTCCTCCGTAGAGGGGATAGAAGATAGGACTAGAGACTGCCTCGGGTTATTATTAGTGGAAGGAGGGATCGAAGATCAAGTTCACTAGTGAAAGGAGGTGGGTAGGTTCAATATTCTGTCTCTACTACAATGTGGAAGTCAAGAGAGGCGGCTGATTGTAGTGTTTCCAAGTCAACAACTGCAGCTGGATAAATGTGCCGTATTGAAGGAGTTCACATGAAATTCTATAAAAGTACAACAATGCTCTTTCAAGCATGGTCTGCTACACCATAAAGTGAGTAAAGGACTCGTTGTAAGCTCCTAAATTTTGAAGGTCCTGAATTTTAAAAAATCACATATACTGTAATCAAGTCCTGTATAATTTTGATAAATTTATTTTTAAAAAAAGTCTTAGTCTAAATTAGCAAAAAGGTACAGAGAAAAAGAAAATTTTTTTTTAGTCTAAATGAGAAAATAAAGCTCATAAGAAAGAAAAACAAAACTAGTCTAAATGAGAAAAAAAAACTCATAAGAAAACAATAAAAAAGCCTCAATTCAATGAGAAATGGCCTCATAAGAAATGAAGGGGAAAAAAAAAAGAAGATCCAAATCAACTACAATGGGTGACTTAAAAAAAACCAAAAATTACATGCAACTCTCTTTCTCTCTAACATATAAATGGTCAAAAGTTTAAATTCTTGCAACTCTCTCTCTCTCTCTCTCTCTCTCTCTCTCTTGTGCAAACACAAAATTTTAAAATAAAAAAGAAATTGATAAATCTTAAAAATAACGTTATCAAACAGCTTATTGACGTAATTATTTTTTTTTACTTTTTCTATGAATTGATCTTTGTTTGGTTTCTATCTTATCAAATTGTATTCAATCTCTATTTGATTTTGTAAGTTACTTTTATATGTACAATTTATTATTTTATTTACCAAAAGTATAATTTTTTATTTTATTACTTGAGATGTTAAATTGAACAAAATGTAATTTTTTTTTTTATTGTTAGTGGGTTATCTATGGGTAGCCGCTAAGGTAAAAATTGAAAACTATATTTTTATTATATTGATTGGGTCAACTTTGATTCGGTAAATATGATGAAATATTTGTATATAATTTGCATATTTTACTTAGTTTATACGTTGCTATGTAGCATACTACCAAGTGAAAAAGATTTGTCATCTAAACTTGATTATTAATTGATAAATTTTCATCCCAAAAGGCTAGATTTTTTTTACACCACTATTAAAGATGTGAAAATTCATAATTATCTTCTTCAAGCCTTATTTAATGTTATCACTTTAGGAATCAAATTATCTTGAGTTGGCCCTACTTTCAAGACAACAATAAAGAAGGGGAAAATTTAACTTGTTCTTACAAAATTCTTGTCTAGCATTATGTGAAAAAAAAATGCTGTTCTTCTAAAAAATTTGTATAAAATGTCCTACCACAACGAAGTGATTTTTGTAATTAATATTTGCTATGATGAATATTTTATTTTAAAATGATAGTTTATCATTCATGCACATAATTTTGTAAATTTTTTATATGTATAGCATTACAATCTTGGTGCCAAAAGGTATGCATAACCACAAATGGATACTTGCAAAAGGAAAAGAAATACTGAAAGATATACCTTTTACAAATTAAAATACAATATGTTGAGCACATCGTTTGAGGCTCTCAAGGAATTTTTCGGGTCGATAACATCTGAGAAACGATGTTCATGGTTGGCCTAGATTGTGGATTGGCATGCAAACATGCAATTGCCAGTTTCATAATACACACCACCTCCTCCTCAACTTCGGGGGAGGGAGGTGAAAGGCGTTGGTCCATCACATCTTTCAGCTGTATGTTCTCAACAGCTGGGGTTGACAGAGAGCTGATGAAATCTCCTGGATGCATTCCTTTGATCACTTCCAACGCTATAACTCCAAAGCTATAGACGTCACACTTCTCAGTTACCTTCATTGTGTAAGCAAACTCTGCAAAGAAATAGAGACACAATCATGTACTTATACTTCATATTCTACACATGTCAATTTAGGAGAGCATAAAACTATATATGTTTATTACCTGGTGCAATGTAGCCATATGTGCCTGCAACTGCACTCCAATTAGACGAATCCAGCTTCAAAAGCTTAGCAGTGCCAAAGTCTGAAACCCGAGCCTCGTACTCCTCATCAATCAAGACATTATTGCTCGATATGTCTCGGTGAACAATTGGCGGCGAGCAATCGTGGTGCATGTAAGACAAAGCATGAGCCACACCCTTTATTATATTCACTCTCTTAGGCCAATACAATTCTTTAGCTGCTTCATCTCTGCTCAAAATTGCGGCCAAGCTACCCCTTTCCAGGTACTCATAAACCAAAAATGAGTGTCGAGGATGCGAACAGAAGCCAAAAAGCTTCACTATGTTTCGATGCCTTATTTCTGTCAGCGCCCTTACCTCGTTTAAGAAACCGTTGCGATCTGCCGTATCGGATGATGGATGGAGTTTCTTCACAGCTACTATATTGGCTGATGGCAGCTTTGCTTTGTAGACAGTTCCATATCCTCCCCTTCCAATGCAATACGAGGGATCAAAATCGTTGGTAGCTTTTACAATGTCATTGAACATTGCTCTTCCGTTAAGTGTTGATATTGAGAACACAACTTCATCCTCGGCTTCACCTTCTTCTACTTCTGACTTTCGCCTTCTTCGATCAAGCATCCAAAGAAATCCGATGAATACGCCCAAGAGTAGAAGTGCTCCCACAAGAGGGAGCACGATTATAAGAACAAGCTTCCTGCTCTTTTTCGGATTGTGTCCGGTCCCTGCAGGAGGGGTTTCACAGGGCTGCAATCCTGTGATATTGCCACACAAACCTCTATTCCCTTGTAATGCCTCCATAGGAGCATCTCTGAAGGCTTTGCTGTTGGGAATTTGACCCTGCAACTCATTATAAGATATGTCAACATACAACAAGCCATTCATATCTTCAAAATTCTTTGGAATGGAACCAGAGAGGTTATTGTGGGAGAGGTTCAACTCCACTAAACTCTGTAAATCCGTGAGTTGCGTTGGTATTTCCCCTGTGAGCAAATTATAACTCAGATCTAACTCGGTCAGCTGAAATAACCTACCCATCTGAAATGGAATGCTTTGGCTAAACTCATTGTGGCTCAGATTCAAGTAAAACAGCTTCTGATAGTTCTGTAGAGTACCCGGTATGGACCCACCAAATCTGTTTGTGGACAGATCAAGATACAACAGCTGAGACAGCGATCCGAGTTCTACAGGAATAGAACCCGAAAGGTCGTTATTAGCCAAATCCAGCTCCAGCAGAGAAGTCAAATTCCCAAGTTCCTTTGGAATCTCCCCAACTAAATGATTTGAAGAAAGATTAAGTTCTTGCAGTCGTGTTGAGCTTCCAAACCCAAGTGGAATGCTACCAGTGATGTTGTTCCCTGCTATTCTTAGGAGTGTCAATTGTGGGTAACTTCCCCAGTTTTCAGACATTTCACCGTACAAATTATTGTTACTCAGGTCTAGGAATGCCAGGTTTGGATAGGAGCCCAAATCTTCAGATATATTTCCGGTGAGTTGGTTTCCGTTGAGGCGGACTCTGACTAAGCTTGAGCAGTTTTTCAGACTTTTGGGGATCGGACCTGTGAGCTGGTTGTTGTAGATAGTGAAGTTTTGAAGTACCCCACCTCGGCAAATCTCTGGGAGATTGCCAGAAAACTGATTTTCATACATTTGCAGTACAGTCAATTTTTTCAAATTGCCAAATTCATAAGGAATGGGACCAGAAAGGCTGTTGGAACTAAGGTACAAAATTTCTAAGTTGGTCAAATTACCAAACGAAGCAGGAATGGGACCAGTGAGTTGATTCTCGCTCAATTCCAGATCAACGAGGGACTTCAAGTATCCTAATTCTCTAGGAATGGGACCCGAAAGCAGATTCTGGTAAAGATGTAGAAGATTCAGTGCGCTCAGATTGCCTAAAGATGCTGGGATTGAGCCATTAAGGTTGTTGGTTTGAAGGCTTAGGCTCTGGAGTGATTTCAACTTTCCTATCTCTTGGGGAATGGAACCAGATAGTCGATTGTCGAACAGGTACAAAACAGTGAGTTTGCTCAAGTTTCCAAATGTGGAAGGGATGGGACCTGTTAGATTGTTGGTATTCATGTAGACCTCAGCAAGATTGATGAGGTTTCCCATTTCAGGAGGGATGGATCCAGAAAGCTGATTTTCATAGAGGTATAGATGAGTCAAGTTTTTCAAATTGCCCAGAGAAGCAGGAATGGGACCAACAAGATTGTTGGAGTACAAAGCAAGCTCTGAAAGAGACTTCATCTGGCCTATCTCTTGAGGAATTGAGCCATTCAACTGATTCATGACCAGGTGGAGAGTTACAAGATTTGTTAGCTGACCGATTTCTGGTGGGATGTTCCCCGAGAGGGGATTGATGGACAAATCAAGATAGATGAGTTTGGAGAGGGAACCAATTAGAGGTGGGATGATACCAGAGAGTTGATTCATGCTGAGATCTATATATGAAAGATTGGGGAATGATGAAAATGAAAAGCTGTAAAGTGTACCGTTTACGCTTGAATTTGTGAGGTTCAATCTAATGACGCTTCCATCGAGGTTGCAAGAAACTCCAAACCAATTGCAGGGGCTGGCGCTTGTTTCCGGAAGAACCCATGAATTTAGCAGAGAATTGTTTGCGCTTTGAAGGCTGGCTTTCCATTCAAGCAGAGCATTGGCTTCTTCAGCAGAAGCAGACGCAAATTGGGGTGAAGAAAACAGAGTAACAAAGAGGATTAAGGAAACAAGGCAGAGTAGTTTCTCTAAAGCTCCCATGGTTTGCCTTCGACGTAGAGAACTACCGATGGTTCAAGGCTTTAATCTATGGACATTTTTTTTTCCACAGGTCCTATCTTATTCACCAAACACTTTGAATTTGGAGTTAGTCTTCTCCTCTACTTTGATTTGCACCAACAATTTGTATGGACGAAAGATGATGATCGACTGCATAAAGAATGGCTTCTGTTCCCACCCAGGTCAAAGGACCTTTTATCTCTTAATTAGCGGGGGAAATTTTTTTTTTCAAATGCTTGAAAAGAAGCTAGTCCATGAATATTCTCTTGTATAGATATAAATATATATATATATGATAAGTCACATTATTTATAAATTTTTACTCTTTAATTATATTATTTAGTTATTATTTATTTATTTATATTATTATTTTTATTACAAATTTTGATATCAGAGCAAAAAGAAAAAATCCTACCTAAAATAGAAAACACACACTTAAAAGGAGTTAAATCTTTCAACAATTTTATTTAAACAAGAAGACTAAAAAAAAATTCTTCAACTTAAAGAAATACAAAAAGATATATATATTTATATATATATATATATATAGGTGCACGTGTGCAGTGGGGAAGGAAGCAAGTAAACAAGGAAAAGAGTTAAAAAAAAAGAAGAAATCACGTCCTACCTAGTCATATGGTGAAGAGGCTGCCAGGGGAAGGAATAAAAAAAGGTGAATAAATCCCTATGACAACAGAACAGCCGCAACAACTGGGGGAGCCGCAGAAGAATTCCAAGCAAGAGGAGCAGCCGCATAGTGAAGAAAAAAAAAAAAAGAAGAGAAAGAAAAAGATAAGGAACTGAAACACAAAGTTGTTGAAGTCTTATTATTTTTATGTGTTCAAGTTTTATATATATGTATATATATATTTTATTTTCAATGGATATTAAAATCATGAGTGGCTAAGTTTTCATAATAGGGTTAAGAATGAAACTTCATGCTTTGTAATGACTTGATATGTGATTTATACTTATTTCTCAAATATGTGTTTTGATTGTTTAATATTCTTGTCTAGATTTAATTAAAGTCAATAATTTTGGATATTAATTTAGTTCATGATTTAAAATTGTTAGATTAATTATTAGCCCTATTGGTATAATTTCAAGCATTGGATTTCTTAATTGATTTATTTTCGAATGGATACATATGAATTTTTGATCTTGAACATTAAGGTTAGGAAGAGTATACATTAGTTTATTTATTAAAGTGATTTTAATGTTATATTTTTCATAATAACAAGTTTGATTACGACGTTATTGTGAAGTAAATTAGGGAAATAATTTAAATTATATGAAAAGTTATTATAATGCATGTGTGTGGATTCTAAAACCTTAGTCATTTTAATTTAATATCTCTCATCTCTTTATTATTATTGTCTAGATTAATTGTTTACTTGTTTATTTATAATTAATTATTTTTATTCATTGCTAGATTAATTAAACAAACTTAAGATTTCTTAACTAGATTAGGGTGAACTAGATTATTCTAATTTATGTTCTAAAATTTTATAAGTCCCTATGAGATCGATCTCGCACTCATATTCTTATACTTTAATTTGATTCGTGCTCTTGTGAGTAATAAAATTATTACATCAATACACATATACATATATATATATATATGTATAGGTGATTCGTATTATGTTATATGTGAACTTCTTGAAGTTTTTTCTTCACTTTGACTGGGATTTGGGATATGGTTAGAAAAAACGTGTGGACTCTCAGTTATTGTTTTTTTTTTTTTTTTTGCTTTTGTAGATTTCAACTACTTGATAAAGAATCATCTTGGAGGTTTGGACTTTGGCTCTGGCGTGTGCACTTTGGATTCGTCTATATCTAGTTAGTCAATCAAGCACTTGTCCATCTTCTGGATGGGTTGGTGAGTCGATTATTAGTTCATGGAAGTCAGCCATGTGTTCATTGACCAAGTCACGGTTTATCTCCACGGAATTATATATATAACAGTGAATCAGTTTCATTCATGCTTGTCAACTCCGTTATCATATGCTTTATAATCAAGCATACTAAAGATTCAAGTAGAATATGTACTTAGATCTAATTAAAATGTTTAGAACATGGCTATAAGAAACTTAAAGAATGAACTTTTGAAGATAGTTTGAATCTCATTCTAATAATGGAGACAATGTAATTTCCTTCTATAATGATAACCTCAAGTCCTTGTCTGAAAGCTACTCAAAATATTTTTATAAAGGTGGGCGTAGACTTTTATGCATTAATTTATACAGTGTGTCTACATAGGCTAAATAATTAATCAAAGAAAAATGTGTGAGAGAAAATGAAGAATTATTTAATATGGTGAGAGAGAGAGGAGAAGGAGAGAGAATATGGCAATTAAAAATTTAACCATCAAAGACTTCCAACAGCAAGAGAATAGATCTAAAGAACTACGATTGTCATCAACTAGCATCACTTTATAAAGTTCTTAACAGAAAACTATCTATATATATATATATATGTATATATTTATACTATTATAAAAAAAATATTTAAGAGTTTGATAAGAATCTGTCACATTATTTAATCTTCTTTAAGTCCTAAAAATTTTAAAAAGTTATTGCAAAAAAACTTATCACTTTAAAGCTAAAAATTGTAATAGCACGCATTCTGTTTACGTATTCTATTTTCTCACTTTCTATTCGATTATAATTCAATAATCATCCAATCACTTATTTGTTTTTACTTTTAAAAAATAATAAAATATTATATAATACACGCACATAATTATTTATATATACATATATACTTGCTATTAGCAGAAATGCCGAAAGACCCAGGAGACAAAACCTTAGGTTGTACAAGCACTTATTTATAGCTACGGAAATTTTACTAGATTGGATTGCCTTCCACAATTTCTTGATGTCATCGTGTCGGATGGCTCTGAGGGGGGCAAATTCGAGGTGATAACAGCTGAGAAACTGTCTGCCTGGGCCTAGCTTGTGGGTTGGCATGTAAGCACGAATAGGCATTTATATATTAAAAATCTGCTAAAAAAATCAGATTAGCTGGTGCAATATATCCATATGTGCCAGCAGCTGCACTCCAATTGGCTGAGCCAAGTTCCAAAATCTTAGCCAGGCCAAATTTTGAATCTCTTAATTATTTTAGAGGGTCAAACCTAAAAATTGAACATTCAACTGATTCTATACATGATTCTCTATTTTAGAAAGTCTCATTTTAACTCTTTAAATATAGTGAGACAAAAGTGACTCTCTAAATTTTAATTCACAATATCTCTTTCACTCTCTCTTTTTCTTTTTCCTCTTTCTTTAGGGTGAATGTTAAATAAAAAATAATTTATGAGGTGGTTAGTTAAAATAGAAAGTATTGTTAGAGTATATTTTGAGTAGTTATTTTATGGAGTGACCTTGGAGATGCTTTAACCATTGACTATTTTTTCCTTAAGGCATATTTTAAGTATAATTTGTCTAATTATACAAAATATTAAAAATAGAATTTCTAACACTAAAAACACAAAAAATATAATTGTTAATATTTTATACAACTAGTCAAAACATGCTTAAAATATACCTTAAGAGCACATATTAGCTAGAATTTGACTTGTAGGTGTTCTTTTGGTGAAAATATGCTTTAAGAGAGCGTATTAGCATTTGACTTATAGGTGTACTTTTGGTGAAGTTTTTCTTCATTTGATTGGGATGGATGGTTAGAAAATTGTGCGAATTTAGAGTCTTTTAGAAAATTTGTATAAAAAGTTTTACCAAAATGGTGTGACATTAGCATTTTGTGTAATTGAGAACTATAATTAACACTATTTTGGTTTAAAGTTAATAACTCTTATTTAATCACATCATTTCGTAATAAATTTTGTATGACTTTTTTGATTGTATAGCATTACCTTATGATAAAATATAAAAAAATACTATTTCTCTAGAAAATTTCAGTAGAATAATGTGACAATAATATTTTTATAATTAAGAGATTATGATAGAATTTAAAAAAAAAAATGAATGACCCTCATTTAATTTTTGTAAACCCATCATGTTAGTGATAAATTTTGTATAAATTTTGTAATTGTATAATTGTATAGCATTATCTTAAATTATAACTAGGATGATGATCATAGTGTTTTTTTTTTAAATGAATGATTCTCACTTAGTTTATTTACACCCATTATTTAGTGATAAATTTTGTATAAATTTTCTTGTTGTATAGTTGTATAGCATTATCTTAAATTATAACTAGGATGATGTTATACAACTAGAAAATTCATACCGAATTTAATTATCGCTAGAATAACTTGGTTGAATGAGAGCCATTGGTTTTCAACAAAACACCTTTACAATGACTTTTAATTAGAAAAACATTATTACTACATCATTTTTGTAAGATTTTTTGTACACATTTTATAAAAAAAATAGCATTTTCCTTATTTTAGTGATAAATTTTATTCAAGTTTTCTTGTATAGTTATATAGCATTATCTTAAATTATAACTAAGGTAAATAAGGTGATGTTATATAACTAAAAAATTTATATAGAATTTATCATCAAAATAGTGTAGTTAAATGAGAACCATTAATTTTAAAATAAAATACCTATATATGATGACTTTTAATTAAAAAAGTGTCATAGCTATATTATTTAATGAAATTTTTTGTACAAATTTTACGAAAAGATAACTAGTAATGTCGAACTCCAGCTCCGGCGTGTAGACATGGGCATTGGTCTATCTATATGGTTAATCAAAGCACTACTCCATCTTCTAGGTGGGTCGGTGACACAATATTTATGTGCCCCACCATCCACGGACTACACTCAGTGTTGTCGTGTTTTCCTTTGACATATTCTTGTAGTGAGTGGAAGTCAGTGAAGTCTTCGTCAGACAAACTACTGGGAAGCTGCTACGTGATCAGAGGGAGTC
Organism: Euryodendron excelsum; assembly: GCA_033060915.1. Classification (NCBI taxonomy): domain Eukaryota; kingdom Viridiplantae; phylum Streptophyta; class Magnoliopsida; order Ericales; family Pentaphylacaceae; genus Euryodendron; species Euryodendron excelsum. Next base: position 10,099,733 of record CM065389.1, on the reverse strand, counting down.
ATCATTAAATTTAAATGAAGTCGAGTCATACCCACATTAACCAACTTTAATTAGCATGACTAGGGATTCAGAGGTTTTATTCAGCGAGGTACAATTGACGTAGGATCGTACATAAAGTTTTTGTTCAATGAAAGTAAAATTGATAATCTTACATGAACTTGTTTCATAATTGACCATTTTTTTCTTTGACAAACAAAGAAATAGTTATATTGAAGATGTCGGAAAAGGAAAAGTCGCCTCTTTAAAAAAGTTGCGTACAAAATAATTATACCCCTCATCACCATAATTAATGTAATTTATGGCTTCATAACTGCCATACTACCTCACAATTTTAAAATTATAATAAAATATTAGAATTATTCTATTTATTTGTTCAAATAATGAGTTAGTGAAATTCAGTTAGGACAATTGTTAACGCTTGTGGATTCACTTGGGACAAATGTTAGTACTAACAGTTCAGTAAAGATGGTATAATATATTTGCCATCTAAAGTTAAAAAATATAGACAAATAAATTGAAAAAAAAGTAAAAGTTGGCAAGTTATGCGGGGAATCGTTTTTTGATAGATCCGCCCATAACATGATACATATGGTCAATTGGGTTACTTTCAAGCCGAACCTTCAAAAGTTTCTCAAAAAAGCATTTTGCGAACAGCTCTCCTCTCAGAGATATTTTGCTCCTAGAAAATGGGAGTTCAATGCGAGACCTTCCAATTCTAATTCCTCAAAGCTTTATGCGAATAGTGGGTTTATTACTGTTGAGTTGTTGATCAATAATTCATCTAAAAGCTCAAACTGTTATATAGAGAGATTTACTTAATTAATTATTTCTTCACACACCCTTTCACATATGGTCAAACTCTTAATTATTTATTTTTTCACACGTATGGCTTAACTCTTGATCATAAGAGAGCCAAACACGTAAAAGTATTTCGGGATAGACGGTGATTTGAATTCAAAATTTTTGCTTGCTCTGATACCATGTTGAATTATTGATCGCCAATTTATCTAAAAATTCAAACTGTTAATTATTTATTTCTACAAACACTATATTTGAATTCAGGACATTTGCCTGCTCTGATACCACATTGAATTGTTAACTAACAACTCATCTAAAAGCTTAAACTATTATAGAGACGGACAATTTAATTATTTACTTCTTAACAAATACTTCTTACTTTCCCCTAGTAGTGTTTTTGGAATTCTTTTTTAAAGAAAGGATACATTGTAAGCAGTAAAATGCAGGAATACAGAAGCATCCAAATGGGAGAGGGCAGAGGAACTCTAGAAATAATAATCAAGTTTAGTTTTAATCAATTAACAGTGTAAATTTTTCTTTTTTTTTTTCTTGTTTCTCCACATATTTATTGGGTACCAAAATGCAACATGTGATCTTAAAAAGCTAGGAAACGCAACTTATTTGACGTGTTGTATTTTGATGTTTCCTAGTGCATAATACTATATTATTGTATTAAGGTGAAGCCGAAACATATATTATTGTATTGCTTCTATGCAACTAAGAGGGTTGGCTGATTGTAATAGGTTTCCAAGTCAAACATTGCAGCTGAATAAACGAGTTCACATGAAATGAGTTTGCTATAAAAGTACAAAATTACTCTTTTAAGTAAGACTATTAATCTGCAGGCCAACAATCTTCGTTCTATAAGGTATACATAAACAGGTATGGATTCTTGAAAAGGAAAAGAAATACTGAAAGATATATCTTAAATACAATATCACAGACTCAGAATTTGGTTTTATTTAATATATGATATAATTATACTAAACAAACTAGCTTTTTCACTGTCTCTGCATGAATCTCTGGGGCTCTCAAGGAATTTTTCGGGTCGATAACATTTGAGAAACAATGTTCATGGTTGGCCTGGATTGTGGATTGGCATGCAAACATGCAATTGCCGGTTTCATAATCCACATCACCACTTCCTCAACTTCAGGCGAGGGAGGCGAAAGGCGTAGGTCCAGCACATCTTCCAGCTGTATGTTCGCGACGGAAGGGTTTGACAGAGAGGTGATGAAGTCTCCCGGATGCATTCCTTTGATCACTTCTAGTGCCAACACTCCAAAGCTATAGACATCACGTCTCAGGTACCTTCATTGTGTAAGCAAGCTCTGCAAAGAAAGAAACAGAGACACGGTCGTGTATAACTTATACTCTATATTCTATATATGTCAATTGAAGAGAGCATAAAACTATATACGTTTGGAAAATAATATTCTTATAGAAAATTTGTACATAAACTCACATGAAAACGATGTGACAGTGTAGTGGTAGTTTTGTAATTAAAGTCATTATAGTGACTGTTTTGTTTTAAAGTTAAAAAAAAAAAAACTTTCATTTAGACATATCATTCTGTATATTTTTTCTGTTTTGTACCTTATATGTTTATCGAATAATGTTATACAAACAGAAAAATTCATATAGAATTTATTACTAGGATGATGTAATTGGATAAAAGTCAATTACTTTAAAACAAAACACTCATCATAATGGTTTCTAATTACAATAATATTACAGTCACATCATTCTGATGAGTTTTTTGTATAATTTTTTTTAAAAAAATAGCATTTTTCATGTTTATCAGGTGCAATGTATCCATATGTGCCTGCGACTGCACTCCGATTAGAGGAATCCAATTTCAAAAGCTTAGCAGTGCTGAAGTCCAAAAATCGAGACTCGTACTCCTCATCAAGCAACACATTGTTGCTCGATATGTCTCGGTGAACAATTGGCGGTGAGAAATCGTGGTGCATGTAAGACAAAACATGAACCACACCCTTTATTATATTCACCCACTTAGGCCAATACAATTCCCTATGTCACGAGTGGGACGCTTGTCATCCGACCTAAAAGCTTAAGCTAGCAGAGTGTGCAGCGTTTTCAGCGAAAGCGTCTTAAGTGAATTGGTCTATTCTTGTCCTAAATAGGCCCCATCACCTCGGTAGTGAACCAGTATACATGGATCACTCACGTGAAGAACTATGACTCTCTCTCCACAAGTTTAAGTTATTAGGTGGTGTTGTCTACCCCTCCTTATATAGCCCAAGACCTCCTTTCTTCTATCCGATGTGGGATCGTGACATACTCTCTCACATAAATCCGCAACGCCCTCGTCGAGGGTCAGACCACTTTACCTATTCCACTTGAGTGCTTAGTGTAAAATTGAATCAGGAGTTGGGCTGCTCTGATATTACTTATCATGGCCTAGGTACTTGTCATTTGACCCAAAAGCTTAAGTTAGCAGAGTGCGCAACGTTCCCAGCAGAAGCATCTTAAATGGACTGATCTATTCTTGCCCCAAATGGGCCTCACCACCTCAATAATCAACCAGTATATGTGGACCACCCACGTGGAGAACCATTACCCTTTCTCCACAAGCCTAAGCTATTAGGTGGTGTTGCTTAACCCCCTTATATGGCCCAAGACCTCCCTCCTTCTATCCGATGTAAGATTGTGACACCTAGTCGCTTCATCTTTGCTCAAAATTATGGCCAAGCTACCCCTTTTGAGGTCCTCATAAACCAAAAATGAGTGTCGAGGATGCGAATAGAAGCCAAAAAGCTTCACTATGTTTTGGTGCCGGATTTCTGTCAGTGCCCTCACCTCGTTTAAGAAACTGTTACGATTTTCCTTATCGGATGATGGATGGAGTTTCTTCACAACTACTATATTGGCTGATGGCAACTTTGCTTTGTAGACAGTTCCATATCCTCCTCTTCCAATGTAATACGAGGGATCAAAATCTTTGGTAGCTTTTACAATGTCATTGAGCTTTGCTTATCCAATAAGTGTTGACATTGAGAACACAACTTTGTCCTTGTTTCACCTTCTTCTACTTTTGACTTTCGCCTTCTTTGATCAAGCATCCAGAGAAATCCAATTGTAGAATCTGAGTACAAATAAAGCGGAAGTGGTAATCGGGTTTACCTCTTGAAGCGTGTCCAAAAGCAAGCCCGAAAGAGCCGATCTTGATCCAAAAAATTCTCCACGTATACCTTTGTTTTCCTGTAAATCTACTCGTAGTGGAATGCAATCAAACCTTCTAGGAAAACTAAAAGCATCTACACTAATCACAACTCAAGAGTCTATCTTGATTATATGTTTTGAAAGAGACACTGAGAGAATTGCTCATACATTCTTGCACACACAAAATGCAGCTACCAAAAAACTTACTTTTTTTCTTGATCTCTTGAACATTTATAAGTGTGAAATGGATCTACCATTCCTAGTTCTTGGTGGTTGCCACCTGCCCCAACCACTAAGATAAGTGGGAGTATGCTTGAACAACCGCTCCAACCACCAAGGTAAGTGAAAGCATGCTTGAACAATCACTCCAACAACCAAGGTAAGTGAGAGTATGTTTAAATCACCAACACAAGTGATGGGTTGGTCTTTGGGTTAAGGCATACCCATGGGCGCCTGAACCAGTTCGAACCCGAACTAGTCATACTAACATCTTCCACTCATATATGGGTATGCATCAGAACAACAACAATCTCTCAACCAACCAAACACCACATTGTAAGATCATATAACAAATGAGTCATGCGATCGCTGAGTACATTTAAGTTTTGGGAGCTCTACACTAAACTTTATAAAAGCCATCATAAAGACATCAACCACATCTAAAAATGAGAAATAAGTGTCTCAAGTACCCCAAATCCATCAAAATACATCGGTGTAGGTATTTTCATCTCCTCTAGAAGCATACCTAACCCCTCGAGGTCAGCACCATACTCATACTTACATCACAATACTCAAAAGCGAATGTAAGTTTTGTGCTATGAATATATACCTGATGTATATGATAATCCTTTGCTTTCATGCCACTCAGATTAGGACTAATTGCTTTCCCAGCGATGTTTGGAAGGTTTAATCAATCATGACCATAAGGTTTTATGCCAAAGTAGCTGCATTAACCCTTTCACCTCATGGCATAGTCAAAAGTCATATTGAGAGTATAGTAACATATGATCACTATTGATTGGTAAGCGCTCACACGGTGAAGAGATTAGGGACTCATTCACCTCCTTAAGTTTGGTCGCTTAGCACATGTAGTATGAATACATGTTACAGTGGATAGTTCCCTTGAGGAACCTATGTTAGACTATCAACACTGTACAGATCTTAGTCTAGTGGCTCAATAAGCATCTAACTTGTGTTTCTCATTTGCTCACTCTCTTAGAAGGCGACAAAATGTAAAACTCACATTTGGATTTTAAATAGATTATGGTGGATATCAGGAAATAGCCACCATCAATCTTCGATAATCAGATCTCATCCTATCTAAAAATAGGGCAATGCAATAGCCTATAACGTCTCAACTTTAGTCACTCTAAAAAGCGCCAAAAGTGATAGAGCGTGTTTGAAAACCTATCAACCTGCTGACATACTCTCAATCTCATACATGTGTTACGCAATAAATAGAACTATACAATAGTTATTGAACTAAATTATGCATCATAACATAAAATATCCAAACATCCAAAAGGTACAAAATGATCAATTGATAACAAACTATACATCATCACTGCCTACGCAGTCCAAGTGCCCTAACATGAGTGACAAAAGCCTCTATACCAATGGGCTTTGTCATAGGGTTTGCTAACATGCGACTTGTAGGGATGTGAGTCAGGATCACCTCCCTCTGTGCCACCATGTCTCTAATAAAATGATATCTCATATCAATGTATTTCGTTTTGCTGTGGTACTTAGGATCCTTAGCATACACTATAAGAAATTTGACATTTAGCGAGGAAAGTATTGGTGAGGAAACTAAATTTCACGCTAAAAATACCCTTTTAGCATGGAAAACCATAATTCCTCACTAAAGTTTTCAAATGACCACATTTAGCGACAAACTAAAAAATTTCTCGCAAATACTCGTTGCAAAATCTCTGGTGAAAAATATTTTTGGGCGGGATGTGTGGCGGGAGAGTGAATCTGCAAGGAAAAGTAAAATTCCTCGCAAATGGTGATTAGGGAAAAAGTATTAGCGAGGGGTCGAATAGATCGTGGATAAAGGTTTTGAAAAATTATTTTTACGACAAAAGCATCTGGTTGCAAAAAATACTTCAATTCCTATTGGCGTCAACTTTTGTGCTCGTCCCTGATTTTAAAGGTATAAACCTTTTGCAAAGCATACTGTTCTTCGCTAGACGTATAATATAAAGACTTTAGCGAGAAACTAGTAGGTTCCTTACTAAAAGAAGTAATCAATATATGTTATAGCGATAAAATACAAACTTCCTTGCTAATGTTAACCACAAAAATAACTAGCGCGGATTTTTTGTTTGGTGGGAAAAAGTTATTAGCGAGGAGACGTAAATTTCCTTGCTAGTGGTGTTCAAAAATTAGTCTTTAGTAAAAAAATTATAGATTCCTCACCAAAAGGAGCAACCAGTTTTTAAAGGCATGATAATTAAGACTTCATATGATATGTGACTATGACTAATTTTAATACATTATTTCTACTTATAAAATATTAGTATAGTACTACTACTCCTACTTTGAAAAATTGCTATTTATACTTTGATGCATGGAAAAACTAATAAATAAATATATGTAACTAGTTTATCCCTTTTTATGTCAATACCAAATTATTTCTACCTATAACATGGTTGTTTTATTGTAATTTAGAGTCATATGTTCAAAACATGGAAACAACATGTTCGTATATAGAAGGTAAGACTGCATAATCTTATAAAGATGTCTAAATCATTATGAGAAATTACTTTTTTTAATTTTTTTAATCAGTTAGAGCATGTTTTGGCATAGTAGTAAGTTTGTTCCATTGAGACTTGGGTTTCACAAGTTCAAAGTACAGAAGGCCACGTATATCTAACCATGCCCAAACCTACAGTAGAGGAGCCTTGTGCACTAGAAAAACATATGTCCGCATGTGAGAGGTAAGATTGCGTACAATTGATCCTCCTAGACCTCGAAGTGGGGGAAATCTCATGTATTGAGTTATCCTTTTATATATTCAACCATTGTGACTAATAATTGATTGAATATGAAATATTTAATTTTTATAACTAAATAATAAATATTTTATGTATTTCAACTTTTTTGGTGCCTAAATTTAGGTTCAATAACTAATAAATTGATCCTACACAAATCCATCGAGCCATTTAGGTAGTGTCGATTTACTTGTGTTATCATCATATAGATAGATATATACACTTGAATTTCTTGATGCCTTGTGCATATAATAGTTTAGTAAATTTATGAGGAAGTGAGCCTATTTGTTATTTGTGAATATATTTTTACTTTAATGTTTTTAATCTGGTAGGCTTATTAATAATCAATAGTTTCCTAATACCTTTTTTGCCTTTGTGTATTTTACATGATTAATGGTGGCTGAATAATCAGCATTTAATTTTTTTGTCCCTTAAAAGAGTTGACCAAGCTTATTGGTGGGCGTTAGGAAAACACTGCCATCCTTACCAAATTAGAAGGATTCCTAAGAGAAGCAAGAAGTCCTTCCCATATGAACTACTTTGTTTTCACGTGCCCTTAGATGCAGCACTGCCTATGATTTTTTTATATTGTGCAACCCCTAAATTTTTTCGGGATGGTTTACTTTTAAACTATTTCACGGGCAAGTTGCACGTCGACAGTGTTAACAATGATGAGTAGTTAGTTTGTGATTTTGCTTACTGTATATCGAATATAGAAGTTATCTCTGGCTAGCAAAAACTGACATTAAGATTTGGCATGGCCAAAAACATTCCTCGGCATGCAACTTCTTCTATTGCTCTAATTTTTTGCTTGGTAATTATTTGTGATTGATTCCAAAATTTTATTGAAATCTTTTGGATGCTGGCAATAATTGGCTATCTTGTGTTTTAGCTTTGCCATGATTGATAGATGGTTAAGACATCTACAATTTCCATCCAACTAATTATATAATCCTTTTGAGGATGTGTTTTACGCAATCCAGAAAAACTATCAGCTATGCCTAGCAAGTTGGAGTTCTTATTCTGTACAATTGTTGTCTATTTCTTGCTTCAGTAGTTGAAGTTCCGGTTAGTTAATTGGTTCTCTAAACTTTTAAAGATGTGTTTGCATAAAGCCCAACACTTGTATTCCTAAATTGCATCTTTCTAAGGTAAAACACTATCTAAAAAAATGGTTTCTCATTTGATTCTATGCTTATGACTTTTTCTTTGTTCTCTTTGCTCTTATAATTTGTTTTTTTTTTTTTTTTTTTGGTAATGATATTAGTGAAGTATTCTCTCTTTCAAAGTTTATCTATATTTTGTTTTGGTAGCAGACCTTCTAGTTTATTAGTTTGCCATTACTCCTATTTTTGTTCTAATTCTTATATCTTGTCTTATGTGTAGATTGTTGATTAAGGTACGACACTTTTTGCAGAACAAAGATTGATAAAGTATTAGATGACAGAAATTTAATTCTGAATTTGTTTTTGTGCTTTTACATAATGGATTATTATTGTTAGAATTTTGTGCTTCTTGGATGAGAGAAGCTCACATCTGAATCTTTTTTGGGATATTTTGTCTCTATGCATTTACTTCTTTAGTATAATTTTGTGGATTTAAACTTCAGATGTTGAAAATATTTGTAAACTTTACAAGTATTTTTATAATATTTTTTAGAACTTCTTTACATTTTTTTAATAGATGTATGTTTGGAAATATAGTATGGTTGTGAATGCATAGTAAGTGAAACTTAAAAGAGTAAATAGTAGCAGTAGCCACTTTTAGCAATAAATAAATCATTATTGCAAGTAAGATATTGTGTATTTAGCAAGAAAAATTCTATTAGTAACGAAACAACTATGCCACAAATATATATGGTGGTTTTATCGTACGTCTTTTAGCAAGGAGAAAATTCATTGTCAAAATTAATATTTAGCAATCAGAAACTATTGTCACTAAATTTTTAATATTATTTTGCGACAACATGCTAGCAATCAGAACTTATGGTCGCTAAATGTCTAATATTTTTTTGGGACGACGTGCTAGTAACCAGAACTCATGGTCGCTAAACGTTTAATATTCTTTTACGACGACAAGCTAGCAATCAGAAGATATCGTGGTTAAATGTCTAATATTCTTTTGCGACGAGAAGCTTATTTCTAAAGTTTGTCTTAAATAATTTTCATAATAGACTTTTAGCGAGGAAATAAAAACATTTAGCGTCGAAACTTACGCAAGGAATGATTGCGTTGCAAAATAAAGAAGTTTTGGTGTCAAACCAATTTTGTTGCTAAATATGTATTATTGGCAAGGAATCGTATGTTCGTCGCAAAATAGAATCCAAGACAACCCTTTTAAAATGAGCTGGTGACGAGTAACATTTTTTGGCAAAAAAGTTTTAGTAACGAATATGTGACTTTTAGTGACGAATTGTTTCTTCGCTAAAAGACCAATTTCTTGTAGTGATAGGCTAGTGTTGCTATGCTATCACAATGAATAATCACAGTCTCAATAGGAAATGTGACGACATCTAAATGTCTAAGAAACTTCTTCAACCAAACAACCTCCTGTACGGCAGATGAGCATGCCACAAACTCTGCCTCCATAATGGACAAGGCAATGCAAGACTGTTTCTTGTTGCGCTATGAAATGGCCCCACCATTGAGCAAAAAGGCATATCCCAATGTGACCTTTTGCTTATCAAGGTCTCCACCCCAATTAGCATCACTGTAGCTGACTAAATGCATATCCAAATGCTGATAACATAGTGCAGAATCTGCAGTCCCTTTCTAATACTTAAGTATCCTCTTGACTACTTTCCAATGAGCAGGTCTTGGGTTCGATTGGTAACGACTCGCTAACCCAATAACATAACTAATATCAAGGCGAGTACACATTACAGCGTACATCAAACTCCATACGGCACTAGAATATGGTACTCGGGCATCTGTTCTTACTCTTCTGGAGTCTTATGTTCTATATCAAGGCTTAGGCTCTCACCTTTCACGACATGAGTATCAATGGGTTTGCAGTCTTGCATTCTGAATTGCTCAAGGACCTTCTTTATGTAAGTCTCTTGAGACAAACCAAGAAGTCTCTTGGAGCGATCTCTTAGGATCTTTACTCCTAATACAAAACTCGCCTCACCCATGTCTTCTATCTCTAAAGTGGATGATAACCACCCTATAGTGGAAACAACCAACTCCATGTCATTACTAGTCAGTAAGATATCATCCACATTAGTGACAATATAATGAAACTGCCTTTAGACCATTTAATGTACATACAATGGTCCTCCTCGATCATCATGAACTCACTAGAAATAATGGCTTGATGAAATATTAAGTACCACTGCGTGGATGATTGCTTCAGGCCATAAATAGATTTACGGAGCTCGCATATTTTGCGCTCCTGACCAGTAACTACATAGCCCTCAGGCTGGTCCATGTAGATTTCCTCATGTAGCTCACCATTAAGGAATGCAGTCTTAACATCCATCTGGTACAGCTCCAAATCCAAATGAGCTACAATGGCTAACATAAGGCGAATGGAAGCAAATCTAACTATCAGGGAGAAAGTCTCTTCGTAGTCAATACCCTCTCGTTGAGTGTATCCCTTTGTAACCAAATGTGCCTTGTACTTCTCAATGGAACTATCCGCCTTACGTTTAACTTTGAATATCCATTTGTTCCTAATAGCCTTACGTTCAAGCGGGAATTCAACTAAGTCTCAGACCTGATTAACTTTTATAGAATCCATCTCCTCGTCCATAGCAGAAATCCATTTCTCTCTGAGAGGTGATGAGAGAGCCTCTTTAACTATCCTCGGCTCAACATCATCGTGTAAAGCTATCATGAAAGCTTCCCTCTCAATCTCATAACAATGACGAGGGACGGTCACACACGTGCTTTGAAGTAATGGAGTGTCCTGAGAATACTCATGAACCAACATATCAGTTGGGGTATCACTCACACTATCTTTAGGAGGTTGAGGAATCTCTCCCTTAGTCTCAACTAGTCCACCTGGTGCGTTATCCTGAATATCCTCCATCTTATAGAGATCCACGTCTCTAGACACCTCCCCTTTGCTAGAAAAAAATTTCTCTAGAAAATCGGCATCCCGTGACTCCGTCTCAGTCACACTCCTATCCGACTGCTCTCCAATGAACACATATCCCTTTGAGTATTCAGAATAGTGTATAAAGATACATTTCTTCTCTCTAGGACCTAACTTCCCATACTTATGAGAAGTATTGTGTACATAGGTTGCTGATCCCACGGTCTCAAATGACTTAGGTTAGGCTTCTAGCCCGTCCATAGCTCATAAGGGATAGATGAGATAGATTTTGAAGGCACACAATTAAGAATGTAGGCGGTAGTCAATAAGGCATCCCTCCAATAAGATATTGGTTGATTAGCCTGTGCCATCATTGACCTAACCATGTCTAACAAAGTGTGGTTTCGTTTTTCCGCTACATCATTTTGTTGCGGAATACCTAGAATAATCAACTATCTAAGTCTACCTTTATTCTCACAGAGCTCTCGAAACAGCTCAGATAGATACTCACAACCACGATCAGTCTTTAAAGCCTTAATACTCATGTCTAACTGATTTTCTACCTCAAGAACATAGCGTCTAAAACAATCTAATGCTTTTGACCTATGTGAGAGCAGATAGATATGACCAAAACGTGTATAGTTATTTATAAATGTGATAAAATAAGGTGCACCCTGTCTTGCCCTCACATTCATGGGACCACAAATATTTGAGTAAATAAGTTGTAATGGAAAAGATGCCCTTTGAGTATTGCCAAAAGATTTTATAGTCGTCTTTCCTTGAAGGCAACTCTCACAAACTGGCAAGTTGACTCTAGTGAGTGAATCCAAAAGACCTCTCTAGCTAGCCTGGGCATTTTGTCCTATCCAATATGTCCCAGTTTGGAATGCTATTTCACAGAATCAATAGAAGAATCATGCACAGAAGCATTAAATGAAACTGTAGATTGTAAAGCATCATCCATACTAGAAATATTAACATCTAGAAAAATAAAACCATCCATTAAATATCCAGAACTATAGTAGACAGACTCACGATAAATGCTTACAGACTAAGTCTCAAAACAGAAACAATAACTGAGACTAAGCAAACTAGTAACTGAAAGCAGATTCCACCGTATCCCTTGTGCATAAAGTATATCATGAAGGTCAAAGGTGCGACCACCCTTCAAATCTAGCCGATAGGTGCCAATCTCAATGACATCCACAATGGAGTTGTTCCCCATGTATACTTTTCTACTACCGACTGGTATGCGGTGATACTCTACGTATCCAAATCTGCTCCTTGCTATATGATCGGTTGCTCTTGAGTCTACAACCCACAATTGAGGAGAATGAGCAATCAAAATTTAACTAGATACAAAATAGTCAATGCGAGAAACATAAATGGAGAGTACCTTATTCGGCTCGGTGCACTCATGGGCAAAGTGTCCCAACAGTTGATAGTTATAGCACTTTATCTTGGCCTTATCTTTCTTACCCCATCTTACCTCTTTTTCTATGCTTTGCAGCCTTAGTCCCATTGGACTCAATATCAAAATGGTTCTTATCAGCATTAGTAGCACTACCGCCTCTCTTGCGCTTGAACCCAAACAAAAGCTCCCATGGTTTGCCTTTGATGTAGAGAACCAGCGATGGTTCGAGGCTCTAATCTATGGATATTTCTTTTTTTGTCCACTGGTCCTATAACACTTTTAATTTGGAGTTAGTCTTCCACTCTACTTTGAGTTGCACCAACAGTTTCTATGGACGAAAGATGATGATCGAGTGCATAAAGAATGGCTTCTGTTCCCACTCAGGTCAAATGACCTTTTATCTCTTAATTGTGGGGAAAAAAGATTTGTCAAATGCTTGAAAAGAAGCTGGGTCCATGAATATTTCATGGTATAGTTATATATATATATATATATATATATATAGGGGATTCGTATTATGTTATATGTGAACTTGTTAAAGTTTTTTTCTTCGTTGTGATTAGGATTTAGGATATGGTTAGAAAAAGCGTGTGGACTCACAGATTCTTATTACTTTTTGTAGATTTCAGCTACTTGATATATAATCATCTTACATCTTGATAAATAATCATCTTGGACTTCGGCTCTGGCGTGTAGACTTTGGATTCGTCTATATCTATTTAGTCAATCAAGCGCTGGTCCATCTCCTAGATGGGTTGGTGACTCAATTATTTGATCAGCGATGTGTTCATCAGAGTTTCCATTGACCAAATCACTGTTTATCTCCCAGGAACTATATACATATGGCAGTGAATCCGTTTCTTTCATACTTATAACTCTAATATCATATGCTATAGAATCAAGCATAATAAAGATTCTCCTAATGTACTTACTTCTAATTAAATATTTAGATCATGGCCATAACAAACTTAAAGCATAAAATTTTGAAAATAATTTTACCACTCTTATTATGATAATTGAGATAACCTAATTTCATTCTTTATAAGTTTATAGTTTGATATCCTCAAGTCCTTATTTGAAAACTACTCAAAATATTTTCATAAATGGTGGGCATAGACTTGTTTGCATTAATTAATTGAGAGTGTGGACAAATTAGATGTCAACTAGGCTCCATAATTAATAGAAGGAAAATGTATGAGAGAGAATGAAGAATTATTTAATATGGAGAGAGAGAGAGAGAGGGAGAGAGAGAGAGAGAGAACTAGATTTGTGATCAGCTAGTATCACTGTATAAACTTCTTAATAACAAACTACATCCATAATATTTTATTTCTTAATTAATTTATCCTCCAATATTTCTATATCGTTCTGGGAACTTAATAAGAATTTCATTGATACAAAAACACTTAATATTATACCAATCTAACGCTGTCATATATAATCATTAAAGTGAAAACTATAGTTGGTACTACATATTTCTAAAATAAAATTATTTTATTTTTACCAAAAAGTCTGCCTGTACAAATGATCTAGGAGGGAACATAATATTTTTAGTTTTATCATAGATAGAAAAAAGTTAGCCAAAAATAGCATGCTTATTTTTAAATAATACTTAATTATAGTTTTTATTTTCTCTGTACTATAATGCTTAAATTGTAGTGTTCCGTACCACTAAATAAATTTCCTACGTTGCCGCCTCCCTTGTAGATCTGCCATTGGCTACTGTATCATCCGATTAAATACACTTTTCCATATCCCCTTCCCAATGCCATATTTGGCATAAAATTCCTCACTTGCTTTAATGATTTCATCGTACAATTTTCTTCCATCAAATTTTGATACTAGAATCAAATCTCTGTTCTGGTCATCACTTTGTACGGGAACTACTGGCTAACTGGCAGTGACTCGTCTGGCACTACTATACCATTCAACCACCTTTGGCTCAAATTGTTTCGAGCCGCTTCTATTCCATGGTTTGCTTCTGCTTATCTCCTCCGCTTAACTGTGAAGAGACGAGAGATTGGCTTGGGTTCTCAAGGCTAGGTTTCCATTTGAGAAGAGGCCTTGCTTACTTTCCTCGGGCAGCAGCAGTCCAAGGGCCAATATTATGAGAATTACCCAGAAACAGAGATGGATAGTTAATTTTAGGATAAATAATTATTTTGTTATTTTAACTTTGTTTTAGATTTTAATGTCATTCCTTAATTTTAATTTATTCTATTTAAACCTTTTCAACAAAGTGTGGTCTAATTTTTTAAAATAAAAAAAAAATAAACTTTTGTAATAATTTAGTCCTTTAAACTATAACTTAATATCATTTTATCCCCAATTAAACCAAAAATTATTAGATTTGCACCATTATAAAATTTAAAATTTGAGATTTGTTTGGTCCAAATTCTATACCAATTTTTGAAGCAAAGAGAAAAATATAAGTTCATAACTATGAAATGTTATAAATCATCTCAAAATATCTAAGAAAATGGTCAAAATAATATATAACATCTTGCTTTTGTGGACCTCTTTTGTAAACCACCAATTATTAGCCTTGACAATATCAAAGAAGATTTTTGAATCTACACATTTGTTAATTCGAGACAAAATATCTTATATTGTATCAAATCAAAAATGTTACAAATTTTAAATTTGTTTCTTTTGTTAATAGTGTCAATATATATTAACTTAAATTTTAAGAGTTTAAAGGTAAAAATATAACGACTTTTAGTTTAGCTACTAAAATAAAATTGAATTATTGTTGAGAGACTCAAATTGTAATTAATCTTTAAATTTTTTCTAACCTATTTTAAAATATTAGACCACATTGACTTCAATTTAAAAGTCGGAGGACTTACATAGAAGAAATCAAAGTTGAGAGATGATATTGAAATATGAGATAAAGTTAGAGGAGAAATTATTCCGTAGGTTCGAAACACTATATCAGCATGATAATGTGGTGTGTCCAACCTATTAAAAATAAACACATGTTCTTATTTTAGGTTAGTCGATCTAATTTTTAGATTAATTGGCCTAATTTTTAAAATAATAAAAATTGCCACTTTCTAATATGTTTATATTTATTATTTACGTAGTTAAGACAAAAAATACATGATAGGTTTATTTTTACTAAATTAGATACATCACATCATTATGTTAATGTGATGTTTCAGGCCAATTGAATAATTTTTCAAACTCAAAGGTACAAAATGACGGCTAATACTAATTTTACATAACAGAAACATAATGAGAATAACCGGAAACAGCTGATTGATAAATGTCCAAAAAGCTAACATAGTAAATTCAGACAAGCGCACCTAATGTGCACCAGGATGTACAAATTTTAGCAATCACAATCAGTAATTTGAGCCGTCCCATCTATTCTCAAATTAAGCATCCTTTCCAATCCAGATTTTCACGAACACCAAGCTTACGAGCTATGCTTGACCTTACACACAATCCGTCAAGCTAGGCTAATCCCTCTTTTTTTTTTTTTGGTTAATCGGGTGTTTGAGTCAGTTTGTATCCACTTTAACTAGTCTCGAGATTTATATAATCTCTTCATCTCACACAAATTAGATAATTACTAGATCAAAAGTTTTAAAAAAACCTTTGTATATGACAAGAGTCGAACTCCTGATCTTCCTTTGAGAGACCATGAATTCTGGTCAAATGGACTAGCACAGTTGATTAGGCCAGGCTAATTTCTCAAAGCGTTATGCAAATAGTTTGTTTTTTTTTTTTGTTTTTACTAACTTGGTGTTCGGATCAGCTTGTGTGCACTTCAATTAATTTCAAAATCTGTATAATTTTTTCATCCTACACAAATCAAATAATTATCAAATCAAAGGCCTTAAAAAAATTCTTACACTTGATAAAAGTAAAACCCCTAATCTCTTTTTAAAAAATCATAAATTTTAACGGACTAAGGTAGCCCAGTTGATTTAGCCCAGCTAATTTGTTATGCAAACAGTTGGCTTATTACCTTTTTCACTTCCCCCTAGTAGTCTTTTTGGAGCAATAAAAAAAAAAAAATACATAATAAGCAGTGCAACGGACGAATACTGATCATCCAAGACGGGCGGCGCACAGGACCCTAAGCTTTGCTGGAAATATTAATTAATTGAGTTTAATTTTCATGTGCAGCCGATATAAAAAATTTTCTTTTTGGTGTACGATAACGCGCACCAAAATACAAAATTTAATTTGATATGCTCTGATTCCAAAATCATACCATGGAAACTGTATGTTTAGGGTCCTATAATGAAGACAGAATTAAAAAGAATAAAATCTGACTTCTAAAGGTAATTGCAAAACCAAATCTTCCTAAAATAACAGATTCCCACAATTGAAGGCCTAAACAATAGAATTCTGCCAAATTCTGAATTGGTTAATGACAATTCAATGGATCTTAATTTTCACCATATTTCCAACCAGATCACGATATTGTACATGATTATGAGCTCGAGTCGCGTGATTTCTGTTGGACTATTACTACCTTTTGTGGGTTTCCACCTGTAGAGTGTAGACACCGACAAACACAAGGGGCACAATCCCCTCCCCAAAACTTCCAAAATTCACTACACCTCATAGAGATTTTTGAGTATTTACAAGAGAATATAGTGTAGTGGCCGCAAAAATTCAAGAAATTTTATCATCATCCCCTACAAAGTTTAAAAAGTATTACCTTAGCACCTCACAATACAAATTGTGGGTCCGTCACTACCGGTAGAAGTCCAAATGCTCCATGAACTGTATTGTCATTCATTCTGCATGATCCGACTTCTCGAGGTTATCAGCCAAAACCAGCTTCAACAGAGAAGTCAACTTCCAGAGTTCCTTTGGAATCTCCCTAACCAAATGATTTGAAGAAGATCTAGTTCTTGCACTCAGTGTTCAGTTTCCAGTTTTTTGAGATTTCACCAATAAAAACTATTGTTACTCAGATCCAGGAATTGCAGGTTTGGATAGGTGCCCAAATCTTCAGAAACATTTCCAGTGAGATGATTTCCGCTGAGGCGGACTTTGATTAAACTTGAGCAGTTTTTCAGACCTTTAGGGATTGGACCTGTCAGCTGGTTGTTGTTCATTGTGAAGTTTCGAAGTTTCCCACCTAGGCAAACCTCTGGGAGATTGCCAGAAAACTGATTTTCATCCATTTCCAGTACAATCAATATTTTCAAATTGCCAAATTCACCTGGGATGGGGCCAGAAAGAAGGTTGGAACGAAGGAACAAAAATTCTAAGTTGGTCAAATCACCTAACGAAGCAGGAACGGGACCACTGAGTTGATTCTTACTCAATTCCAGATCAACAAGGGACTTCAAGTATCCTAATTCTCTAGGAATGGAACCCGAAAGGTGATTCTCGTAAAGATCTAGAACAATCAGGTAGCTCAGATTGCCTAAAGATGCTGGGATTGAGCCAGTTAGGTTGTTGGTGTAAAGGCTTAGGTTCTGGAGTGATTTCAACTTTCCTACCTCTTGGGGAATGGAACCAGATAGTCGATTGTCGAACAGGTACAAAACAGTTAGCTTATTCAAGTTTCCAAAAGTGGAAGGGATTGGACCTGTTAGATTGTTGGTATCCATGTAGACCTCAACAAGATTGATGAGGTTTCCCATTTCGGGAGGGATGGACCCAGAAAGCTGATTTTCATAGAGATACAGATAAGTCAAGTTTTTCAAATTGCCCAAAGAAGCAGGAATAGGACCAACGAGATTGTTGTAGTACAAAGCAAGATCAGAAAGAGACTTCGACTGGCCTATCTCTCGAGGAATTGAGCCATTCAACTGATTCTCCACCAGGTGGAGAGTTTCAAGATTTGTTAGCAAGCCAATTTCGGGTGGGATGTTCCCCGATAGCCGATTGACAGACAAATCAAGATAGATGAGTTTGGAGAGGGAACCAATTAGAGGTGGGATGGTACCAAAGAGTTGATTCATGCTGAGATCAATATATGAAAGATTTGGGAATGATAAGAACGAAAAGGTGTAGAGAGGACCGTTTACGCTTGAATTTGTGAGGTTCAATCGAACGACGCTTCCATCAAGGTTGCAAGAAACTCCAAACCAATTGCATGGGCTGGCACTTGTTTTCGGAAGTACCCATGAAGTTAGCAGAGAACTGTTTGCGCTTTTAAGGCTGGCTTTCCATTTGAGGAGAGCATCGGCTTCTTCAGCAGAAGCAGAAGCAACATTGTTTGAAGAAAACGGAGTAACAAAGAGGACTAAGGAAACAAGGCAGACTAGTTTTTCTAAAGATCTCATGGTTTGCCTTTTGATGCATTATAAGCGATGGTTCAAGGCTCTAATTTATACACACTTTTCTCCACAGGTCCTAATCCTATCTCATTCATCAAAAGACTTTGAATTTGGAAGTCTTCCCCTCAACTTTAATTTTGTACCATGAGTTTCTAGGGATGAAAGATGACCATCGACTGTATAAAGAATAGCGTCTGTTTCACCAAGAGCACTTAATAATTTTTTCGACTTCCGTTAAAAAAATTTCTTCATTGTGGTTGGAATCTGAGTCACAATCCCTCTAACCACATGGACAAACTACACTCTAGTTCTCAAACTGATAAATTGGAAGCTAATTTTTGTCAAATTCACAAACACAAATGGTTAAATCCTCGAACTCAAATAATCAAATTTTTGAATTTTAATTTAGACCAATAGTTAGTTGCCATGTGTATTGTTATGGTGTTAAAAACATATAATAGGCATAAACAATTTTGTAGTTTAATAAAGAAATTAGTATTAATGTTTCTTTTATTTATTTTAGATAATATAAATTGAGGTATTTTTGAAGAAATTGATGCATACAAAAAAATAAAACTATTTTTAAAATTGTACTTTGTCTATATCTTTATATTTAAATATGTATGTATACATTCGCTTTAAAAATGCTCCCAAACTTGAAATATTTTCACAAATTACACCCTCGCACCTGCATAGTGTGATTAGGTTGGAATGGTTAGAAAAAAGTGTGTGGACTGTGGACTCACATTGTTTGACTATTGTTTGTAGGTTTCAAGTTTTCAGCTATACTATAAATGGTAATTAATTCCGTTGAACTCTGGCTCTGGCCTGTAGACTTGGGCAGTGATCTATCATTTTAGTTAATCAAGCACTGGTCAATCTTCCAGTTGTGTTAGTGACACGAAAGAATTAAGATATACGGAATGCTATATAACTAGAAAATTCACACAAGATATTTAAATGATGGGTAATGAGAAATCTTGAGTAAACTCGAAGCCTCCTTTTATTTTGATTACTTAGTGGAAGTCAGTGATGTTTTCATTAAAGAAACTATTGGGAAGGTGCTATATATACGGGACTAAGAGTTTTCACTGAAGTCACAGTTTATCTGGAAGAAATTAAATGGCAGTGGTAAGAAAGACGCTGTTTGAAATGAAACACAGTATTCTAGCTTTATTTTAAACTGGTTCTGTATAATCCGGAGGTCATATACTTTAACCTTGTTAAGAAAGACTTGGTTGATAACTCCATAGAAAGGAGTTATGGATAGGAATCACCTTTCCTGTTTTTTTTTTTTTTCCCAATGTTGTGGCAGAACTTTTGAAAGGTGTCAGGCACCTTCGAACCCACTTCTAGTGAGTAAACTTTCTCCGAGTCAGTGACAAAGTCAAAAAATTAATTTAGGGGGACAAACATTAATTGCAATTAAAAAATATTTTACTTGACATTATACATACGTATAATGTAAATAAACTTTATATAATATATAAATGGACTTTTAACACAAAATAATCTTCAAGGAGAAAATTTATAAATTTTTAGGAAGACATTGAAAAATATTTTTAAAACTGTAGATAAAAATATAATTTTTTTAAAAATTTAAGGGGGTATTTATAAATT
Source organism: Euryodendron excelsum (assembly GCA_033060915.1). Classification (NCBI taxonomy): domain Eukaryota; kingdom Viridiplantae; phylum Streptophyta; class Magnoliopsida; order Ericales; family Pentaphylacaceae; genus Euryodendron; species Euryodendron excelsum. Next base: position 10,079,427 of record CM065389.1, on the reverse strand, counting down.
TTTAAATGAAAAATTAAATAATATTTCTAAAATCTTAAAAATAGACCTTTTCAAAACTTCTAGGGGTAAATTAAAAATTATTTTATAAATTATAATTCACAAGACAATTAATAGACTTTGGAAGTCTTCTGTTTTTGTCCGGTACTCTCTTCTACACCCATTGTGTTTGAAGTGCGTTTCACGCTCACGGTCAAGGTCCCCCAGAGCTCGACGTCATTGCTTTATTGTCTTGCTCTGTGAAATTTTGCATTTAGAACTACAAAAAGACTACATGAATGTGTAGTTCACATTCATGAAAACTACATTCGGTCAATACTTGAGACTTAGGGGTTCTACTCTCTTTAAAATCTCAAGTTCAAAATCTCTTACAGTTTGTTTGGAACTTGGGAAAGGGAAAGGAAAACAATTGTTTACTTTACTTTTTTTGTTTGATTCTACCTAATAGAGAAAGGGAAGGAAAAATGAGAAAAAAAGGAGAGAAAATTTTAAATCAATCTCTTTCTTTCTCTCTCTCTCTCTCTCTTTTTTTTTTTTTGTTCCTCACAAAACCAAATTGGGAAGGGAAAAGAAAGGGAAAATAGTTTTGTTTCATTTTCTCTTTCTCTCACTTCCCTTCCCTCCCCCAAGTTCCAAATAGGCTGTTAGGTGTTGTCAACTTATTGGGGCCACCCCTAGGGTCTTTAGCCTAATAATTATCCAATTTGTGTGATTTTTTTGGGGTTGGGGGGGGGGGGGGGACTGGACCGGCTCCGAGATTAATCGAGGTGCACGCAAATTAGTTTGGACACCCGATTAGCTAAATACAAAAAAAAACTACATGAATGTGGACACGACCTGGTGGACGAGTGGTGTTTCGTGAGGGTTTGTAGTAATAGTACCCATAAATTTCTATTCATGTCTTGTGAAAGATCATAAGAATACATAAGGCATACATAACTTGCTTAAGATAATTCTCAATTCATCCTAAATTGTTATTCATGCAAATTTAAGGTATAAAGAATTTAAGAAAGAATTCCATAAGAGTGTACTAACAATGACATACAACTCAACTGTCTCAAGTTCATGTAATTATATCATTTATGTTTCGATTCAAATCTTGCTAGTCATACACTCACAAAGAATATGAACACAAGGGTCTCTCCATGAAAAGCTCATCATAAGAGCAAATGTAAATGAAATATTAAAAGAGTAATCCCATACAAAAAACTGCACAGATGTAAGGGTATCGACTTGGCATAACTTCGTGAAAAAATATTTATAGTTTAAGTGTTAACTAAAGAATTGACATGTAATAACCTATACTCAAAAGAATTACCAACTTTGTCCATATTCTAGATAACTAAGGTCATGTAAAAGAAGAGCCGTGAATAAGGAAAAAAAAAGGGGTAGAAAGACTCAAAACATGGATTGTACACCACACGTGATGATCAATAAGCATACACTTATAATTTCTCAACTTTTTAACAACATTGTTCTTTGTCTTCTTCTTCTTCTCCCACTTTTATATATATATATATATATATTTTCAATTTAATTGCTATTTCTTTTTTTTTTTCCTTCCGCATATGTATTTTTTTCTCTCTCTCTTTTTTTTTTCATTCACCTTTTAATATTGCAAGCTTGCATAAGCAATGATATTCAATTTTTCATCATGGAAAGTATTTCAACAATGTCATGCTTTTTTCAAAGATCACATGTGTATGAGTATCAAGAGAAAAAAACTAGACATGAATGGCTCAAAAGGAATAGAATAGGCTATTCTAGTATCCAAAATACATCAAGTTAGAAATTCAAGAGAGTATAAGTGTCAATAACTCTAACTATTATTGCACATATGAATCAAAACCAAGTATAATGAAGCTATTAAAAGAATGAAAGATCAATAAATTAACTTTGAGTATATTTATATCCACACCGAAAAAAGATAAATTGGCTCTAAAGCTCATAAAATAAAATCTCCACATTTTAAGGATATGCATGCATAAAGAAACAACAAAAGAAGTTATACAGCATGATAGTGCACAATGATGTAATCTCTCTTTTACAATATTTTTATGACAAAAACTTGCAATGCATCATAATAACAAGTTGAATCAACAATTACGCTCAAGTATATACCAATGTATGACTAAAAAATTCTCAATGTAAGATTGCAATGACATGAATATAGTCATGTGTAAGTACGCCATTTTTTGCCTGCTCAGCAATTTTCGGCCCGACCAAACTCACATTCAAACTTCACAGACACATTCAAGTCCAAACCGGCTTTCTAGATTCAATCCAATTAATCAACCGCTTCGCAGACCCGCTAGGCCCAATAGAAGCAAAATGACCAAATTACCCTTGGGGCATTACTTGGTCCAATTCCAGTTGGCACGTCTTCTTGAAGATGGTAAGTTTATATTTTAACCTCAATTCTAGTTCCAATTCCAGTCTAGACCAGTCAAACTTAATCCAGCACGTCATTTGAGAAAGTTGATCTCTCAAACGGTAAATTCATCCAGCACCGCACGTTTATCGAGAAAACACAAAATTTCTCAGAACGATAAGTCCCTCCCTACCCATCAACTGAGACAGAACCCATGTCCCTAAGATAGTAGAGCGGTTTACTTCTGGTGCCTGCTAGCCTGCCAACATAGAATGTCCGCTATTTGACATGTCAATTGAGAAAGTATTTAAGGCCCCGAGACAATAAGACCATCCAATAGCTTTCCGTGATCAAACAGTCTTTCGAGTGAACGCACACCGTTAGAGTAACAACAACACTCATAAACATTGCAACCGTTAGAGTGACAAAAATACTCATAAACAGGTCAACATAAAAAAAGCCAACAAATCCTTTATATCATGGGACTAAACACGCCTCTTGGCCGTTGCACATTTATGGGAGGACGGGATACCTTTGGAAACCAACTCATCACACATTGTCAAAGTGATGGAAACACTCAAAATCTAGGTTAACACTAGTGCCTGCTAGCCCATTCCAGTGAAAAATAACCAAAACGCCCCAGTGGGCCTCATCGACACGCTTCTCGAGAAAGTACCTAAGACCTCAAAGCGGTAAGTTCACCCTTCTAGGATTGTCATAAAGAAAATCTAGCACGTTCTAGTGCTTTCCAGTCACCTCTGGATCAATTCCTAGAGCATTCGGTTAAAATGACCATTTTGCCCTTAGGCATCCAATTGTCTCCAAGAACAACACGAGTTGTGGGTATCAAACAGGTTACCTTTTGGGGATGCTTATAACAGTATTCCCAATCTTTCAGTACCTTTTTGGACCATTCCGAGTCCGTTCCGGTACACCTGATGCAAAATGACCGTTTGGCCCTTAACGGGCTAGTCACGTCCTGTTAACCACACTGATTTTAGGAATCAAACCGTTAACCTTCTGGGATACTTTTAACAGTATTCCCAACTCTCTAGCACTAATCCGGCCAACCGGCTAAGTCCGAATAACCATTTTGCTTTTGAACGCTCATTTGTCTTATTTCACCACACCGACTCTAGTTATCAAACCGGTTACATCTAGGGCACTCTTTTAGGGGTTCCCGTGTATTCTTGGCCAAGTCTCATTATTGGAAAACTTTCGTACCATTCCTGAACTTTTCAGAGCCACTTATAGGATAACTAGGCCAAAAATTACATGGTAGTCACTAGAATAGGTGCCCAAATCTTTTGCTTGGCGTCCCAAGGCTCAAAGATCTGTTTCTTGCCGACTTAACAACTTTCCTAAGAGGGTGCCACCACTTGTACAGGTACCAAGACAAAATTAAGTCTGGCGCCACTGCAAGAGGCTCAATTTTTGTTGCTTATAAATACAAGCCACCCCTTACTATATTCTAGGTCCGAAAAAGAGCTCCAGAAACTCTGCCTCTCTGAAAATAGCCTCCGAGTTTTCTCAAAACCGTAATTCCTTCAAGTTTCTCTCCAACCCCTAGCCTCCACACACTCTAAACACTTATACGCCGACCTCCTATTACAATTAAAGATCAAGTGCTGCATATTTAAAACTCTCAAAGTGCAAGTATATTGAAGCAAACAAAGTAATAAGAAAATAAGGTGAGTTTTTTTGTTTAGTTTATACAATTCCCCTTCTCTCTCTTCTCCCACCTAGTCCACTTGGACTATTCTTTATTTTAATCCCCATCTTCTACCCCCTTTTCTTGTGTGCTTGAAACAAGAGACCTCCCAATTCATGCCTAAAAAGGCATTGGAGGAAGTCACCGGGTCAGAGATTTTCTTTAAGATTCAACCTAAGATGGTGTGGGTCCGGCCCCCTTGGTTATGTGGTGAAATCTAACCTTATAAGTTCATATCTTTATTAAATTGTGGTAGTAATGTTCATACACTGCATTCAATATCGTGTTCAAAAGCTTTCTTTAAAACTTGAATTCAGTAAAATCATTTTCAAACTTGTTTTCAAAATCACAATCTTAAGATGACTCTAACCATTCCATGGTTTTGGTTGTTTTAGGAAAGTGTTACATTCAATGAGACCATCAAGGTCCATACTGGGGTTTCAAACCCTTGTTGTTTTTAAAATCACAACCCTAAGATGATTCTAACCATTCTATGGCTAGAGTTATTTTAGAAAAGTATTACGTTCAATGAGACCATCATGGTTCATATTGGGGTTTCAAACCCTAATTGTTTTCAAAATACAACCTTAAAATGGATCTAGTCTTCTTATGATTAGAGCTGTTTTAGGAAAGTGAGATATTTAAGAGACTTCCAAAAGTCTATATTCAAATATTTCTAAAATAGTGTTGTAAATCTATTTCCTAAAAGTCTTTTTCAAATATTTACTTTCCAAAAACTCTTTGTCTTGGAGTCAAAGTCAAAACCTTAGAGGACATGTCTAAGAAACCATAACTTTCCAAAGTAGAGTTCACATAAAATCATAGATTTCTTAATTCAAAAGTCATATAAAAAGATAGACTTCCAAAAACAAAACTTTCATTTTTCAATTAAAATCCAATCTTTCCAATTCAAAGTGCCTTGCATAAAGCCTACATCCTAGGATTCTTTAAATCCCAAGTTATGTTAAACCTAGGTCAAACCTCTTCAAACTCAACTTTTCAAATTCAATTTTTCCTAAATCAAATCTTTCTTAAAATGGGAACTTTCCTAAAATAGAGTTTTCCTAATTCAAAACTTTCCTAACTTCAAACTCTCCAAATTCTAACTTTACAAAATTTTTAAATCAAATATTTCTCAAATCAAATCTTTTCCATTCTTTCTAAAACAAAACTTTCCTAAAACAGAACCTTCCGAATTCAAAACTTTCCTAAAATCAAACTTCTCAAGAGCATGTTGAAACCCTAGGTTATCTAAATCCTAGGATACCTAGGCCCTAGTTTAAGCCTAATCCTAAGTTAGGAAACTTTAACTCTTTTCTAAATCTTAAGTCAAAATCAAGAAGGTTTTCAAACCCCAGTAAGTTAAGATCATTTCGAAGTTCAATCCAAACTTTTTAGGACAAGTTCATGAACTATTTCAAAGTTTGATTTCAAATTCAAGTTTTATTGCAAAGTCAACTCCAAGTTCGATTTCAAATCAATGTCAATTTTAAATCAAAGTTCAATTTCAAATCTTTCAATCAAAGTTCAAATCAAAACATTTTGAATTCAAACTTTTCAAATGCCACAAGATATCTTTTCAAATCAAACAAGGCCCCAATGTGCCTATTTTCAATTGGACCCTAAGTCCGAACTAGGACTAACTTGATTTCCAACAAAGGGATACGTAGGCAACCCTCATGGGTGCGATCGCTATCTTTTTTAAAATTTCAATTCCCTTTTTCAAAATTTCTCTCTAGATTTAAATTCTTTTTATCCACTTGCATATCATGCATCACATCATCCCTAAAGTGGTGATACAAGCCTCTTTTCAAAATTCTTAAAGTGGATATAATTGGACATTTAGTAACCGGAGATTCTAAATGAGTGAAACTAGGGTGATAAGACATGTATGTACCGTAAATGTGGGACATGGTGATAGCTTAGTGTATATTCCCTATACTTAACTAACCCCCAAACCTAGAATTACTGTTTTCAAAGACCAAAACAGAATCATTTTTCTAAAAGGGCTTAAATCTTTCCAAAGGTTGCCAAATAACCTGTTTTCTTAAAAATCCTTTCACAAGGAAGTTTTTGTTCAAATGTTTTCTAAAAGCCCTAAGTTTGATTTTTGGATTATGCTTAGTTTTAGGTGACCTAACTCACCTTAACAAAGTTAGGTGGCGATTCCAAAACTTTTTCCTAAAGCCCTTATTCAAATCAATTTCTAATTCAAACCTAGTCGCACTTGTTCTTCTAGGAGGATGAGTTCTAACAAGAAAGTACTGTGTGTATTTCCCACACTCGAGTGCAAAAACTGGAGCGCGACACTGTGGTTCTCACAAAATTCTCCTGAACACATCCATCATCAATAATACAAATCAATGAAAATATGGACAAATGTGCTAAAGATACCAACCATGATACTCAAAACCATAAGATATCTGTACCGAAAGAATCTCAAGCATCTGAAATATAGAAAATATGACAAGGTTTAAAGTATAATAGATTGAGATAGCAAAAAAACAAGCACATAGGAAAGATAACACAAAATATATCCACTAATGTGCAAAAGAGTTTTAGATACATGTGATGAAATGACATGCAAAGCACATGTTATCTAAACTCTATTTAATCATCAAAGGCCTCATCATCAGCAGGTGGTGGTGGCGACTGCATACGTCGAATGAGAACCTTCATCTAATCTAAAGTACCCTGATGAAGTGTTATACGACCCTCTAGCATAGTGAGATGATCCATATGTGCCTCCTGTGCAGTTGCTCGTTGCCATGGCAGCCTCAATCATCTCAATCGCAAGTCCCTACTAAACAAGGGCCTAACTTTGTTACTCTGGTATGACACTATAAGCTAGTAGTGTCTGAGACTGTTGCTCAAGTCTCGTTAAAATAGTTTGTAACATCGGAATCTGCATGGCCATCTGCTGCTAAAATGCCAATCCAGGTTGTTGTGGCTGCTGACGCTCAAGCTACAGTGCCTACCACTACTAAAAACGGGACTTTTTGTGATGGCAACTTGCCATTGCAAAAGACCTTTTGCAACGGCCGTGCGATGGTAAATTAGCTAGCACAAAAAAGGGGGTCACAAAAGGCTTTTGCGACGGCAAAGTTTTTTGTGACATCAAACTGGCCGTTGCAATAGCCTGACACCCAACCTAGTTTTCTCACGATGGAAGGAGCCGTCACCAATGACCATCACAAAAGTTAGTGTTTGCGGTAGTTGTGTAAGCATTTAAGATGGGGAAAGCCGTCACAAAAGCTAGTTTTTGTGACAGCTATATAGCCGTAGCAAAAACTCATGGATTAAGTAACTCTTTTATGACAGCTATATGCCGTTGCAAATAATATTTTAATCGTCGCAAATATCCCTGTCTATTTTTTAAATATATATATTTTTTAATTTAATTTTTTGTAATTCTTGTATATCCTGGCATAAATCTATAGATAAATCTTATTCATCATATAATTGCATAAATCAATAAATATATTCATTCACCAAAAGATAAATATATAAAATGAAATTTATATATATATATATATATATAATATTAATCCGCATTATCCATACATCCAAAATGCAAAAACATAAAATAAACCAGCGTCAATGTATCGAACCATACAAACTAGTTTTTTTCATCCAAAATACACAACTTACTATCTAACATCAATTCATCAAAAAATACTAAAAAATATTCATTGATTGGGCACTCCATCAATCCCCACCATGAACAACAGCAGCCTGTTCCTTCGAAATAATCTAAGTAAAAAAATAAAACAATAAAAACATAATTAATTAAATAGTTAATATATATATGGATGTGATTAATGGAAGAAAAAACACATGAAATAAAGCTGTAAAACCTTGAAACTTAAGATTTTTAACGTGTCCTAAAATAGAAAAAATGTTCCAACTCCCAAACTGAGAATCTTGTCACTGTTTTTTCAGTCCCCATACATCACTTGTGCCTACCACATGCTACATACCAAATTTGGGACCGTTCCGATGCTGGGGATTTTGAGCCATAAAACCTCAAAACTTAAGAATTTAAAGTTTAATGTGTTCTAAAATAGAGAAAAGATATTTTTCCAATCATCAGTGTAGCCTGATTGAACTGAATGAATGTCAACAAGTCAAGAGGAGTAGGTCTTCAATGGCCCTTGCGTGCTTCCAATGTTCCGCATTTGAAACCAATGAACTGAATGAATGTCGCCAATTCATTTGTTTAATTTATCCTTAACTTTGCAACATTTTTTTTTTTTATCATTACTCTCACTTCTAGATTGCTTTAGATAGAGCCTAGCATTGCTGCAAGGTAATATAAGGGCATCCAGTTTTGAAGCTTACTTGTCTTAAGCTGAACTTGCATTTTCATGTCACTATCATTGTCGTAGTTCTTTGGATTAAAAGCTAGTGACATGCATTGGTGCATTCACAGCCACACTTATTATAAATAGCACTACTATATATTATGAAAATGTCTAAAAGTAACGCCACTTTTTTTTAAACGGCAAATGTCATTTCCAAGTAAATAATAAAATGCACAAATATAAACCTTAAAGAAACTATCTTACATTAGAAATTTGATCTGATATCCCATCTAAATCAAAGAAAAGGGCACCAGGAATGTAAGACACTTGTTCAAAGACCAATCGCATACCCAATAAAAAAAGGAAAAATAATAAGAACCTGTTAAACAAATGAATTAGAGTAGAACCTAAAACTGTTGGAGACATAAAAACTTACATAAGAAATTTTAATTCTATACCAAAGAAAACAAATGCTTAGAATATGAGCAGACAGTATAATTATCTAGTTGGAGTTGCATGTAACAACAAATCAGTATGAAATAGTTCAAGAGTATAATCATAGTCAATACCTAATATTCTAGAAGTGGATTCCTTTATTCATTTGGCACGTACCAGGAAGCATCCAATACTTGAAAAAGTAAATAATGAAATAGTGTGATAATGACCATCATGTAAAAACAAAAAGCATTCAAACTCAACAAATTTTCAAGGGTACTTTAAACTATAATAGATGTTCCGAGTAAGAATAAATACCACATGCAAATCAATTGAGTTTTTTTTTTGCCTAACTAACACTATTTTCAAAAATTATTCCCAACCTAACACTATTTTGAAAATAATTCCTATTATAATACTCTCTTGCCATGTCATTCTTACTGTATCCCAAAAGCTTCTTTCTTTATTTGAACTTTTTAACCTAAAACTGAATTCAAATCATAAATTATACACCTACATACAAACTTGTGGGCGTTTGGAATGAGAGAGAATAACCTAAAGAAAATCAATTGAGGCTAGTGGAGGGTTGCAATGGGGGAGCTGGTGGAGGGCAATGACAGCAGCGGTGGTAGAGGCTAGGGTTTTTGGCTTCCAACTTAAAAGAGGGAATCGATGACGACGGCGGCAACACTAGTGGAGGGCGAAGGCGAAGGCGAAAACGGCGGCGGTGCTGGGTTCATGTGAGAGAGATAGAAACAGAATAGAGAGCGAGAGAGAGAACCTAGCCTAGGGATTTTTAGGAGAGGAAGAAAAGAGAGAGAAAGGGAAACATAAGTCCCGCCAAATGAAACTTTAGACTTATAACAGAGCAACTCACCTCCTTTATCTTCTCTCTCTATTTCTCTTTGTGATTTGGTATGTAGATGGCGGCGAAGGCACTGGGGGAGAACGACGGCGGTGGCGGTTGTGATGGCGATGACATTGCTGGAGAATAGCAGCGATGCGCTCGGGGTTGAAGGTGGAGAACAAAGGAGACGCCGGCTCTGCCGATGGAGGCTAAAGGTGGCGGTGGTGGTGGCTTGGTTCAAGTGAGATAGAACCGCATGAGATAGAAAGAGAAAAGTGGTGCCTACGGCTTTTGATCGAGAGAAAGAGAGAGAGAGAGAGAGAGAGAGAGAGAGAGAGAGAGAGAGAGAGAGAGAGAGAGAGAGAGAGGGGGGGAGAAAAAAAAAAAAAGGGGGGAGGGGAAATTTTGAGCCTCGAACTTAACCACGTCATTTCGTTTAACATTTGTGATGGCAAACCGCCATCACAAAAAGACCATCGCAAAAGACACCTATTTGCGACGGGAGCTTAGCTGTCGCAAAAGTGAGTTTTTGTGACGGTATTTGTGACGACCATTTTCTTGTTGTAAATAGTGGTATTTGCGAAGAGAAAGCAGCCGTTGCAAATACTCTCGTCACAAAAACTCCAGTTTTTAGTAGTGTACCCAGGCTGCTGTGCTTGCGGTGCCTTAGGCTGCTCCTCATGCAAATGTGACTTGGATCGTCACATTGTCGACTTATTTATCGGCTACTACTAACCAAGCCAAATCAAACTAGAAATACCAACTACCCCAGCCTACTCGATCAGTCCAGTAAGCGTGCACCCAAATGGGATGGATCCCTAAGGTCTAAGATGCGTATACTTGTAGTGCCAAATGAAAAATATATATCAAGGAAGATCGATAGACCTACTTGTGCCTATAGCCCACAATAATATAGCCCTCACTCGACTCACCTTAGTATGGCGAGCAATAGCAAGGAATGAATGGTAGAAAAATACAAACAAGGGCCTATAACAAAAAGCTAAGACTCTTTTCAGCAACTACCGATGTTGCAACCACTGTGTCCCAGCAACACAGACCTCTGTTGACATGACATCAAAATCCAGAGCTCCTACAAATGGGAAACTAAACTGGGCATTTGGGACTCTAGGAATTTGGAAAAACTAGGCTATGATCTTACGAGTAACAGTAATCTATCACCCCTTAACCTAGGACTCTATTCACTCATGACCTAGACTGATCACAATATGCCGAATGTCCGCTATGAACTTGGTGATAAGCAAAAAAACACAAGTACCTTGAAATGTGGCAAAGGGAGTCCACTGTTTAGCATCAAACTCCTCCTCCCACCTATAATCCCCTCTAAAGTCGTGCAGTGTAAAGAATATCTCTAAAGGGTTCCCTCTCATACTCCAGGTGTCAGCGAAGGCATTATAGGCCTCCCTACCAATGAACCTAGCCACTTCATAGGCTGGGGGTGGCTCAATAGCCCGTCCCTATCCAGCTCTACCACCTCAACCACCTCGGTCGTCTCTACCAGCCATAACAGTATATAACAAAAAAATAACTAAATACCCTCTAAACTATGAAAAGAATGTAAGGAAAGCTTAAGAGGAATACCTAGAATGGCAGGAAAGGACTAGGATGATGTGTAGGCATGCGCTCACACTCCGGCAGAGCCTCACTATCTTAGAAAAGCTCAAAAAACTCTAAAAAATGACTCTTAGCGGTTTGAAACTTGTTTAAATTGAAATCAAATGCTCCTATATATAGGATTGCTTAATCGTCAAACAACTGTTAGTTCGAACGTGCGTCTGACACTTATTAAATGAGCATACTACTGATGTGGTGTTGACATCATGCTTTTGAACGGTTGACGTCACCATTAAAATGGACCGCGAATGCCCTTCTAACGGGAGGAATAGCTCTTTGAATCTCTCTAACGGGCTTTTGACCTGAGTCGAATGGTGAAAACAAGCTTATGATGTTTTTGACGTGAAATACTGTTTGACATACCATTCGAACTCCCTAGTCCACCATTCGAATGCCAAGATCCACCATCCAAATGGATGACGTGTGTTGACGTCATGTGTTTGAACGCCCTTTGTATCTGTTCAAATGTCCTTTTTCATTTTCACCCGATCTCATCCTTTTTAAGTGCGGATTTCTGTTTCAAGTAAAATGAACTAAGTTAGTACGAGTTAGAGCTAAAACTAAGCAATTAATCCTACTCTATGCCTAAGAAAGAACTAATTAGGGCATATAGATTGCACTTTTAGAGTACAATCACACCCCCCCCTCCAAACTAGCTTTTTGCTAGTACCTAGCAAAATACTAACAACCTAAAGATATCTCCACTTTCGTGAGGGTCACAAGTGCATTTAGCATATGCACTAAGCCTTTAAACCCCTAGGTTACTCCTAGTGGACGGGTGGTGCCTCGTGAGAGTTTTCAGTGATGGTACTTACAAATAGCTATTCATATCATGTGAAAGATCATAGGAATATATGAGGCATATATAACTTGCTTAAGATAATTCTCAATTCACCCTAAATTGTGATTCATGTAAATTTAAGGCATAAAAAATCTAAGAATGTACTATCAATGACATACAACTCAACTGTCTTAAGTTCATGCAATTATATCATTTATGCTTCGATTCAAATCTCGCTGGTCATATACTCACAAAGAACATGAACACAATGGTCACTCCATGGAAAGCTCATTATAAGAGGAAATGTAAAATGAAACATCAAAAGAGCAATCCCATATCAAAAACTGTATAGATGTAAGTGTATTAACTTGGCATAACTTCATAGAATATTCACAGTTTAAGTATTAACTAGAGAATTGACATGTAATGTCCTATACTCAAAAGAATTACCAACTTTGTGTATATTTCGGATAACTAAGGCCATGTGAAAGAAGAGCCGGGAATAAGAAAAAAAAAAAAAGGGGGTAGCAAGACTCAAAACATGCATTGTACACTACATATGATAGGGGTGCACAAAGTAGCCAAAAAACTCGAGAACCGAACCAACCCGGCCTCTATGGGTTGGTTTGGTTTGGGTCTGTTAAGGGTTTAGTTTGGTTTTGAGTCTAAAAAATATGAAACCGATAAATTCAATTTGGTTCCTGGGTTTGTATTTTCTAGACCTGAACCGACCTAACCCGATACTCTATTTATATATATAATAAAAGTTTGTATATATTGCATATATATTTTTAAACCATTGTTATTTATACTTTATTATTGCTAATATGTGTTTATCTATTGTTATTTAATTATTTTAAAAAAATTAAAGATGCAACATTATTCTTATTTTTTATATTTAAATAAAAAAATAAGTTCCACATCATAAAAGTGAACCCGACCCAACCCAACCTGAGGCATGGAACTGAACCAACCCGAACCGACTCGGGTTTGTTCAGTTTGGTTCCATGAGAGGCTCAGTTCGGTTCTAGGTTCAGCATGGACCCAACCCACCCCAATCCATACACATTCCTAACATGTGATGATCAATAAGCATACACTTCCAATTTCTTAACTTTTCAAAAAGATTGTTCTTTTTCTTCTTCTTTTTCTCCCACTTCTATATATATATATATATTCAATTCAACAGCTCTCTGAATTTCTCTAATAGGCTTCTGACTTGATTCAGATGGTGAAAACAAGCCTTTGAAGTTTTTGACGTGAAATACCATTCGACGCACCGTTTGAACTCTTTAATCCACCGCTCGAATGCTAAGATCCACCATTTGAATGGATGACGTGTGCTGATGTCACGCATTCAAACGCCCTTTGTATCCGTTCGAATGTCCTTTTCCATTTTTGCCCAATTTCATCCTTTTTAAGCATGGATTTTTGTTTCAAGTAAAATAAACTAAGTTAGTACGAGTTAGAGCTAAAACTAAGCAATTAATCCTACTCTAGGTCTGACAAAGAACTAATTAGGGCATATAGATTGCACTTTTAGAGTACAATCACTTCACACCTAATCCAATCTCTGATCACTATTAATCAATGAATAGTTAATAACATATAACTTACAACCCTTCTAATCTGAACACCACGAGTCTAGATTCCCAATATTTGCTTGAATACCGGAATTCACCATTCTCTTGTACTTAGAGTTTCAACCCATGAGGAATAACATGTAGCAAAAGCCTTGATGCTCCACCAAAACTAAGTTTTGCTGTTGAATATTTGAAGTTATATGTTAGGTTTATTGGCTATTTCTGCTTTGTAAGTAGGATCTGCCCTTTAGAGTTTGTTTGTTTGTATTGGAGCTCACAGGTCAAGCAAGAAGTCTATAGGAAGGATTTTGAAGGTCCAAGAGACTGCTTAAGGATCTCAAGTTGCGAAAGAGCAGATGGACTGTCACACCCCAAACCCAATTAGACATTAATTATGTCACATTAGGCGAGGCGTGATTGCACAGGTCACCGTACCTGCGAACGACACCTTAACACTTAATCGAGAAAGAGAACGCAGCGGTATAAAGTAACAATAAGAAAGAAATATAATAAATGCCCCAACATATATTAAAGGAAACCACAAATCATCCATACATTATTAATTGAAAAACAATTAACAATCCTCCAAATGCTCTACCATCGTACCATGTTAATAAAAAATATTACATCAAGACTCAACGTCCCATTTTAAACACAACTAAGAAATCGAAAGTATGACAATGGAGCTTCCCCCAAGCCCCAAGACTTGACATCCTAACACCGACATAAATGCCATCACGGCAAGGACCAAGACTACAGTGAACCAAACCGCTATCTCCACGTTACCTGTCAAAACAGTCTGTGTGGGTGTGAGCTAAAAGTCAACGTGCTCACAATAGATAATCAAACTCATAAAGAATGATAAATACAATCACAGAATCAGCCATTAATGAATAAGCCATCACCCAATGATTCATACTCATCTGTAAAACACCAATATGTAATCATCCTCTCCTCACCACCAACAATGTAATGTACGTCATGGAATGCAATATCTATTGTGATGCAATGAATGAAACACCCACATGTGCGCGCGATTTTAGATAACGTTGGCCCAATATATCGATGACGCGTTATCAAGGAGGCCCCACATCGGCACCCTATTTAGGTTAACCCCACATCGGTTAAACCTTAGGTTAGCCCCACATCGGCAAAACCTTCCTTCATGTAATGCAATGCACGACATACGGTATGGATGGTATGCAATGCCACCTCCACCTCTTATATGACCTCATTAATATCACCGCATTTATAACCACACCACAGATATAACCTCATCAATAGTACGTTATACATAATCATCAAGAAACTCCATATGGACAAGATTATCACAATCAACACCCATATTCATATCAAGACAAAATACATCAATATAGATAATATGACAAATAATATATTCATGCAATATGAATATGAATATCCTTAATCCCACAATTACCACCAATATATAATCCCACAATTAACACCAATATAGATAATAACATAAGAAATATATATTCACTTCTATATGAATAAGATTATCCTATGATCCCACCTGTCACCGTACACACGCCACGACCACGATCACTCCTTGAATGATGTTGACGGATCTTGCCCTCTATTAGGTCCTACCACTACAACCGTGTTAGTTTAAGAATTCCAGCAATCATAATCAATATAATATATACATAACCTCACTTAAACTCCCAATAGAATGCTAGAGCTGAAAAATACCAAAATACACTAAGTCCTCTAATCTGCCACAACTAACACAGGCTTGATAATCTGGGCATAACTTCGTGAGCTTATACCCAAAAATTCTAAAACAGACCAAATTTTATATTTTTTGAACATGTCTAAGTATTTCTTTGGTATTTTCTAAAACAGGGCAGTGCTGCAGAAACTTGAATTCAGCAGCAAATGCTCTACCTTTGATAAATTCATAGCATAGGTAAAAGACATCGAAAAACCTGAAATTTGGCAGATTATCTTCAACCATTCTACTAGATACAGTAAAAATTTCATAATTTTTGGGCTACTCTAACTTGGTCGAATGCTTTGTCAAACCAGAGGTTACAGATCTGGGCAGATCTGGGCATCAGACTTCTACAGTGGCAGCTTAACTTTGAAAATCCACCATAATTCGAATATAAAACATTTTTGACTGAAACCAAAGCCCAAATTTTTCTAAGATCTCAAAGTTCAAGTGTGTAAAATTTCAGCTACAGATTAGATTGTTAACGAGGTCAAACAGCCTCCGAAAGTGGCTGTTTCTGCAGATTTTTGCAGCAGAAATCTTCCAACTTTGGACAGAAGTTTCTCTCTCAATTCTTAACCAAATCAGTTGAATTTTATATCTAAATCAAGTAATTTTTTGAGTTCTTTCCACATATAGTCTCTAAAGTTAGATAAGATCTCGTTAAGACTCTAAAATCAGTGTTGCCAGTGGCTGCTCCTGCCCAGATTCTGGGCAGCAGCCATGATTACTCTTCTCTTCCAGCTTAAATCTACATGTATGCAAGACCAGAAACTTGACAATTATCAGGAGAATAATTACCTGAGGTGAAGAATCCAGCTTTGCCTCTCCTTCTCTTTTTCCTTTCTCTCTCTTTCTTTCTTTCCTCTCTGTATGCTATGTGAAGTGTAAGGCACTTTGTGCACCTTGGCTGAATGTCATTCCACTCTTTCTTTTCTTTTCTTTTTTTTTTCTTACAAACAATACTACTATACATATCACTCCTCATATATCATTGTGCAATCAGATGGCTTGGTAGTGTGCATGTATAGGCCTTGAGAAGTCTTGTGATGATAACACCAAATACACACATATATGCATTGTAATAGGTCATCTCACTTATTCCTATTCTTATTACCTTGCTTGAATCAATTAACTTATTAGGTAAATGTATATCACATCCTTAGGTGTCCCCCAACATCCCCCCACCTCACCACATTAATGCACTCTTGTAAAAACATATTAAGGCTAATGAGGTATGATAAGCTACATGCACCCACATAATTGTACATATTTGACATTATAAGATTGAGGTCTCACATGGACTGCACCACAGCCCTCTTTAATGCGCTCTGGCATATGTGGATAAAAAACATATGCCATTTGGCCCAGCCAAAGCAAGGGTGGCCTAGCATGACCAGAGACATGCGCCATTAGGCACAGCCCCAGTATGCCCTGGCTAGCCAGGCATCCTTTAGCCTTTTTCCCAGTATAGAGACAAGCGCCATCAGGCGCAGCCCCAGTACACCTTGGCGCACCTAGGCATCTTCAACCTTTTCCCCAGTACAGAGACATGACCCATCAGACGTATCCCCAGTGCACCCTAACACACCCAGCTGCTTCAAGTCATTTTCCAGCCAGTAGCATGCGCCATTAGCCCCACCTGATAGCACATTGGCCCGGTATTGGCCCACTCAGACCTGTCTTGCCATAACTTTTTGCTTCGAATTAGATGTACCATAAAGTGCTTTTTACGCTCTCTTGAAACTCGTATTTCAGCTGCCTACCTCCTCTCTAAAACACCTCTATAAGAAAGTCTTATAAAAAGTCATATCCTTTACTAGTAGACTTGGGAAAAAGTCTTTGATATAAAAAGAAACCATGGCAGAATGGTAGGCTACTGAGCATAACTTCGAGCTTCCAAAAAGAGAAGATCTTCTCTATCTCTTCAAGTAACAAAAAGATTGTCTCCATTTTTCCAAAGATCTTTAACATCTTCTCACCTACATTATAGAGTGATGATGATTCTATAAGAAGAAACATAGAGTCTTCTATATTGCCAACCAAGTGTTTGTATAATGTTCTGAAAAGACTCCACTTCACTTCATCCTTCCATTTTCGAAAAATACATAGTGGCTTGAAGGATTTCAAATCATTGGAAAGATCATTGAGGATTTAATGAAGTGCCAAGTACTCTTGAACAAGCTCGTGGACTCGAAGATGTACATGGTGTTGATTCAAGCCTTGTGTTGAGGATTCAACAAGTGAAAAGGGTTATAAGCTCTCTTGTACCATTTGTTCATATTATAGTGCTTGGTTGGAGCTTGGCTAGGTGCCGTGGTGTTCTCCCACAAGGGTTTCCACCTTAAAATTGCTTGTGTCTTGTCTATTGCTTGTGATGTTGTTTATGGTTTGATTTAGTTTCTCTATCACTTGCACTTGCATGAAAAATGAGTATAGATCTATTCATCCCCCCTCTAGGTCCACATATGATGCTTTAAGTCCTTTTACAAGAACACTTGTTTTCTTAATTGGTATCAGAGCAGGACACTTTTAAAATCAGATTTTTCAAAACTATTTTCTATTGTGTGATCCTGATAGTGTTTTAGTAACATGGATGGTCTTAGACAGGGTGGTTCAACTGTGAGACCTCCTTTGTTTGATGGCTCAAATTTTGCTTATTGAAAAGCTAGGATGCGTGCTTTTTTGAAGTCTATTGATGAAAGAGTGTGGGTCAGTGTTTTACAAGGTTGGACTCCTCCAATCAAACTTGTTGGAAATATGGAAGTTCCCAAACCTGTGTCTGAATGGGATAGAACTGAGCTGGAAGAGAGTGGATGGAATAGTAAAGCCATGAATGCTATTTTTAATAGTGTATCTCTTAAAGAATTTCGTAGAATTTCAAAATGTGAGATTGCTAAAGAAACTTGGAATATACTAGAGGTCACTCATGAAGGCACTAGCATCGTTAAAGTTTCAAAATTTCAAAGGTTGACTATAATGTTTGAAACTTTTCGAATGGAAGAAAATGAAACCTTTGATGCATTTTATATAAAACTGAGTGACATAGTAAATTCCAGTTTCAATCTTGGAGAAAAGATTTCTAACTCCAAAATTGTTAGGAAAATCCTAAGATCTCTTCCAAAACGGTTTCAATCCAAAGTCATGACCATTGAAGAAAGCAAGGATGTTGATACTCTCAAAGTTGAGAAACTTGTTGGCTCTCTTGAAACATATGAAGTAAATTTAAACCAGAACAAAAAGACTAATAAGAGTATGGCTCTTCAGTCTATCAAGGAAGACCATGAAAACACAAGTGAGGTTGAACATGAGTTTGACCATGCTGAGATGGCATTATTTGTGAAAAAGTTTAGGATGTTCCTCAAAAATAGAAAGAACAATGGTTCTAAGATTGATAAGAAAAATCTCAGTAAATTGGATACTAAACCTAAACCTTTCTAAATCAATGAGAAAAGGCCTCCACATCTTACTAATCCAGGTCCATTCAATGTTATGAATATCAAGGATTTGGTCATATTGTCCAAGAATGTCCAAACAAGAAAAAGAGAAAGAATAGGGCTATGACTCTCACTTGGGATGACGCCATCTCAAATGAGTCAAACGATTCCTCTTTTGAGGAAGAGACTTGCAATTTCACTGCTTTTGTTTCATCAATTTATGAATCTATTAAATCCTCTTCTTCCTCTTAGGTTTCGTTGGAAGATGTCTTAGAAAATAACATTGAGCAAGTCAAATAAGATGAATCAAGTGATCTAAAAAATGAAATCATAAATATACATCAGGCCTACGTGGAGATGTATGTGGAGTGCATGAAGTTAAAGGACTGCAAATTGAAAGGGAAAGTCAAATACAAAACTGTTCAAAAAAAAAAAAAAATGTGTTGAAACAAGAAGAAGCTAAAATCTCCTCAAAATTGAACAAGAATTAAACTGAATGTGAAACTATTGTTCACAAGCTATAAGAAATTAAAAAAGAGTTACAGGAAAGCAATGATTCCAAGAAAAAATTAGAAGAAAAAGTGAGATGTCTTGAGAAAGAGCTGATTGAGGTGAATGTAACTTTATAATGCCAAGTAGGAGTGGTTGGAAAGTTGGAGCATATGATCAGCATTCAAAAGAACGCTTATGATAGAAGTGATATTGGATTTGGAGATACACCTTTACTATCAAATGCACCCAAGTATTCAAAACCTATTTATTCTTTTAGCGAACAGGGTTTGAAAAATCAACATGCGCTATGGGTAAATACTCAACCTTTTCATGCTGCATTTATGCTTATTTGTCATCACTGTGGTGTCAAAGAACACATTAAACCAAATTGTTTCAAAATGTTCACTATTCCAAGAATGGGAGTTCAAACTGAACCTGTGTAATGGAATGGGTTTTACAACAATCGGTTCCAAGTCTTGACAGATGAGTATGATCAATCTTTGTCAAATGCTCAAAACTCCTTTCAGAATAATCAGCCAAGAACAAGGTATTTTTCAAATAGAAACCTCAAACAAAATCATTTTGATCATCAAGTCCAACGTTCTCAACCCAAAGTGTTTGACAAAAATGTTAAATCAAGACAACCACCTTTGTGGGTTAGAAAGCATGACTTTAATTGCTATGTTGCACACAACCTTAAAAGCTTATGATTCTAATATGTGGTTTCTTGATAATGGCTGCTCAAAATATATGTGTGGCAACAAATCTTTGTTTACCACACTTGAAAAATGTGACGGAGGTAGTGTTACTTTTGGAGATAGGAGTACCGCCAAAGTCATTGAAAAAGGTAAATTGCTACACCAGGAATACCTCAATTGAATGATGTGTTGTATGTAGACGGTTTGAAAGCTAATTTCATAAGTATGAGTCAAATGTGTGACAACAAATACCAAGTTTTGTTTTCAAAATCAAAATGCTCTATTCTGAATAAAAAAAGGTATTTGTATCATGTATGGGCTTCGTACCTCAAACAACTGCTATGGCATTATGCCTTCAAATGACGTTGGATGTTATTCAGCCAAGTCAAATGAGGTAGAACTGTGGTATGAAAGGTTAGGTCACATAAATTTCAAAGACCTGTCAAAATTAGCAAAATCTGAACTCGTGAGTGAGATTCCCAAATTTGGAAAACCTTTGAATGTTGTGTATGGACCATGTCAATTGGAAAAACAAATACGAACTTCTCACAAAAAGTTATAAAGCATCTTGCGACCAAAAGTCCATTATAACTTGTTCATATGGACTTTATGGGACCAACTGGCACTGAAAGTATCAAAGGTAAGAAGTATATTTTTGTTGTCATGGATGACTATTCTAGATTTACTTAGGTTAATTTTATTAGAGAAAAGTTTGACACGTTTGGTGTGTTTAAATCATTGTGTAACAGGTTACAAACCGAAAAGGACCGAACAATTGGATGTATTATTCGAATAAGAACTGACAATGGCAAGGAATTTAAGAACTCTGATTATACTAATTTCTGTGATGAACAGAGGATAAGGCACGAATTTTCAGCTCCTAAGACTCCACAACAAAATAGAGTTGTTAAAAGAAAGAACCGTGTTATTTAGGAAATGGCTCACGTAATGCTCCATAGCAAGTCTATCCCAATCAAATTTTAGGCAGAAGCTGTCAATATTGTATACTATGTGATCAACAGAGTTTACTTTAGACCCAGTTCAAGACAAATTCCATATGAAATATGGGACGGTAAAAAGCCAAATGTGAAATACTTCCGTGTCTTTGGGAGTAAATGTTACATCCTTAGGGATCGTGAACAGTTGGGAAAGTCTGACTCCCGGAGCAATGAAGGGATATTTCTTGGCTACTTAATTAACAGTCGTGCTTATCATATGTATAATTTAAATACCTTAACTGTCACTAAATCTACTAATGTTATGGTAGATGACTCAGGTTCACACAAGGTTGGAAATAACAATGATGAGTTAGATGTCCCTACAAAATCTATTGATAATCAGTTACAAATGGAGAATAGAACAAACTTGGAACAAGTTGAGGAAGACCAATTTGTTAAAATAATACCTACTCGTGTTGAAACCCCAAGGGAAAAAGAACCATCATCCAGAGTTAAGTTAAATCATTCAATCACACAAGTTACAGGTGAGGTGACTAGTGGGATGAAGACAAGGCGTCAGGTAAGAAATGAGATAAATTTCACTTGTTACACATCTATTTGTGAACCAAAAAATGTTAAAGATACTTTATGTAATGATCATTGGGTGAATGCAATGCAACAAGAATTAGAACAATTTATTAAAAATGATGTCTAGTTGTTTGTCCTTAGGCCTAGGAACACAAATGTTATTGGTACCAAATGAATTTTCAAAGTAAAATTGATGAACATGGTACCGTGGTTAGAAATAAGGCAAGCCTTGTGGCACAAGGGTACTCGCAAGTCGAAAAAATTGATTTTGATGAAACTTTTGCTCTGGTAGCAAGACTTGAGTCAATTAGAATAATGTTATCTGTGGTTTGCTACTTACAATTCAAATTGTTTCAAATAAATGTTAAAAGTGTCTTTCTAAATGGTGTCCTATAAGAGAAAGTTTTTGTTGGATAACCAAAAGAATTTGAAGATCCTCATTTCCCAAACCATGTTTTGAAATTAAAAAAAAGCTCTTTATGGTTCGAAGCAAGCTCATTGTATTTGATATGAAAGACTCATGTCTTTTCTCTTGTAAAATGACTTTTCGCGAGGGGGAGTGGATAAACATTGTTTATTAAAAGATATGACAAACATAGTTTGATTGCTCAAATTTATGTGGATGACATTGTGTTTGGTTCTACATGTGCCCTCTTGTCTAAATCATTTGCAACCTGTATGAGTGCTAAATTTGAGATGAGTATGGTTGGAGAGTTAAATTATTTTCTTGGTCTTCAAATCAAACAGCTAGATTCTGGTATCTTTATGTCACAATCTAAATATGCCAAAGACTTGGTAAATAAGTTTGGAATGCCTTCAAAAAAACATACTAGAACTCCCTAAGCACTAGTACTAAGTTGAGTAAAGATGAAGCTAGTAAGGAAGTTGAACACACATTGTTTAGAAGCATGATTGGCAGTTTGCTATACTTGACAGCTAGTCAACTAGATATTGCTTTTAGAGTAGGTGTTTGTGTTAGATTTCAATCATGTCCTAAAGAGCCTCATTTGAATGCTGTAAAAAGAATCATTAAGTATGTTAATAGAACTCTAGGATGTGGTATTTAGTTCTCTCTAGACACAAAGGCTAATCTTGTTAGCTTTTCTGATGCGGACCAGGCAGGGTGTGTAGATGATAGAAAAAGCACCTCCTGCGGGTGTTTTTACATTGGAAACAATCTTGTTGCATGGCATAATAAAAAGCAAAATGCCATTTCCCTGTCTACTGTCGAAGCTGAATATGTTGTTGCTAGTAGTTATTGTACACAACTGTTTTGAATGAAACAAATGTTGACTGACTATGGTTTTAAACAAGGTACGATCACCCTGTTTTGTGACAATACTAGTGTAATCAATATCTCAAAAAATTCTATTCAACCCTCACGTACAAAACACATTGATATCCGTTACCATTTCATTTGTGATCTCGTTGAGAATAAAGCCATCACTCTTGACTATGTTCACAACGATCACCAACGTGCTGACTTCTTCACAAAACCTCTTGATGCTCTTCAATTTGAAAATCTTAGAAATGCTATAAGGGCTTGTTTTCTCGAGTGATCTTGTATATCTTCATCTTATTCATCTGTATATATGTCCATAAGTTTGATTCAAAATTGTTTTTGGTTTTTGTTCATACTTTGGCTTTTCTATACTTGCATTCATGTGGTAGATTCAAAATGCATTTTTTCAGAAAGAAGGGTTACTCTTCATGCTAAGTTTGAATTATTTATCCTACTTACAGTGAGTGATGGTTATCATGGTTGATCTGACTCTCTTATACACTTGCATCGAGTAGAAATATGTTAAGCTTAAATGTTTGCTCTTGTTCTGTACTTGCTTATCTTGAATTGTTTGAGTACTGTGCATGAAACGACCTATCATTACACATCCATTCTTGTGCTTGATTTCACAAATGCCTTGACTCCTTTTTATGCTTTCATAATGCAAAAGAATATCTGGAGTGAGCTACTTGTTCCAAAAAAAAATTTTGCTACAAATTCAAAAGAAATTTTATGCAGTCATGACCAAGGAAAATGCTACCTATAAGTGTAGAGTGAAAGCTACTATAGACGTTCGTCGAAATGTGCAACTCAGTTTGAAGCGTCATAGACAAGGCTACCTTGCTCACTAGAGTGAAAGTCACCTTTACCCTAAAAAAAAAAGAAGGGTGAGCTATTGAGAGGTGTTATACATTTGAGGGGGAGCCTTTGCATTTTTGATTGACAAGTTATGATTGGTTCTTAATTGGTCCTATTCTTATGCTAGCCGTCTCTTTTACATTCTCGATTCACGTATCTCGCGCTATTGTTTTTAAGGCTTAACAATACTTTACTTATGCTCCCACACATACTCACCTTGTCTATTAATCATGAGCATAATCATCTTATTGGTTAGATGGACTAATTTTCATCTTAGTCATGAATTATGATCATTGAGTACATGAAGTGTTAACCTCAAGTCTTGTTACATGAATTACGTGTATAGATTTTTCATTGTATGTCCTTATGTTTCTTTACTCTTGTGTATTTTAAAAAAAAACCTTTCTCAAAGAGGAAGGGGGAAGGGGGGGGGGGGGGGGGGGGTCACTATGCCCTGGCGTAGTTTCATCGCGCCCTAGCGTGCTAAGGCCCATCATTTTACAACGGGTCATTGCACCCTGGCGCAGTTGCATGACGCCTTGGCGCGCTAAGCCCCATAGGCTTTTGACCCAACCCGCTGGTCCTTTTTTTGTGTCTTAATTGTTTCTTTCGTCTTCGGTTAACTCTTTATTGTCTTTCGGTGCTCTATCTCTCTCTCTCAGTCTTAGTCGCTCAATCGGTGCTCTCTATCAAGGTTCTTCTCCTTCTCCTCCTTCATCGGTAAGTTTTTCCTTATTCTCTCACTTGCTTCTTTTTCTTCTATATTTCCTTTATTAGAATTTCTAGACTAGCGTTAGTTCCATCTCTCTTAGGGTTTCGTCTCAAGGTTCTTGTGTTCTAGTTATGGCTGAACCCTCTTGCAAGTGATTATGAAATCTCGCCAAGTGGCCTCCTCCACTAGGATTCGATCGTGTCAAATCCCCTAAGGTCAAAACCCATTTTGAGTCATTATTTGCTACTTGGACTGTTCTCGATGAACGAGACATTACCATGCACCTCAATACCAGTTTAATCAATACCTTTATTATTATAAGTTTAAGACCCGTGGCTGGTCTGATATGCTTTCTTGTGAGGGCGAGGTCATTTATGACCTCATTAGGGAATTCTATGCTCACATCGACCTTCCCTCTGCCACTACCCGTGAATTCACCACCTATGCCTGTGGGATTGACTTCACTATTTTGGTTAAGTCGATTGCTGACATCTTTTGAGTTCCCTAGGTTGAGGCCCCCGTTTACCCAGATCACGTCTCGAATGACTATCCCTCTTATGCTGATATCCAAGTTGACATTACGGGTGGTTTTTATCTTAAGGGATATGGCAAAACCCCTGTGTCATATCACACCCCTCTGTACTACATCCTCAATCTTATCGTGTTATCCAATTTCCTACATAAGGATCATCACTCCATTATTAAGTCGGAGCGGATTGCTCTGTTGTATGCCATTGGCCATAGCCTCTCTATTGATCTCCCTTCCTTTATTTTTAACGACATTGTGCGAGCAGCCAAATCCAAACCCAAAAATCTTGCCCTTCCATATGGCGTCATTCTTACTCATTTTCTTTTGAATTTCTTGTGTCCTCCTATTCCGGATGAGCAAGTTCTGATTCCTGTGCCTCCTCTTGATGGCCACACTCTTGATCGTAGAGAGCTTCGTGCCCAGCACTTTCCACTTCCTCCTGTTGTTCCTCTGGCTCTCGTGCCTGCCCCTCATCCAGTTTCTGGAGATATTGATCTTGGTCTTGTGCTCACAGCGATTACCTGCCTTTAAACGTCCATGGATACTTTTTAACAATCCGTTGCTATTATCTATTCTGATCTCGAGTACCTGGATAGACTCCTCGATGACCTGGGTGGTTTTGTTGCCGACATACGTTAAGATCTCACTTCTTCCCTTTGCTATCTTTGTTGTTTTGATTCTAATTGGAAACGCCCTGATTGATCATTTTGTGCCAAAAAGGGGGAGTACGTTGTGTTGGTGGTAGTGGGTGGTTGATGTGTTTGATGGCTAAGGGCTAGGGGGTAGCCTTTTGTTGACTGTGTTTTTAGTTGTTCTAGATAGGATGGGTGCTATAGCGGTGACGTTATGGTCATTCATTTTTCTTTTGTGCTAAAGATCATTTTGATGGAATGCCTATTTTGGTCTCATGACTGATGTTTTGGTTTCTATATTAATGAATAAAGTTGTTACTTCTTCACTAATATCTACTCTTTTTGTCATTAATGAGTGAATGCTTGATTTATTGTGTATCTTGAAGCATACATTAAAGGGGAGTTGCTTGATACTTGTGTGACTATATTCCTCGTAATTGTTTATTACTTACTCTCATTATGAGCTTGAGTGCAGATTTTCAAAAGCCAAAGATTGGTTCATGCCTTACCTTTTGAAGTTAAGTTGAGAATGTTGGTTATATCTCTTGGGGTTGTGTGTGGCTAATGTAATTTGTGGGTTTTGGCACAAAAATGGCCAAAGGGGGAGATTGTTAGGTTTATTGGCCATTTGTGCTTTGTAAGTAGGATCTACCATTTAGAGTTTGTTTGTTTGTATTGGAGCTCACAGGTCAAGCAAGAAGTCTATAGGAAGGATTTTGAAGGTCCAAAAGACTCCAGATGCTCAAGGATCTCAAGCTGGGAAAGTGCAAGTGGATTGCGCCACAAACCTCTTCAATGTGCTTTGGCACATTTGGATCAAAAGCATATGCCATTTGGCCCAGCCAAGGCAAGGGTGGCCTAGCATGACCAGAGACATGCGCCATCAGGCGCAAGCCCAATGCACCCTAGCGCGCCCAGGCATCCTACAACCTTTTTCCCAATACAGAGACATGCGCCATCAGGCACAGCCCTAATGTGCCCTAACGCGCCCAGGCATCCTTCAGCCTTTTCCTTAGTATAAAGACATGCGCCATCAGGCATAGCCCCAGTGTGCCCTGGTGCACCCAGTTGCTTCAAGTCATTTTCCAGCCTAGTAGCATGCGTCATCAGGCGCACATGATAGCGCCTTGGAGTGGTATTGGCCCAGCTCTGACTTGTCTTGCCACAACTTTTTGCTTTGAACCAAATGTACCATAAAGTGCTTTTTAGACTCTCTTAGAACTCGTATTTCAACTGCCTGTCTCCTATCTAAAACACCTCTCCAAGAAAGTCTTATAAAAAGTCATATCCTCTACAAATAGACTTGGGAAAAAGTCTTTGATGTAAAAAGAAACCATGGCAGAATGGCAGGCTACTAAGCATGACTTTCTGCTTCCAAAAAGAGAAGATCTTCTCCATCTCTCCAAGCAACAAAAAGATCGTCTCCATTTTTTCAAGGATCTTCAACATCTTCTCACCTACATTGTAGAGTGATGATGATTCTATAAGAAGAAATAGAGAGACTTCTATATTGCCAGCCAAGTGTTTGTATAATGTTCTAAGAAGACTCCACTTCAATTCATCCCTCCATTTTCAAAAAAGACATAGTGGCTTGAAGGATTTCAAGTTATTGGAAAGATCATTGAGGATTCAATAAAGTGTCAAGTACTCTTGAACAAGCTCGTGAACTCAAAGAGGTATATAGTGTAGATTCAAGCCTTGTGTTGAGGATTCAACAAGTGTAAAGGGTTGTAAGCTCTCTTGTACCATTTATTCATATTATAGTACTTGATTGGAGCTGGGCTAGGCCCCGTGGTTTTTTCTTACAAGGCTTTTCATGTTAAAATTGCTTGCGTCTTGTCTATTGCTCGTGATGTTGTGTATGGTTTGATTTAGTTTCTCTATCACCTGCACTTGCTTGAAAAATGAGTGGAGACATATTCCCCAACCACCCCCACCCCTAGGTCCACATATGATCCTTTAAGTCCTTCTATAAGAGCACTTGTTTTCTCATTATTCTTTTTGTTAAGCAGTTTAGAGAGGATTCTAGGGTTTCATAGATATCTTCTCAAATTTTCTCATTGTTTTTTGAGTTCTATTGCAGCCTTGGACTTCGTACATAAGTATTTAGATCAACTACAATCCAAATCCAATTTGAATTAGGGTTTTCTCAAAAGTTTTCAGGTTGTTGCTCGTGCAAGAGGCAGCGAGCTCCAATGGACCAATGCTTGGTAATAACTTTGTGTCCGGCTGTGGGGCGAGTTGATGATGGAAATATAGACACTCGCTTTGATACCTGAAAATGGATACACATTCTTTACATTATGCCTCTGCTATTATACTATGATATGATAATAAACACAATAGATAAACTTTATGATAATTTCTGCCTTTGGATTTACTGTTATGAATATGATCCTTAATCTGCATGTAGATTTTGGATCCATGACAATCCACACCCAAGGATTTTCTCAAACTGAAATAAATTACACATCTAAAATGGAATGTTTTGGCTAACCTTGCTGCTGCTCGTGTTCAAGTGAATAATTACCAATAATTCTCTAGAATACCCGATATTGGCCTGCTGAATCTGCTTGTCGACAAATTAAGATAAAACAACTCAGTTAGTGATGCAGAGATCATTGAGGGAAAACACACATCTCACATCTCAATAATCTAGTTGATTTTCTATGCAAAATACTATGAATATGGCAACTACTGCTTGTTGATTCTAAAAAGTTAATATACCAAGAATAATAGGAATTAAAGACAACTCTCAATATTGAAAAAAAAAAAAGAAGCTTACTCCTGGGCTCTTGGCAAAGCCAATATTGCTTTGTTTATAATTTGAGTAGAAATCCAATTAAAACGCTAAACATGCAAAATTAAGATAATTACCATAACAGCAAAAATATGTCACATTAACTATGATAACAGAACGTTTAGGATCCTAAAACCAACGCAGAATTAAAAGAATCAAAGCTGACTTTTAAAAGTAATTGCAAAATCAGATCTTCTTGAAATAGCAAATCCGCCCAATTGAAGGCCTAATTTATTTCCAATCAGATCACCATATTGTACATGATTCTGAGCTCGAGTTTCGTAATTTCTATTGCTACCTTCTGATGTTTTTCCACCTGTAGACACCGACGGACACAAGGGGCATGACCCCATCCCCCAAAATTTTCAAAATTCAGTATACCTCACCTCATATAGATTTTTGGATATTTCTAATAAAATATAGGGAATTGATTGCACTCCAAAAATGCAACTATAAGACCTTAACTTGTGTTTTGTTACCCTTAGTTTAGAATTGTAGACATCTCTTTAGTTATATTCTAGTACTGATTAAGTTTGTTCTGATTTCTATAGGAAATGGAACTAAGAAGGATGCCGAAAGCAAGGAACACTATTGCGGTCGTCCAAACGCGGTTCGGACATTAGTTGCAGCAAGGAGAGAAGCTTGAAGAAGTTGGTAACTGAAGCGGTCGTCTGGACGCCATTTGGACGATGGGTCGAGATTCAAAGAGTTGATTATGGACCTACAATAATAGTCTGGACGCCGTCCGAACGTTGAAGGATTGTTGTCCGAATGCTGTTCGGACAACCAGCGAAGGATTTCCAGGGGTGAAGATCTCACCGTTTGGACGACCAAAATTGCACTAAAATCGTCGTCCGGATGATGCCCCAGCCAAGCTTCGAACTTTGTAGTTTCCTTTTTGGTTTAGAACTCTAGATTAACATATAAATACTTGTAATTATCCCCAGAGGAGGTTCGATTTTGGGAGTACTTTGAAGGATATTTTGAAGAGGCTTTAAGGCTTGTAAAGGTTTTCATTCAATCCTCATGAATTTCCTAACAATTTCAATCATGAATTCACATATGTTTTTTGTAGTAATGTTTCACTAAAGCTAGCCTTTGGTTCAATTGTGATGGACGTTTGATGTATCTTTGGTGAATGATTAAGATTCCATGGTTTTAACTGTTTAAATCTTTCGTTAAATTGAACATTGTTGATTCTCCATGATCTTAATCTATTGAAAGCAAGAGATTCTTGACTATGTTCTTGAGTTGTAATACATTTGGGATTATAGTTACTTGAATCGATAGTATGAATCCTTGAAGTAAGATATTGCAAAACAAGGTTTGAGAATCAAGAACTCAGGGTTTAAAGTTTCATCTTCAGAATCAAAAGCTATGATAAAGCCAATTGTTTGAGTTATAAAAAAAAAAGAATCTTAATGAAACACTAAGAGCATTGACATCCGAAACAATGGACTCCAAGTCTTCCATTCATCAATCACATGTCTAGTTTATATTTCTGTTTTAGTTAATACTCATCTCTCAACTTATCAATTTTTGATTTCTTATCACTTCACCTTGGTAGGTTATTAGTTTTCTTGCAGACAAATCGTTATTTTTGCGTACTAGGTTGAGACAATTCAAGCTCATGTGGATCGATTTCGGACTTCACCGAGTTATTATTACATCACAACCGCACACTGGCGGACATCAATCACAATACTTTCGAGTGATCAGGAATTGGCTCAAAAAATTTAAGAAATTTTGTCTTGATCCCCTACAAAATTTAAAAGGTTTTACATTGATCCCTACAACACAAATCATGGGTATGCCACTGCTCATAGAAGTCCAAATGCTCCATTAACTGCATTGTCATTCATTCTGCATCAGTTAGTGATCCGAGTTCTGAGGTATGCAACCACAAGTAGGTTATCAGCCAAAACCAGCTTCAGCAGAGAAGTAAAATTCCAGAATTCTTTTGCAATCTCCCTAACTAAATGATTTGGAGAAGTTCAAGTTCTTGCACTCGTGTTGAGTTTCCCCTTTTTTTAGATTTCACCAATAAAAACTATTGTCGCTCAGATCCAAGAATTGCAGGTTTGGATAGGTGCCCAAATCTTTAGATATATTTCCACAGAGATGATTTCTGCTGAGGCGGACTTTGATTAGGCTTGAGCAGTTTCTCAAACTTTTGGGGATTGGACCTGTGAGATGGTTGCTGTTCACAGTGAAATATTATATTATTGTATTAATGTGAAAGCCGAAACTACTGAAATGAGTTTGCTACATAGAAGTCCAACATTATTGCTCTTTCAAGACAATATTAATCTACCGGCCAACAATCTTCGTGCTATAAGGTACACATAACCAGGTATGGATTCCTGAAAAGGAAAAGAAATACAAAAAGATACATCTTAAATACAATATCTCTACCACAGAATTTGGTTTTATTTGATATCAAATATATCTATACTAAACAAAATAGCTTTTTGCATTGTCTGTGCATGAGTCTCTGAGGCTCTTAGGCAATTTTTCGGGTCGACAACATCTGAGAAACAATGTTCATGGTTGGCCTGGATTGTGGATTGGCATGCAAACATGCAATTGCCAGTTTCATAATGCCCATCACCAACTCCTCAACTTCAGGCGAGGGAGGTGAAAGGCGTTGGTCAATCACATCTTTCAGCTCTACTTTCTCGGCAGCTGGGGTTGACAGAGAGCTGATGAAGTCTCCTGGGTGCGTTCCTTTGATCACTTCCAATGCCAACACTCCGAAGCTATAGACATCACACTTCTCAGTTACCTTCATTGTGTAAGCAAGCTCTGCAAAGAAACAGAGACACGATCGTGTATTACTTATACTTTATATTCTATATATGTCAATTTAGGAGAGCATAAAACTACATATATTTTTACCTGGTGCAACGTATCCATATGTGCCTGCAACTGCACTCCAATTAGAGGAATCCAGCTTCAAAAGCTTAGCAGTGCCGAAGTCCGAAACCCGAGCCTCGCACTCCTCATCAATCAAGACATTGTTGCTCGATATGTCTCGGTGAACAATTGGCGGTGAGCAATCATGGTGCAAGTAAGACAAAGCATGAGCCACACCCTTTATTATATTCACCCTCTTAGGCCAATACAATTTTCTCGCTTCTTCATCTCTGCTCAAAATTGAGCCCAAGCTACCCCTTTCCAGGTACTCATAAACCGAAAATGAGTGTCGAGCATGCGAGCAGAAGCCAAAAAGCTTCACTATGTTTCGATGCCTGATTTCCGTCAATGTCCTTACCTCATTTAAGAAACCTTTACGATCTTCCTTATCAGATGAGGGATGAAGTTTCTTCACAGCTACTATATTGGCTGATGGCAGCTTTGCCTTGTAGACAGTTCCATATCCTCCCTTTCCAATGCAATATGAGTCATCAAAATCGTTGGTAGCTTTTACAATGTCATTGTACATTCCTCTTCCATCAAAAACTGAAACTGAGAACACTTCTTCATCCTCGGCTTCACCTTCTTCTACTTTTAACGTTGCCTTTCTTCGATTAAACATCCAGAGAAACCCGATGAATGCACCTAAAAGTAGAAGTGCGACCCCAAGAGGGAGCACGATGATAAGAATGAGTGTCCTGCCCTTTCGCGGATTGTGTCCGGTCCCTGCAGGAGGCGTTTCACAAGGCTGCAATCCTTTGACATTACCTCACAAACCGTTGTTCCCTTGTAATGCCTCCATAGGAGCATCTCTGAAGGCTTTGCTGTTGGGAATTGGACGCTGCAACTCATTGTAAGATATGTCAACGTACAACAGGCCATTCATATCTTCAAAATTCTTTGGAATGGAACCAGAGAGGTTATTTTGGGAGAGGTTCAACTTGACCAAACTCTGTAAATTTGCGAGTTGCATTGGTATTTCCCCTGTGAGCAAATTATAACTCAGATCCAACTCGGTCAGCTGAAATAACTTACCCATCCGAAATGGAATTTTTTGGCTAAATTCATTGTTGCTCAGGTTCAAGTAAAACAGCTTCCGATAGTTGCCCAGAGAACCTGGAATTGACCCATTGAATATGTTTGTGGACAGATCAAGATACAACAGCTCTGTTAGTGATCCGAGTTCCAGAGGTATAGAACCTGAAAGATGGTTATTAGCCAAATCCAGCTTGAGCAAAGAAGTCAAATTCCCAAATTCCTTTGGAATCTCCCCAACTAAATGATTTGAAGAAAGATTAAGTTCCTGCAGTCGTGTTGAGTTTCCAAACCCTGGTGGAATGCTACCAGTGATGTCGTTCCCTTCTATTCTTAGGAGTGTCAATTGTGGGTACCTTCCCCAGTTTTCAAAGATTTCACCGTGGAAGTTATTGTTACTCAGCTCCAGGAATGTCAGGTTTGGATAGGTGCCCAAATCTTCAGATATATTTCCACTGAGTTGGTTTCCGCCGATGCGGACTCTGACTAAGCTTGAGCAGTTTTTTAGACTTCTGCGGATCGGACCTGTGAGCTGGTTGTTGAAGATAGTGAAGTTTTGAAGCTTCCCACCTTGGCAAATCTCTGGGAGATTGCCAGAAAACTGATTTTCATGCATTTGCAGCACAGTCAATTTTCTCAAATTGCCAAATTCATGTGGAATGGAACCAGAAAGTCGGTTGGAACTAAGGTACAAAATTTCTAAGTTGGTTAAATCACCAAACGAAGCAGGAATGGAGCCACTGAGTTGATTTTCGCTCAATTCCAGATCAGTGAGGGACGTCAAGTATCCTATTTCTTTAGGAATGGAACCAGAAAATTTATTATTGTAAAGATACAGAAGAGACAGGGAGCTCAGATCACCTAAAGATGCCGGGATTGAGCCAGTAAGGTTGTTGATTTGAAGGCTTAGTCTCTGGAGTGATTTCAAATTTCCAATTTCTTGAGGAATGAAACCAGACAGTCGATTTTTGAACAGGTTCAAAACAGTTAGTTTACTGAAGTTTCCAAAACTGGAAGGGATGGGACCTGTTAGATCGTTTCTATCCATGTAGACCTCAGCAAGATTGATGAGATTTCCCATTTCGGGAGGGATGGACCCAGAAAGGTGATTGTCATAGAGATACAGACGAGTTAAGTTTTTCAGATTGCCCAAAGAAGCAGGAATGGGACCAACGAGACTGTTGGTGTACAAAGCAAGCTCAGAAAGAGACTTCAACTGGCCTATCTCTTGAGGGATTGAGCCATTCAACTGATTCTCTACCAGTTGGAGAGTTTCAAGATTTGTTAGCAGGCCGATTTCTGGTGGGATGTTCCCCGAGAGCGGATTGATGGACAAATCAAGATAGATGAGTTTGGAGAGGGAACCAATTAGAGGTGGGATGGTGCCAAAGAGTTGATTCATGCTGAGATCAATATATGAAAGATTTGGGAATGATAAGAATGAAAAGGTGTAGAGAGTACCATTTACGCTTGAATTTGTAACGACGCTTCCATCAAGGTTGCAAGAAACTCCAAACCAATTGCAGGGGCCGGCGCTTGTTCTCGGAAGTACCCATGAAGTTAGCAGAGAACTGTTTGCGCTTTGAAGGCTGGCTTTCCATTTGAGGAGAGCGTTGGCTTCTTCAGCAGAAGCAGAAGCAACATTGTTTGAAGAAAACGGAGTAACAAAGAGGATTAAGGAAACAATGCAGGCTAGTTTTTCTAAAGATCCCATGGTTTGCCTTTTGATGCATCATAAGCGATGGTTCAAGGCTCTAATTTATACACACTTTTTTCCACAGGTCCTAATCCTATCTCATTCATCAAAAGAGTTTGAATTTGGAAGTCTTCTCCTCCACTTTAATTTTGCACCATGAGTTTCTAGGGATGAAAGATGACCATCGACTGTATAAAGAATTGCGTCTGTTTCACCAAAAGAGAACTGAATAATTTTTTCAACTCCTGTTAAAAAAATTTCTTCATTGCGATTGGAATTTGAATCACACAATTCTGCTAACCACGTGAACGAACTACGCTCTAGTCGTCAAACTGATGAACTGGAAGCTAATCCTTGTCAAATCTACAAACTCAAATGATTAAATACTCGAACTCAAATAATCAAACCCTCAAATTTTAATTTAGACCAATAGTTAGTTGCAAGTGTATTGTTATGGTGTTAAAAACATATAATAGGCACAAACAATTTTGTAGTTTAATAAAGAAATTAGTATTGTTGATTTTAGATAATATAAATTGAGGTATTTTTGAAGAAATTGATGCATACAAAATATTAAAATTATTTTTAAAATTGTACTTGTCTATATCTTTATATTTAAATATGTATGCATACAAGCGCTTTAAAGACGCTCCCGAACTCGAAATAGTTCCACAAATAACGCTCTCGCTCTCGCAGCCGCATAGTGTGATAAGGATGGAATGGTTAGAAAAAAGTGTACGGACTGTGGACTCACATTGTTTGACTATTGTTTGTAGATTTCAAGTTTTTCAGCTATATTATAAATGGTAATTAATTCCCTTGAACTCTGGCTCTGGCCTGTAGACTTGGGCATTGATCTATCATTTTAGTTAATCAAGCACTGGTCAATCTTCCAGTTGCGTTAGTGACACGATAGAATTAAGATATACGGAATGCTATATAACTAAAAAATTCATACAAAATATTTGAATGATGGGTAATGAGAAATCTTGACTAAACTCGAAGCCTACTTTTATTTTGATTACTTAGTGGAAGTCAGTGATGTTTTCATCAAAGGAACTGTTGGGAAGATGCTATATATACGGGACTGAGAGTTTTCATTGAAGTCACAGTTTATCTGGACGAAATTAAATGGCAGTGGAAAGAAATACGCAGTTTGAAATGAAACACAGTATTCTAGCTTTATTTTAAACTGGTTCTTTATAATCCGGAGGTCATATACTTTAACCTTGCTAAGAAAGACTTGGTTGATAACTCTATAGAAAGGAGTTATGGATAGGAATCACTCTTCTTGTTTTTTTTTTTTTTTCCAATGACGTGGCAAAACTTTTTAAAGGTCGGCCCCTTTGAACTCACCTCTAGTGAGTAAACTTTCTCGGAGGCAGTGATAAAGTCAAAAAATTAATTCAGGGGGACAACTATTAATCACAATTAAAAAATTTTTTACTTGACATTATATATACATATAATGTAAATAAACTTTATGTAATATATAAATGGACCTTTAACATAAAATAATCGTTAAGGGGAAAATTTATAAACTTTTAGGAAGATATTGAAAAATATTTTTAAAACTGTAGGTAAAAAATATAATTTTTTCAAAATTTGAGGAGACATTTATAAATTTTTAGGTGACAAATTGAATAATATTTCTAAAATCTTAAAAATAGAACTTTTCAAAACTTCTAGGGGCAAATTAAAAATTATTTTATAAATTATAATTCACAAGACAATTAATAGACTTTGGAAGTCTTCTGTTTTTGTCCATTACTCTCCGCTACCCCCATTGTGTTTGAAGTGTGTTTCACGATCACGGTCAAGGTCCCCCAGAGGTCGACGTCATTGCTTTATTGTCTTGCTCTGTGAAATTTTGCATTTAGAACTGCAAAAGGACTACATGAATGTGTAGTTCACATTCATAAAAACTCCAACATTTCATCAAGACTAAAGACTTAAGGGTCTACTCTTTCTAAGATCTTAAATTTAAAATCTCTTATAGCCTGTTTAGAACTTGAGAAAGGAAAAGAAAAATCACCGTTTACTTTACTTTTCCTATTTGATTCTACCTAAGAGGAAAAGGAAAGGGAAAATGAGAAAAAATAGAGAGAAAATTTTAAATCACTCTCTGTCTTTCTCTCTCTTTTTTTCTTCCACTTTCTTCTCATTTTTTTCACAAAACCAAATAGGGAAGGGAAAAGGAAAGGAAAGTAGTTTTGCTTCATTTTCTCTTTCCCTCACTTTTCCTTCCCTTCCCTTCCCTTCCCTACCCTCCCCTCTCCCAAGTTCCAAATGCGCTATTAAGTGCTATCAACTTTTTGGGGTCACCCCCAAGGTCTTTAACCCGATAA
This sequence comes from Euryodendron excelsum, assembly GCA_033060915.1. Lineage (NCBI taxonomy): Eukaryota > Viridiplantae > Streptophyta > Magnoliopsida > Ericales > Pentaphylacaceae > Euryodendron > Euryodendron excelsum. Next base: position 10,043,070 of record CM065389.1, on the reverse strand, counting down.
TTACCCAATTTGTGTGGAACGGGGGGATTGCACTACTCCGAGATTAATCGAAGTGCACGCAAATTGGTCTGGACACTCTATTAACTAAATAAAAAGAAAAACTACATGAATGTGGATACGACCTAGTGGACGAGTGATGTCTTATGAGAGTTTGCAATGATAGTACCTACAAACATCTATTCATGTCATGTGAAAGATCATAGGAATACATGAGGCATATATAACTTATTTAAGATAATTCTCAATTCATCCAAAATTGTTATTCATGCAAATTTAAGGCAAAAAGTATTTAAGAAAGAATTACATAAGAGTCTACTAACAATGACATACAACTCAACTGTCTCAAGTTTATGCAATTATATCATTTATGCTTCGATTCAAATCTCGCTAGTCATATACTCACAAAGAACATGAACACAAGGCTCTTTACATGGAAAGCTCATCATAAGAGTAAATGTAAATGAAACATCAAAAGAGTAATCCCATATCAAAAACCACACAGATGTAAGGGTATCGACTTGGCATAGTTTCGTGAAAAAATATTCAAAGTTTTAAGTGTTAAATAGAGAATTGACATGTAATGACCTATACTCAAAAGATTTACCAATTTTGTCTATATTCTGCATAAGTAAGGTCATGTAAAAGAAGAGTCATGAATAAGGAAAAAATAAGAAAAAGGGTAGAAAGACTTAAAACATGCATTGTACACGCCATGTGATGATCAATAAGCATACACTTTTAATTTCTTAACTTTTCAACAACATTGTTCTTTGTCTTCTTCTTCTTCTTCTCCCACTTTTATATTTTATTTCTTTTTTTTTTCAATTCAATTGCTATTTCTTTTTCTTTTTTTTCCTTCCGCTTATGTATTTTTTTCTCTTTTTGTTTTTCATAGAACTTTTAATATTGCAAGCTTGCATAAGCAATGATATCCAATTTTCATCATGGAAAGTATCTCAACAATGTCATGCTTTTTTCAAAGATCATATGTGTACGAGTATCAAGAGAAAAAAACTAGACATGAATGGCTCAAAAGGAATAGAATAGCCTAACTTAGTACCCAAAATACGTCAAGTTAGAAATTCAAGAGAGTATAAGTGTCAATAACTATAGCTATTACTGTATATATAACTCAAAACCAAGTATAATGAAGCTATTAAAAGAATGAAAGATCAATAAATTATCCTTGAGTATATATATCCACACCGAAAAAAGATAAATTGACTCTAAAGCTCACAAAATAAAATCTCCACCTTTTCAAGATATGCATGCACAAAGAATCAACATAAGAAGTTATATAGCATGATAATGCACAATGCTGTAATCTCTATCTTATAATGTTTTTATGACAAAAACTTGCAATGCATCATAATAACAAGTTATATCAACAATTAAGCCCAAGTATAATCCAATGGATGACTAAAAAATCCTCAATGTAAGATAGCAATGACATGAATATAGCCATGTGTAAGCACCCCGCTTTTTGCCTACTCAGTAATTTTCAGCTCAACTAGACTCACATTCAAACTTCACAAACACATTCAAGCCCAAACCGGCTTCCTAGATTCAATCCAGCTAATCAACCGGTTCACAGGCCCGCCAGGCCCAATAGAAGCAAAATGACCAAATTACCTTTAGAGCATTACTCGGTCCAATTTCAATTGGCACGTCTTTTTAAAGATGGTAAGTCTATATTTCAACCTCAATTCCAGTTCCAATTCCAATCTAGACCAGTCAAACTCAATTCAGCATGTCTTTCGAGAAAGTTGATCCCTCTGAAGGTAAGTCCATTCAGTACTGCATGTTCATCGAAAAAGCACAAAACCTCTCGGAACGATAAGTCCCCTCATACCAGTCAACCGGGACAGAACCTATGTCCCCGAGATGGTAGAGCGGTTCACTTCTGGCACCTGCTAGCCCACCAACATAAAATGTCTGATATTTGACACATTAATCGGAAAAGTACTTAAGGCCCCGAGACGATAAGACCATCCAGTAGTTTTTCGAGATCAGAAAGTCTTCAGAATGAACGCACATCGTCAGAGTGATGAAAACGCTCACAAACATCGCATCCATCAGAGTGACGAAAATACTCGCAAATAGGTCGACATCAAGAAAGCCAACAAATGCCCTATGTCACGGGACCGAACACGCCTCTTGGCTGTTGCACGTTTATTGGAGGACGGGATACCTTTGGAAACCAACTTGTCACACACTGTCAAAGTAACGAAAACACTTAAAATCCAAGTTAACACCAGTGCCTGCTAGCCCATTTCGGTGAAAAATGACAAAAACGCCCTAGCGAGCCCTATTCGCGTACTTCTCGAGAAAGTACCTAAGACCTCAAAGCAGTAAATCCACCCTTCCAAGATTGTCCTAAAGATAATCTAGCATGTTCTAGTGTTTTCCAGTCATCTCTGGATCGATTCCTAGAGCATCTGGTTAAAATGACCATTTTGCCCTTAGGCATCCAATCGCCTCTAGAAACCACACCGGCTGTGGGTATCAAACCGATTACCTTCTGGGAATGCTTATAACAGTATCTCAACCTTTCAGTACCTTTCCAGACCATTCTGAGTCCGTTTTGGTACACTCAATACGAAATGACTGTTTTGCCCCTAATAGGCTAGTCACATCCCGTTGACCACACCGGTTATGGGTATCAAACCGTTAACCTTCTAGGATACTTTTAACAGTATTCCCAACTCTCTAGCACTAATGTAGTCAACCGATCAAGTCTGAATAATCATTTTGCTCCTGAACGCTCATTTATCCTATTTCTCCATATCGGCTCTAGTTATCAAACTGGTTACCTCTGAGGCACTCTTTTAAGGGTTCTCATGCATTAACGACTAAGTCTCGCTACTCAAAACCTTCCATACCATTCCCAAACTTTTCGGAGTAACTCCTAGTAAAGTCAGGCCAAAAATTGCATGGTAATCACTAGGATAGTTGCCCAAATCTTCTGTCTTGCGTCTCAAGGGTCAAAAATCTGTTTTTTGCCAACCTAACAACTTTCATAAGGGGGTGGCACCACTAGTACACGTGCCAAGCCAAAATTAAGCCTAGCGCCCCTGTAAGTGATGCCAGGGTCAATTTTGGTTGCCTATAAATATAGGCCACCCCCCACTTTATTCTAGGTTCGAAAAATAGCTCCAGAAACTCTACCTCTTTAAAAACAGCCTTCGAGTTTTCTCAAAACCCTAATTCCTTCAAGCTTCTCTCCAAACCCTAGCCTTCATACACTCTAAACACTTATACGTCAACCTCCCATTACCATTAAAGATCAAGTGCTGTATATTCAAAGCTCTCAAAGTGCAAGTATATTGAAGCAAACAAAGCAATAAGAAGATAAGGTGAGTTTTTCTATTTAGTTTATACAATTCCCCTTCTCTCTCTTCTCTCTCCTAGTCCACTTGGACTATTCTCTATTTTAATCCTCATCTTCTACCCCCTCTTTTTGTGTGCTTGAAACAAAGGACCTCTCAGTTCATGCATAGAAAGGCCTTGGAGGAAGTCACCGGGTCAGGGATTTTATTCAAGATTCAACCTAAGACGGTGTGGGTTTGGCCCCCTTAATTATGTGGTGAAACCTAACCTTCTATATTCATGTCTTTATTGCTGGGGACTGCGAAATTTTTCACGACCTGACTATAGTGCATACGCATACTACCAAAAATTTTGATCTAATTAACAAAGCCTAATCTACGTGATTAGAATCATATCTTCGAGATCTTTCTGGTTTGATCCCGAATAACAAGTATCAGCAACAAGTACGAATCAACTGCTCGAACTCAACCTTCAGACTTCTTATGTATCCCTCGTATACACCTTTCTCTAGAGATAGTGGGCTTGCCACTGTTAGGGTTTCTCTTCCTCACAAAAATGTGTATCTCTCAATTATGAGCAAAAGATGTAACCCTAGCTGCTCTTAGAGTGCGTATGTATAGAGGCTACAACAGGGACCATAGGATTAGTGTGACTAGGGCTTCCTACGCAAATAAGGATTCCTAATCCAACAAGGATTAATCCTTATTTACGTAAATCATAATTTATACCACTAATAAATTATAATTGCACTCCCTGTTATACTAGGAATTATATTTCGAGCTCCATATTATTAAATATTTATTTATCTCCCCATGTTAAGATTACAGATACCCATCTATTAAATTAAATTACTGACAATTAAATTTAATAGACTTATTTAATTCCTTGAGACCTTCCACTTAACTTATTTGATATGTCGGATTCATAATTCACCTGCAGGATTTGACATAATCAAAACTTATAAGCTTCCTCAATGGGGTATCATCAATCCCTATACCAGGACGTAGATTCCATCAATAATTAATATTCATCATACACATAATATTATTATCCAACTCACTGAGTTTATTGACCCGCAAAGAATTTCACTCTTCTACGAATCAAAACAATAAACACTACATGCACTTGTCTATTTATTATATTAGGATTAAGAGCATAAGCACTCATAATAATCATGAGGTATTAATTGTTTTATATAGTCAGTATAAAAACAATTACCTCAATACTGTCCTGTTCAATACACAGAAAGTGTACTAGTGCAAGGAGTTAAAACTATACCGCTCCACATAGTCAAGACAGAACTATTAAAATCTTGTACTACAGTCCTGCTGATGGTGTGTCCAGTTCCATCTAAGACTATGAATAATAAGCTTATATTTCATAAGAACCGATGATCTGATCTTCCGTGTGTAAGCCGTATTCTACACACCAAATCATCTACTATATAGAATAAGAGACACACATGCATAATCACTAAATAAATAACGCAATGCAAACATTGCTCACACAGATTCTCATTGAAATGGAACAACTAATTTATTAATAAATACTAAAGCCATTACACAAAGTATGCTTTTTAGTATAAATTCCTAACATTTATTGCATTATGGTTGTCAAGTTTATGCATTGCATTTAATATCACGTTCAAAAGCTTTCTTTAAAACTTGCATCTAGAAAAATCATTTTCAAATTTGTTTTCAAAACTACAATCTTAAGATAATTCTAACCATTTCATGGTTATGGTTGTTTTAGGAAAATGTTACATTCAATGAGACCATCAAGGTCCATATTAGGGTTTCAAACCCTCGTTGTTTTCAAAACCATAACCCTAAGATGATTCTAACCATTCTATGGTTAGAGTTGTTTTAGGAAAGTGTTACATTTAATGAAACCATCATGGTCCATATTACGGTTTCAAGCCTAGTTGTTTTCAAAATCACAACCCTAGAATGGATCTAGTCTTCTCATGATTAGAGCTGTTTTAGGAAAGTGAGATATTTAAGAGACTTCCAAAAGTCTATATTCAAATATTTCTAAAATAGTGTTGTAAATCTACTTCCTAAAAGTCCTTTTCAAAAACTCTTTGTCTTGAAATCTAAGTCAAAACCTTAGAGGACATGTCTAAGAAACCATAACTTTCCAAAGCAGAGTTCACATAAAATCATAGATTTCTTAATTCAAAAGTCATATGAAAAGATAGATTTCCAAAAAGAAAACTTTCATTTTTCAATCAAAATCCAATCTTTCCAATTCAAAGTGCCTTGCATAAATCCTAGATCCTAAGATTCTTTAAATCCCAAGTTACTTTAAACCTAGGTCAAATGACACACCCCCAACCCAATTAGACATTAATTATGTCACATTAGGTGAGACGGGAATGCACAGGTTACCGTACCTACGAACAACATCTTAACACCTATCCGACAAAGAACGCAGCGGAATATAATAATAATGAGAAAGAAATATAACTCCAAGATACATCAAAGAAAACCACAAATTATAGATACATTACCAATTGGAAAATAATCTATAACACCCTCCAAATTTCTCTACCATTATACATTGTTAATACATAACATAACACCAAGACCCAACATCTCATATAAAACACAACCACACCAAGACTTAACGTCATTTATATAAAATACAACCAAGAAACCAGAAGTAAGACAATGGAGCTCTCCCAATCCCCAAGACGCGACATCCTGACATTGGCATGAATGCCACCACGACAAGGACCAAGACTACAGTGAATTGAAGTCCCTTTTTGCTCACCTATCAAAAAGTCTGTGTGGGTGTGAGCTAAAAGTTAACGTGCTGATAGTAGATAATCAAACTTATAAAGAATGATAAATATAATCACAGAATCAACCATCAATGAATAATCCATCACCCAATGATATATAATCATTTATAAAACACCAATATCGACAATATGTAATCATCCTCTCATCACCACTAACAATGTAATGTACGTCATGAAATGTAATGTCTCTTATGATGTAATGAATGAAACACCCACATGTGCGCACAATTTTAGATAACGTTGGCCTAATATATCGATGGCGCGTTATCAATGAGGCCCCACATCGGCACCCTATTTAGGTTAACCCCACATCGGTTAAACCTTAGGTTAGCCCCACATCGGCAAAACCTTCCTCCATGTAATGCAATGCAAGACATAGGATATGGATGGCATGCAATGCCACCTCCACCTCTTATATGACCTCATCAATAGCACCGCATTTATAACTACATCAATTTCATCACATATATAATCTCATCAATAGTATGTTATATATAATCATCAAGTAACTCCATATGGACAAGACCATCACAATCAACACCAATGTTCATATCAAGACAACAATACACCAATATAGATAATATGACAAACAATATATTAATTCAATATGAAGATCAATATCCTTAATCCCACAATCAACACTAATATTCATAATATTACAGCAAATATATTCATTCAACATGAATGAGACTATCTTAAATCCCACCTGTCACCGCACTCACACCACTGTATGATTAGTCCTTGGTTGATGTTGATGGCTCTTGTCCTCGGTGAGCCCCTATCACCTCAACTATGTTAGTTTAAGAATTCCAACAATAATAATAAATATAATGTATACATAACCTCAATTAAACTCCCAATGTAATGCAATAGCTGAAAAATACCAAAATACACTAAGTCCTCTAATCTGCCAAAATTGACACGGGCCTCATAATCTGAACATAACTTCGTAAGCTTATACCCAAAACTTTCTAAACTTTAGGAACACAAAATGAACATCTCAAAGAGTATCCAGACCAAATTTTATATTTTTTTGAACATGCCTAAGTATTTATTTTGTATTTTCTAAAACATGGCACGGCTATTGAATTTAAGTTTCTGTTCTACAACAGATAGTTTATCTTTGATAAATTAGTAACATAGGTAAACGACATCTAAATGACCTAAAATTTAGTACAGATTATCATCAACCTTTCTCCTAGATACAGTAAAAATTTCATAAGTTTTGAGCCACTCTAACTTGGTCGAATACTCTATCAAACCAGAGGTTACAGATCTGGGCAGATCTGTGCAAATCTGGGCATCAGAATTCTACAATGGCAGCTTAACTTCGAAAAATTATCATAATTCAAATATTAAACATTTTTAGCTAAAACTAAAGCCCCCAAATTTCCCTAAGATCTCAAAGTTTACGTGTACAAAAATTCAACTCGGAATAAGATGTTTAGATAGGCTAAACAGCCTCTGAAATTGACTGTTTCTGTAGATTCTCGCAGCAGAAACTTCTCCAACTTTGAATATAGTTTTCTCTCTCAATTCTTAACCAAACTAAGCAAAATTTAAGCCTAAAGTGAAGGGTTTTTGGTGCTTTTTTCAACCATGATCTCAGAATTGAGATCAAACCTTGTTATGGTATTGAAAACAGGGTTCGAAAGTTGCTGCTCCTACCCATATTCTGGGTAGCAGCCATAAAGCACTCACTCCCTTTTCCTCCTCCATCTTCCTCCTTCCATGACAAGGATACATATATAATATACAAAATACATACATCATACACAAATATGGAACTCACCTTGATAATTGCAACCAATCCTTCCCTAGGGTTTTCCCTCTCTTCTCTTTCCTCTTCCTCTCCTCTTTTTCCTTCTTTTCCTTTCTTATCTTTTTGTTCTCTCCCTTGGTCTCTTTTCCATCAATCTCTCTCTCTCTCTCTCTCTCTCTCTCTCTCTCTCTCTCTCTCTCTCTCTCTCAACTTGTTAGATAAAAGCCTTAGGTGTCACCCATTCCTTTCCCCCACCATGACCTATTCACTAGCTGACTAAGTGCCACACTCATATTGGTAGGTTATTTAATTCAATTAATTACTTAGGGTAATTACTTAAGGTCATTAATTAAACTCATTAAACATAAATGAATAATTTACATACCGCTTAACCATGCAATATATGTAATTTACTTAATTATGGAATTATGAGATTAGGATCTGACATCAAACCTCTTCAAACTCAACTTTTCAAATTCAATTTTTCCTAAATCAAATCTTTCTTAAAATGGGAACTTTCCTAAAATAGAGCTTTCCTAATTCAAAACTTTCCTAAGTTCAAACTCTCCAAATTCTAACTTTACAAATTTTTCAAATAAAATCTTTTCCAATCTTTCTAAAATAAAACTTTCCTAAAATAAAACCTTCCTAATTCAAAACTTTACTAAAATCAAACTTTGTAAAATTAAACTTCTCAAGAGCATGTTTAAACCCTAGGTTATCTAAATCCTACGATACCTAAGCCCTAGTTTAACCCTAACCCTGAGTTAGGAAACTTCAACTCTTTTCTAAGTCTTAAGTTAAAATCAAGATGGTTTTTAAACCCCAATTCAAGTCAAGATGATTTCGAAGTTCAATCCAAAGTTTTCAAGACATGTTCAAGTACTATTTCAAAGTTTAATTTCAAATTTAAGTTTCATTGCAAAGTCAACTCCAAGTTCGATTTCAAATCAATGTCAATTTTAAATCAAAGTTCAATTTTAAATCTTCCAATCAAAGTTCAAATCAAAACCTTTTCAAGTCAAACTTTTTAAAGGCCACAAGGTGTCTTTTCAAATCAAACAAGGCCCCAATGTGCCTATTTTCAATCGGACCCCGAGTCCAAACTATGACTGACCTGATTCCTAACAAAGAGATACATAAGCAATCCTCATGTGTGCGGTCACTTCCTTTTTTAAAATTACAATTTTCTTTTTCAAAATTTCTCTCCAGATTTAAATTCTTTTTATGCACTAGCATATCATGCATCACATCATCCCTAAAGTGGTGACACAAATCTCTTTTGAAACTTTTTAAAGTGGATATAATTGGACATTTTGTAACTAGAGATTCTAAATGAGTGAACCTAAGGTGATAAGATATGTAGGCACCACAAGGGTGGGATAGGGTGATAACCTAGTGCATCTTCCTTATAAGTAACCAACCCCCAAACCTAGAATCACTATTTTCAAAGACCAAAACGGAGTCATTTTTCTAAAAGGGCGTAAATCTTTCCAGAGATTGTCAAACAACCTATTTTCTTAAAAACCTTTTCGAGAGGAAGTTTTTGTTCAAATGTTTTCTAAAAGCCCTAAGTTTGATCTTTGGACTATGCTTAGTTTTAGGTGACTTAACTCACCTTAACAAAGTTAGGGGGTGACTCCAAAACTTTTTCTTAAAGCCCTTATTCAAATGAATTTCTAATTCAAACCTAGTCGCACTTGTCCTTCTAGGAGGATGAGTTCTAATGAGAGAGTACTGTGTGTATTTCCCACACTCGAGTGCAAAAACTGGGGCGCGACACTATGGTTCTCACAAAATTCTCCTAAACACATCCATCATCAATAATACAAATCAATGAAAATATGAACAAATGTGCTAAAGATACCAACCATGATACTCAAAACCATAGGATATCTGTACCGAAAGAATCTCAAGTGTATGAAAGATAAAAAAATATAAAGCAACACCTAAAACTGATCCATAAAACATGACAAGGTTTGAAGTATAATAGACTAAGATAGCAACATAACAAGTACATAGGAAAGATAACACAAAATATATCCACTAATGTGCAAAAGAGTTTTAGATACGTATGATGAAATAATATGCAAAGTACACGGTATCTAAACTCTATCTAATCATCAAAGGCCTCATCATCAGCAGGTGGTGGCAGCGACTGCATATGTCGAATGAGAACCTTCATCTGATCTAAAGTACCCTATTGAAGTGCCATACGACCCTCTAGCATAATAAGATGATCCATATGTGCCTCCTGTGTAGTTGCTCTCGTCACCGTGGTAGCCTCAATCATCTCAATCGCAAGTCCTTGCTAAACAAAGGCCTGACTCTGCTACTCTGATATGACAATATGAGCTGCCAATGTCTGAGACTGTTGTTCAAGTCTAGCTAAAATAGTTTGTAACACCAGAATCTGCATGGCCATCTGCTGCTGAAATGCCGATCCAGGTTGTTGTGGCTACTGACGCTCGGGCTACTGTGCCTACAACTATTAAAAATGGGACTTTTTATGATGGCAACTTGCCATCGCAAAAGGAATTTTGCGAAAGCCATGCGACGGAAAATTAGCCGACACAAAAAAGGGGGTTGCAATAGGCTTTTGCGATGACCAAGTTTTTTGTGATAGCAAACTAGTCGTCGCAAAAGCCCGACGCCCAACCTAATTTTTTTCACGATGGGAGGAGCCATCACCAATGGCCATTGCAAGAGCTAGTATTTGCAATGACTATGTAACCATTTGCGATGGGGAAAGTCGTTACGAAAGCTAGTTTTTGTGACAGCTGTGTAGCCATCGCAAAAACTCGTGGATTAAGTAACTCTTCTGTGACAGCTATATGCCATCGCAAAAAATATTCTAGTCGTCACAAATATCCTTGTCTATTTTTTAAATATATATTTTTTTAATTTAATTTTCTATAATTCTTGTATACCCTAGCATAAACAATAGATAAATCTTATTCATCATATAATTACGTAAATCAATAAATATATTCATTCACCAAAAGATAAATATAAAAAATGAAGTTCATATATATATAATATTAATCCGCATCATCCATACATTCAAAATGTAAAAACATAAAATAAACTAACGTCAATGCATCGAACCATCCAAACCAGTTTTTTTTCATCCAAAATACACAACCTACTGTCCAAAATCAATACATCAAAAAATACTCAAAAATATTCATTGACTGGGCACTCCATCAATCCCCACCATGAACAACAACAACCTACTCCTTCTTAATAACTTGAGTAAAAAAAATAAAACAATAAAAGCGTACTTAATTAAATAGTTAATATATATGGATGTGATTAATGGAAGAAAAAACACAAGAAATAAAGCTGTAAAACCTTGAAACTTAAGATTTTTAAGTTTAACGTGTCCTAAAATAGAAAAAATGTTCCAACTCTTAAACCGGGAATCTCGCCAGTATTCTGTCAGTCCCACACGTCACCCATGCCTACACTATGCTACATACCATGTTTGGGACCGTTCCGATGCCGTTTGGGGATTTTGAGCTGTAAAACCCGAAACTTAAGAATTTAAAGTTTAATGTGTTCTAAAATAGAGAAAAAAATATTCTTCCAATCATCAGTGCAGCTTGATTAAACTGACTGAATGTCAACAAGTCAAGAGGAATAAGTCTTCAATGGCCTTCGCAGACTTCCAATGTTCCGCATTTGAAAACAATGAACTGAATGAATGTTGCCAATTCATTTGTTTTATTTCTCCTTAACTTTGCAACATTTTTTTCTTTTTTTTTTAATCATTACTCTCACTTCTAGATTGCTTCAGGTAGACCCTAGCATTGCTACAAGGTAATATATGGGCATCCAGTTTTGAAGCTTACTAGCCTTAAGCTGAACTTGCATTTTCATGTCACTATGATTGCTGTAGTACTTTGGATTAAGACCTAATGACATGCATTGATGCATTCACAGCCACATTTATTATAAATAGCACTATTATGTATTATGAAAATGTCTAAAAGTAACACCACTTGTTTTTTAAACGGCAAATGTCATTTCCAAGAAAATAATAAAATGCACAAATACAAACGTTAAAGAAACTATCTTACATTAGAAGTTTGATCTGATATCCCATCTAAATCAAAGAAAAGGGCACCAAGAATGTGAGCAACCTGTCAAAACACCAACCACACACCTAATAAACAAAAGGCAAAATAATCAAAACCTGTTAAACAAATTAATTAGAGTAGAACCTAAAACTATTTGAGACATAAAAACTTACATAAGAAATTTTAATTCTATACCAAAGAAAAAAAATGCTTAGAATATGAACAGACAGTATAATTATCTAGTTGGAGTTGCATGTAACAACAAATTAGTATGAAATAGTTCAAGAGTATAATCACAGTCAATACCTGATATTCTAGAAGTGGATTCCACTGTTCATTTGGCATGTACCAGGAAGCGTCCAATACCTGAAAAAGTAAATAATGAAATAGTGTGATAATGACCATCATGTAAAAAAAAAATGCATTCAAACTCAACAAATTTTCAAGGGTACTTTAAACTATAATAGATGTTCTGAGTAAGAATAAATACCACAGGCAATCAATTGAGTTTTTTGCCTAACTAACACTATTTTCAAAAATTATTTCATATCTAACAGTATTTTGAAAATAATTCCTATTATAATACTCTCTTGCCATGTCATCCCTACTGTATCCCAAAAGCTTCTTTCTTTATATGAACTTTTTAACCTAAAACTAAATTCAAATCATAAATTATACATACATACAAACATGTGGTCCTTTGGAGGGAGATAGAAATAACCTAAAGAAAATCAATTGAGGTTGGTGGAGGTTATGGAGGGCAACAGTGGGGGCACTGGTGGAGGGCAGCAACGACAGTGCTAGTGGAGGGCGACGGCAACCACGCTAGTAGAGGCTAGGATTTTTGGCTTCCAACATAAAAGAGGGGATTGATTACGACGAAGGCAGCACTGGTGGGGGGCTAAGGCGAAGGAGGTGATGATGCTGGGTTCACGTGAGAGAGACAAAGAAAGAATAGAGGGCAAGAGAGAGAACCTGGCCTAGGGTTTTTAGGAGAGGAAGAAAAGAGAGGGAAAGGGAAACATAAGTCTTGCCCAATGAAACTTTAGACTTATAATAGAGCAACTCACCTCCTTTATCTTCTCTTTCGATTTGTCTTTGTGACTTGGTATGTAGACAACGACAATTGTGGTGACAGCACTTGGGGAGAACAACAAGGGCGGCGATGGTGCTATTGAAAAACAGTAGCTATGTGATGGGGGTTGAAGGTGGAGAATGAAGGAGATGCCTGCACCACCGGTGGAGGCTGAAGGTGGTGGTAGTGGTGGTGGCTTGGTTCAAGTGAGATAGAACCGTGTGAGATAGAGAGAGAAAAATGGTGCCTAGGGATTTTGATTGAGAAAGAGAGAGACAGAGAAGAGGGGGACAAAAAAAAGAGGGGGGAGGGGAAATTTTGAGCCCTGAGCTATACCACGTCGTTTCATTTAACATTTGTGATGGTAGACCGCCGTTACAAAAAAGTTGTCGTGAAAGGCGCCTATTTGCGACAGAAGCTTAACCATCGCAAAAGTAAATTTTTGTAACTGTACTTCTGATGGCCATTTCCCTATCGCAAATAGTGTTATTTGCGACCGAAAAGTAGCCATCGCAAATACTCCCATCACAAAAACCCCAGTTTTTAGTAGTGTACCCAAGTTGCTCTACATGTAGTGCCTCAAGCTGCTACTCATGCAAATGTGACTTAGACCATCACACTCTTAACCTATCTATCGACTGCTGCTAACCAAGCCAAATCAAACTAGAAATACCAACTACCCCAGCCTGCTCGATCAATCCAATAAGCATGCACCCAAAAGGGATGGATCCTTGAGGTCTAAGATGCGTATACTTGTAGTACAAAATAGAAAATATATATTAGGGAAGATCGATTAACCTACTCATGCCTATAGCCCACAACAGTATAACCCTCACTCGACTCATATCGGTATGGCAAGCAATAGGAAGGAACGAATGGTAGGAAAATAGAAACAAGGGCCTATAATGAAGAGCTAAGACTCTCTTCGACAACTACCGACGTTGTAACCACAGTGTCCCAGCAACACAGACCTTTGTTGTTACGACATCAAAATTCGGAGCCCCTATAAATAGGAAACTAAACTGGGCACCCGGGACTCTAAGAATTTGGAAAAACTGGGCTATGATGTTAGGATTAACAATAATCTATCACCCTCTAACCCAGGACTTTATCCGCTCATGACCCGGACTAATCACAGTACACCGAATGTCCGCTATGAACTCGATGATAAGCAAAAAACCACAAGTACCATGAAATATGGCGAAGGGAGTCCACTGCCTAGTAGCAAACTTCTCCTCCCACCTATAATCCCCTCTAAAGTCGTGTAATGTAAAGAATCTCTCTAAAAGGTCCCCTCTCGTACTCCAAGTCTCGGCGAAGGCATTATATGCTTCCTCACTAATGAACCTAGCCACATCATAGACCGAGGGTGGCTCAATAGCCTATCCCTGTCCAGCTCTACCACCTTGGCCATCTCTACCAGCCATTACAGTATATAATAAGAAAATAACTAAATACCCTCTAAACTATGAAAAGAATGTAAGGAAAGATCAAGAGGAATACCTAGAATGGTAGGAAAGGACAAGGACGAAGTGTAGGCTTGTGCTCGCATCCAGCAGGGCCTTGCTATCTTAGAAAAGCTCAAAAAACTCTCAAAAATGACTCTTAGCTCATTTGAAACGTGTTTAAACTCAAATCAAACGCTCCTATATATAGGATTGCTCAACCATCAAACAACCGTTCAAACGGTTCGTTTGAACACGCGTTTGACGCTTATTAAATGAGCGTACTGCTGATGTGGCACTAACATCATACTTTTGAATAGCTGATGTCACCATTCGAATGAACTGCAAACGCCCTTCTGACAGGATGAATAGCTCTCTGAATCTTTCTAACCGGCTTTTGACCTAAGTCAGACAGTGAAAATAAGCCTATGAAGTTTTTGACGTGAAATATTGTTTGACACATCGTTTGAACTCCCTAATCCACCATTCAAATGCCAAGATCCACCGGTTGAATGGATGACGTGTGTTGATGTCACGTGTTCGAACGCCCTTTGTGTCCGTTTAAACATCCTTTTTCAGTTTCATCCGATTTCATCCTTTTTAAGCGTGGATTCCTGTTTCAAGTAAAATGAACTAAGTTAGTACGAGTTAGAGCTAAAACTAAGCAATTAATCCTACTCTAGGTCTAACAAAAAACTAATTAAGGCATATAGAATTGCACTTTTAGAGTACAATCACACCCCCCAACTAGCTTTTTGCCAGTCCCAATCAAAATACTAAAAACTTAAAGATATCTCCACTTTTGTGGGAGTGGCGAGTGCATTTAGCATATGCACCAGACCTTTAAACCCCTAGTAGACGAGTGGTGTCTCGTGAGAGTTTTCAATGATGACACTCACAAACATCTATTCATATCATGTGAAAGATCATAGGAATACATGAGGCATATATAACTTGCTTAAGATAATTCTCAATTCACCCTAAATTATGATTCATGCAAATTTAAGGCATAAAAATCTAAGAAAGAATTACATAAGAGTGTACTATCAATGACATATAACTCAACTGTCTCAAGTTCATACAATTATATCATTGATGCTTCAATTCAAATCTCACTAGTCATACACTCACAAAGAATATGAACACAAGGGTCTCTCCAAGTATAGCTCATCATAAGAGGAAATGTAAAATGAAACATTAAAAGAGCAATCCCATTTCGAAACCTGCATAGATGTAATGACCTATACCCAAAAGAATTATCAACTTTGTGTATATTCCAGATAACTGAGGCCATGTGAAAGAAGAGTCGTGAATAAAGAAAAAAAGGGGGTAGCAAGACTCAAAACTTGCATTGTACACTACATGTGATAAGGGTGCACAAAGAAACCATAAAACTTGAGAACCAACCCAGCCTCTATGGGTTGGTTTGGTTCAGGTCTGTTAAGGGTTTAGTTCGGTTTTGGGTCTGAAAAATATCAACCCGATAAATTTGGTTATGTTCCTGGATTTGTATATTCTGGACCCGAACTGACCCAACCCGATATGATAATAAACAAAATAGATCAACTTTATGATAATTTCTGGCTTTGTTTTTATTGTTATGAATCATGATCCTTAATCTGCACGTAGATTTTGGAGCCGTGACAATCCAGTCCCAAGGATTTTCTCAAGCTGAAATAAATTACCCATCTAAAATGGAATTTTTTGGCTAACATTGTTGCTGCTCATGTTCAAGTGAAATAATTACCAATAATTCTCCAGAATACCCAATATTGGCCCGCTGAATCTGCTTGTGGACAAATTAAGATAAAACAACTTAGTTAGTGATGCAGAGATCAATGAGGGAAAATACACATCTCACATCTCAATAATCTAGTTGATTTTCTATGCAAAGTACTATGAATATGGCAACTACTAGTTGTTGATTCTAAAACGTTAATATACCAAGAATAATAGGAATTAAAGACAACTCTCAATATTGAAAAAAAAAAAAACGAAGCTTACTCATGGGCTCTTGGCAAAGCTAATATTGCTTTGTTTATAATTTGAGTAGAAACCCAATTAAAACACTAAACATGCAAAATTAAGATAATTACCAAACAACAAAAATATATCATATTAACTATGATAACTGAACGTTTAGGATCATCAACGTAGAATTAAAAGAATCAAAGCTGACTTTTAAAAATAATTGCAAAATCAGATCTTCTTGAAATAACAAATCTGCCCAATTGAAGGCCTAATTTATTTCCAATCAGATCACCATATTGTACAAGATTCTGAGCTTGAGTTTCATAATTTCTATTGCTACCTTCTGATGTTTTTCCACCTGTAGACACCAACGGACACAAGGGGCATGACCCCATCCCCTAAAACTTTCAAAATTCAGTATACCTCACCTCATATAGATTTTTGGATATTTCTAATAAAATACAGGGAATTGATTGCACTCCAAAAGTGCAACTATAAGACCTTAACTTGTGCTTTGTTATCCTTAGTTTAGAATTGTAGACATCTCTTTAGTTATATTCTAGAACTAAATAAGTTTGTTCTGATTTCTATAGGAAATGGAGCTAAGAAGGATGCCAAAAGCAAGGAACACTGTTGTGGTCGTCCAAACACCGTTTGGATGCTAGTTGCAGGAAGGAGGGAAGCTTGCAGAAGTTGGTATCTAAAGCGGTTGTCCAGAAGCTGTTCGGACGATGGGTCGAGATTTAGAGAGTTGATTATGGACTTGCAATAGCAGTCTAGACGCCGTCCAGACGTTGAAGGATTGTCGTCTGGACGCCGTTTGGACGACTAGCGAAGGATTTTTAGGGATGAAGATTTCACCGTTCGGACAACCAAAATTGCACTAAAATCGTCGTCCGGACGATGCCCCAGCCCAGCTTTGAACTTTGTAGTTTCTTTTTTGGTTTAGAACTCAAGATTAGCATATAAATACTTGTAATTCTCCCCATAGGAGGGGATTTTATTTTGGGAGTAATTTGAAGGATATTTTGAAGAGGCTTGTAAAGGTTTTCATTCAATCTTTATGAATTTCTTAACAATTTCAATCATGAATTCACATATGTTCTTCGTAGTGATGTTTCACTAAACCTAACCTTATGTTCAATTGTGATGGATGTTTGATATATCTTTGGTGAATCATTAAGATTTCATGGTTTTAATTGTTTAAATCTTTCGTTAAATTGAACGTTGTTGATTCTCCATGATCTTGATCTATTGAAAGCAAGAGATTCTTGACTATGTTCTTGAGTTGTAATACACAAACTAGGGTTTCGGATTATAGTTACTTAAATTGGACTATGTTCTTGAGTTGTAATACACACACTAGGGTTTCGTATTATAGTTACGTAAATTGATGGTATGAATCCTTGAAGCAAGATAACGCAAAACAAGATTTGAGAATCAAGAGCTTAGGGTTTAAAGCTTCATCTTTTGAATCAAAGGCTATGACAAAGCTAATGATTTGAGTTATAAAAAAAAAAGGAATCTTAATGAAACACTAAGAGCATTGACATCCGTATCAATTGACTTCAAGTCTTCTATTTATCAATCATAAGTCTAGTTTATATTTCTATTTTAGTTAATACTCATCTCTCAACTTATCAATTTTTGGTTTCTTATCACTTCACCTTGGTAGGTTTATTACTTTTCTTGTCGACGAATCGTTGTTTTTGCCTATTAGGTTGAGTCAATTCAAGTTTTTGGGGATCAATCTCGGACTTCATCGAGTTATTACTGCATCACAGCCGCATACTAGCGGATATCAATCACAATACTTTGGAGTGATTAGTTTTTGGCGCCGTTGCTAGGGAACTTTTGAAAGACACAACTTAGTAAGTAAGAAATCTTGAAATTGCAAGAAAATAAATAAATAATCCACAAAAACACAGAGAAAGCAAGGAAAGCATCGGCTAAGGCCATTAGTAACTTCGCGTATCTCTTATAATTGTGTGCATGTTAGATTTAGACTGTTCTTTTATTTTCTACGTGTTTTTAGGATATTTGCATTTGATTCATTTATTCTATCTTTGGGATGGAGGGGGATATAAAGGAGACTAAGATTTTTTTGATACGTGTTTATTAGTTGTTTTTCTTTGCATAAGGAGATTGGAGGCAAAGGTAAAGGCTTTGAAAGTCTACGTGAATTGGTGGATATCTATTCAGAGATTGGAGGGTTTAGAAGGATGAAAAATCGGTGGAAGGGAACTTTGTGAACTTTCTAGTTGATTGAGACGTTGGATTGTCTCGTATCTGTGCATTGCATATGTATGCCATATTACTATAAAGATATTCACAAACGTCCTGTTAGCATTGATCCATTGCGAAATCTTCTACTTGGCTACCTGATCCCATCACCCATACGATTTACACCAACCGATTTGCCGTGCTTCCCCTTAGTCGTAGATTTAAGGCATATTCCAATGGCTAACATCCACGATGATGCGAATCTACAGGACCCTGCCAACAATGATAAGGTAGAGAGAGGGAGTAACTTAGGAGACGTAGGAGCTCCAATCAGAATCATGCGGGATTACATGAATCATGTAAGGCAAAAACTTACATCATGCATAGTACTTCCCGCACACCAGGCTACATTGAATCTTAAGCTAGGAATGATATAAGCTTTACCCACTTTCTATAGTTTAGATTCAGAGAGGCTATACATTTTCATTAAAGATTTTGAGGATGCATGCTCAATATTTCAAGATAACTCGTGTCCTAGGAAAGTTTTACTATTAAAACTATTTCCTTTCACTCTTAAGGACAAGGCCAAGATGTGGTTCAACTCATTGAGGCCTATGTCT
Source organism: Euryodendron excelsum (assembly GCA_033060915.1). Classification (NCBI taxonomy): domain Eukaryota; kingdom Viridiplantae; phylum Streptophyta; class Magnoliopsida; order Ericales; family Pentaphylacaceae; genus Euryodendron; species Euryodendron excelsum. The sequence goes on along the minus strand of CM065389.1, from coordinate 10,023,756 downwards.
ATCCACTCTTGGAACACTTTGCAAGGGGAATTTTTGAAAAAGTTTTTCCCTAAGAATTGGACTAAGGCGATGCATCACGCCATTTCTCAATTTGCTCCAGAGAATGGGGAGACATTCTTCCAATGCTGGGAGAGGTTTAAAGAATTGTTATATGCTTGCCCCATCACAGTTTTGATGATTGGTTGGTCATAAGTACCTTTTATTCTTTATTGACCCCTCGATTGAAGATGTTCATAGAGTCTATGTATGCAGGCACGTACCCTGATAAAAGTCCCATGGAAGCATACAATTACTTTGATTATCTGGCTAACTTGGCTAGAGATTGGGCTACCACGGAAACTCAAAATCCCACCAATAGACCTACACCACAAGTCGGGCGTAAACACCAACTTGGGAAAGTTGAAGACCTTCAAGCTAGAGGTACATCATTTTCACGTAAGTTAGAGGCTCTAGAAACTTCTAAGATCCACGCAATAGGGGTTGAACCACAGTCGTTATGTCTAGTTTGTGATATAACGAAGCATGATATTGCGTTATGTCCAATCATACCAGGAGTACGAAAGGCATTGCATAGCCAAGCTAACGCAGTTGCCCAATTCCATGGGGGAGGAACTCTTTACTTTAACACATATAACCCAGCATGGCAAAATCACCTAAATTTTGGGTAGAGAAATGAGAGTCAGCAGAACCCACAACCATTCCAAGGAGGGTATCAAAACACTCAACCGTTTTAAGCACAACCTCTCCAAAACCAACAAGGGCCATATCAACCACCTCATAAAAGACCTTTGGAGGATAATGTTTTGCAACTGACCAATGACATAAGGGTAATAAGCAGTAAGACTGATAAATATGACAAACTCTTTGAACAAAACACTCGTATGCTTGAAGACCTACAAAAGCAAATGCCGTTAATGACACAAGCTTTAACTCAACAAGTAGCGGGCAGATTTCCCACTTAACCTCAACCAAACTTGACTGTGCGGAGTGTGACCATTATCAAACCCGCAAATAACACCTCGTTGAGTCATGAGCAAGTCCAATCTATCACGACTCTTAAGAGTGGAAAAATCATAGATAGAACCATGCCACTTAGGGATGTGAAGCCTAAGAAGTCAAAAAAAAAAGAAAGAAGTTACAATAGAAATATAAATGCTAGAGAGTGAAGAGATTAAGAAAGAAATGGTTGAGACGAAAAATCCATGCAAGGTGGAAGTACCGATTGTAACCCCAGTCAGAGTGTTAAGGGATGATGACCAAGGAGTGTTTAAGTATACTCCTTTCCCTCATAGGTTAACCAAACCTAAACATTAACTTTATAACTCAGATATCTATGAGGTGTTCAAACAGGTGAAGCTCAATATACCACTTCTTGATGCTATAAAGCAAATTTCTTCTTATGCCAAATTTTTGAAAAACTTGTGCACTATTAAAAGGAAACTGCATATGGAAGAAACATCCTTCTTAGCTCATCAGGCGAGTGCAATTTTGTAATCCAACATCCTACTAAAATACAAGGATCTGAGATGCCCCATAATTTCATGTGTCATAGGAAACCATCGTATAGATCAAGCTCTACTTAACTTGGGAGTGAGTGTGAACTTACTTTCTTATTCAATTTATCAATAATTAGGGTTGGGCGAGCTCCGCCCCACTAGAATCACTCTTTAGCTGATAGATCTACTCAGGTTCATAGGTGTATGGTGGAGGATGTGTTAATTCAAGTCGATAAGTTCTACTTCCATTTGATTTCATTATGATTGACACCCAACCTATCATGAGCTCTAGTGCCAATGCTTTCATCCCAGTTATTTTAGGAAGACCCTTTCTTGCTACATCTAATGCTCTGATCAATTGTAGAAATGGGGTTCTGAAACTTTTCTTTGGTAATATGATTGCCAAGTTAACATTTTCAATGTAAGAAAACAACCAAGGGAAGTTGAAGATATAGGGAAGTAAATTTTATTGACATAGTAGTGCAGGAATAGTTTGAGAAAGAACTAGTTGACAATATGTTGGAAAAAGCGCTAATGTTTTTCAAGGGATTAGAGTCAATCAGTGGCGAGAAAGAGTTAAAAAGTTGTTCTGTTAAAGGTTTAGAAGTCATGGATGTTCATGCTATGGGTCAGTGGACTCCTAGTTTTGAACCTCTTGCCCTGAGTCCCGTTCGACCTGAGCCATCTGAGCTTAAGCCTCCAACACCTAATCGGAAACCACTGCCACCTACTTTAAAATATGCATTCCTCGAGTCAGGGGAGGCTTATCCTGTTGTGATCTCGTCAAGTTTATCTGACTACCAGGAGGAAAGTCTCTTGAAAGTGCTAACAAAATATAAAAAAACCATAGGATGGACCATAGCAGATTTACATTGCATTAGCTCCTTAGTTTGTACTCATCAAATCTATCTAAAAGAAGAAATTAAGCCTGTGCGGTAAATGCGAAGACGTCTTAACCCAAACATGAAAGAAGTGGTTAGAGGAGAAGTACTGAAGCTTCCCGATGCGGGTATTATATACCCCATCTCTGACTCCAAATGAGTTAATCTGACCCAAGCGGTTCCAAAAAAATCAAGTGTCACAATAGTTACTAATGCAAAGAATGAGTTGATACCCAAGAGAATCCAAACGAGATGGCGCATATGTATTGATTACTGATGCCTTAATGTAATAACTAGGAATGATCACTTTCCACTCCCATTCCTAGACGAAGTCCTTGAACGAGTGGCTGAGTGAGCTTTTTATTGTTTTTTCGCTGGATACTTGGGGTACAATCAGATTGAGATTGCCATGGAAGATCAGGCTAAAACCATTTTCACTTGTCCATTTGGAACTTATGCATATAAGTGAATGCCCTTTGGTCTGTGTAATGCACCGGCCACCTTCCAATGGTGTATAATGAGCTTGTTTAGTGATATGGTAGAAAGGTATTTGAAAGTGTTCATGGATGATTTTTCTGTTTATGGGGATGCTTTTGACAGTTGTCTAGAGCACTTAGAGAAGGTGCTAGAACGGTGTGAGGAGAGCCACTTAGTGCTTAATTAGGAAAAGTGTAACTTTATGGTGACACAAGGTATAGTATTGGGTCACATCGTATCCCACGAAGCGATTGAGGTAGACAATGCCAAAGTTGATCTCATTCAGAAACTCTCAATCCTTAGGATAGTCAAAGATATTAGATCTTTCCTTGGGCATGTCGGTTTTTACCAGCAATTCATTAAAGGGTTTAGTTCAGTCTCCCGCCCTCTCTATCATTTATTATCTTAAGATGTTCCGCTTCAATGGACATCCACATGTCAAGAAGCGTTTGACACACTTAAAGAAAAATTGACAACTGCCCTTGTCATATAATCTCCAAATTGGTTATTGCCTTTTGAATTAATGTGTGACGTCAGTGATCATGCAATTGGGGCAGTGTTGAGAGAGCGCGTTGATAAGAAACCACATGTGATTCATTATGCTAGTAAGACCCTTAATGATGCCTAGACAAATTATACCACTACAAAAAAGGAGCTCTTTGTCGTTGTCTTTGCATTAGACAAATTTCATTCATATTTAGTGGGATATTTGATCATCATATGCACAAATCATGCTGCACTCAAATACTTATTAACCAAAATGGATGCAAAACCATGCCTGATCCGATGGATCCTCTTACTTTAAAAGTTTTACATCGAAATCCGAGACAAAAAGGGCGTGAAAAATATTATTGCTGATCATCTTTCTCGACTCCCTACTGATGGGGAAGCCCATGAATCACTCCCTATTAATGAACACTTTCCAGATGAAAAACTTTTTAGCTACAGGCTAGATTCCCGCACATTGGTCTAATCTCGATAGAAAGAAGTTTTTAAGGAATGAGCAAAATTTCTCTTGATATGGGTCGTATTTGTTTAAATATTTCCCCGATCAGGTCATTCGTAGATACATCCCTGATGATGAATTTAGGAGTGTTGTGGAGTTTTGTCATTCACATGCATGTGGTGGGCACTTCAGTTCCAAAAAGACCGTTACAAAAATCTTGCAATGTGGTTTGTATTGGTGCACTATGTTTCATGATGTTCACATATTCTGCATGTCGTGTGATCGATGTCAGAGGTTAGGCAGTCTGTTGAGGTGAAACATAATGCCCCTCCACCCCATTATTGTCTTAGAATTATTCAATTGTTGGGGTATAGACTTTATGGGACCCTTCCCGAGTTCGTTTGGTTATCTTTATATAGTTGTTTCCATAGATTATGTTTCCAATTGGGTTGAGGCTATTGCCTCCCGAACCAATGATCATCGAGTGGTAGTCAAGTTTCTCAAAGAATACATTTTTGCTCGTTTTGGCTTGCCACATGCTATCATCAGTGATGGTGGCACACACTTCTACAACCGGCCTGCAGGATTGTTAATGCATAAATATGGGGTTGTGCATAAGGTGGGAATATCTTACCACCCTCAAACTAGTGGTTAAGTGGAACTCGCCAATAGAGAGATCAAGCACATTCTAGAAAAGACAGTCAACCCAAACCAAAAGGATTGGTTCTTAAGGTTAGTAGATATATTGTGGGCATATAAAACTGCATTCAAGATAACACTAGGTGTGTTGCCCTATAGGCTTGTGTATGGGAAGGCATGCCACCTTCTTGTACAGATCGAACACAAAACTTATTGGGCCATATGCCAATTCAATGAGAATTTAGATGAAGTCGACCTTGCTGGGAAACTCCAACTCACAGAGCTCAAAGAGCTACGAAATCATGCTTACAAAAATGCCAAAATCTCAAAAGCTAAAATGAAAGCCATTCATGACCAACACATTCCTAGGAAATCATTCACTATTGGTCAAAAAGTCCTATACAATTCCCGGTTACATCTTTTTCTGTGTAAACTTAAAAGTAAATAGGTATGACCATATGTGGTGACTGAAGTCTCAACGCATGGGGCAATTGAAATAGAGAACCTAGTCTCTGGTGCACGATTCAAAGTCAATGGGCAAAGATTAAAGCCCCACATTGAGGATTTGGTGGGTGAGATAGAGAATGTGGATCTCAAGGATCCACCACCTTTTGATCCTTAATTTAAGTTTAGATAGCGGGTTGTAGTCCTTGTATTTTTTGTTTTTTATTTTTATTTATTTATTTTATTTTATTGTTTTACATATTTCTTTTGTGACTTAATTTTCTTTTTAAGTCGTGTTTTGTTTTGTTTTGTTTTTCTCTTTTAGGGTTTTCCTCGTCCGATTTCCTTAGCATTTTTCATGCACATCTACTAGCACCTCTTAGAACCATGTTATCCAAAAGGAGCCGTAAACGAAGCCGAATAGAGATTGAGCATTTTGCAAATTCAAGGGAGAAAAAGATGTTCATGGCTAATTTCAATGGCCGTCAAGTCCTCATAGAGCGTCACATACATTTATTCGAATTTGCTGATGACTTTTTGAAATCCAATTTCATACATAGGGAATGGTTTCATGTACTCCACCGAGAGGGGTTCGTGAATGTTAACATGGTCCGTGAATTCTATGTTTATTTATTCCATAGCCCTCATCATGAGCTCATCTTAACCTCTACTGTGAGGGGATGCTCACTAACCATCAGCAAAGAGGATGTCTACCAACTCCTCCACCTAACACGCTTCTGCCACCCTGATTATCTACCATTCCCTTAATGTCCACCTACTAGTGAGGAACTCCTTGCTAAGCTTTATACTACCTCTATCCCTTGGCATCAGTTCACAATTCTTGTAGCATCTTTGAAGCAAAAATACCAAATGTTAAACTTGATTGTTGCAACCAATATCATTCCTGAGATTAGCTCTAGCACTACAGTGCACCGGTCTTATTGCTTGTGGTTACACACCATTAGTAAGGGGTATGCTATCGACCTCCCAAACCTTATTTTGAAGGCCATTGTTGAATCTCATTTTTCTTATGACCCTCTGTCATTTGGTCTGTTAATCCATTATTTTCTGAAAGTTGCCCGAGTCCCTACTTTACCTTTAAACACTATCTGGCAGACTAATTTCTGGGTTGGATATTTCCTTTGAGCAACCTTCGTTGCTGCGTACTCCACCAGAAGCTGATGCCCCATCTCTTTCTCTCGAGGCCTTATACTCTCAAATTCAAGGTTTAAAGGCTGAGATCAAGTCGCTGAAGACTCATGCTTCTTCTTAGCCTAAACTGTTCATTTTCTTTCGTAGGTCTATAATGCATTGGGAACCAGTTTTTTTTCAGTCTTTGTTTTTTGCAATTTTCACTTTGTGCTTGGAAGTTATACTTTGGTGGCCCGATTTTTTATTCCAATACTTTATATTGTTTTTGTTATTTTGGATCATTAATCTCTCATCGCTTTCATGTTTTCATGTGTCTCAGTCTCCGTACACTGAGGTCATTGCACATTTCAAGTTTTTTTTTCTTTTTTTTTTTTTTTTGGGGGGGGGGGGGGGGGGGAATGGTTCTTAAGATGTTGATGCGGATGTTAATGTTAGAAATTTGAAAATTTTTGCGAACTTAGGTCCACTGCATAAGACGTTCGTGCATAACTACACCCATCATTCAGACGCCATTAAGATGCTAAATAAAGAGGTAAAATGTGGTCTCTGAAGTTTTAAACTTGTTGTTTGAACCACCATTCGGACGACCATTGATATTCCCAAGAAACCCACTCGTCGCCCGAATGACCAAAAATACATGGAATCCGTCATTCGAACGATGACCCTAGCCAAATTGGCAGCCAAGTCAAACACATGCTAAACCAAGAGCGTCATCCAGACAACCTAAATTGTACTAAAATCATCGTTTGAACAATCAAGCCCTAGGTACGTATACTTTGGCTAAACCATTTTTCTCATTCCTGCGTGATATGGTTTTGAACTTTTAGAGAGAGAGTGAGAGTGGTTTTAGAGAGAGGAAGTGGAGGATCATCATCTGCTACGTGTTTGTGGGTGACTCTTGTCAGATTTTCAATCTAGAACAAGGTATTTGTTAACTTTTCATCACATTCTTCACTTTCTATTGATTGATTTCATTGTGGTTATTCCCTTGTTTTTTTGTTTTTATTAGGTTGAATAATGAAGAGGGTGGTGATTGTTGGAGTGGGATTGCCGGCTTGCCAGAGTTTGTTGGAATTTGTAATTGAGTGTGGGGATTGGGACATTAAAACAATTATGCCCCCGAAACTAGCCATGGCCCGAAGAAAAGCTCTAAAATGTCGAAGGGTGTCACTGAAATGGCACCAACTTCGAGTGCCATGCCACCACCAGAATCTAGTCGTATCCTTACCTCATTAGAGGTTAGAACCCGTCACTTGGCCGCTATTGTAGCCTAAACTCAATTCCAAACCTTCCAGGCTGAACAATTCTACCCAATGGTCTTTACAAAACAGGGGGTGGCTATTTAGCAACCCATTGATCCCAAGAGTTTCAGAAGACCACCTTTTAATTGGGCTGGGGAGTTTGAAAGAAGGGGTTGGGGGAAGTTTGTTGTGTACTCAGGGGTAGCCATCATTACCTTGTGTAGGGAGTTCATGGCTAACATTCATAAGGCTGAGGACACCCAGTTGTTCTCACCTCAAACACCTTTGTCCAATATTATGGTATCCCAAGGATTGAGAATGGTCAGTTTGCTTGGCCGAGGCTCAGACTGGAGGCAACTGAGACTGTTTGCAATAAGGTGCTTAAACTTGCAGCACCAAGACCCGAATAGACCCAAACTAAGAAGAAGTTTTTGAATGAAAGATACTTGCCCATGTTTATCTAGTCTTGTCATAACCTCTTACCATTGTCCTATTTAGCCTAGATTTTGTTGATGTGAGTGATTACACTGTAAAAGTGTAATTATTGGCCTTTAATTTGCACTTTGTTAGAGTTAAATTATTGTTAATTTCCTTATTTTAGTTAGATATATGTTTTATTATGTTTTGTGTGTGTTTTGTAGGTTATAGATGTTGGCCCAAGTAGGCAACCCAAGAGGTGGGTAAATTGGGTTTTATAAAATTTATATCAAACAATGCAACTAAAACAATTTAAGCAATGTACCAGTGAGCAATCAAACTAATAACCAAGCAAGCAAACAATATAATGTAATGCAACAAAATAATATGAACAAAGAGATGAAGAACACCAGATTTATAGAGGTTTGGCCAAACCTTGCCTACGTCCTCTCTTCCTCGATCCTCTCGAAGGTATTCCACTATGTAAACTTCCCTTACACAGCTGCTCGTTTTGCTACAAGTGCCCAGCTCATTCTTACAAGAGCTCTTCCCCAAGCTCTCAAAACCCAAGAGATTTTGTCTAAGCTTCTTTGAAACTTACGAGTGATTTTGTCCAAACTTCACTCAAACTTATAAGTGATTTTGTCCAAGCTTCACTCAAACTTACAAGTGTTTTTCCCAAGCTACACTCAAACTCACAAGTGTTTTTCTCAAGAACACTCAAACTCACAAGTTTACAAATCAACCCAATAATAGATGAAGGTTGTACAATGAATAACTCTCTCTCAAAGAGTAGATAAACAAATTTTCAGCTTACTCAAGAGCCCTTCAAATGAATAAAAATAAAGTATAAGATGTAGAAGATGAAATATCACTTTGTAGCACTTAATCTTGTGTTCTTCTTGTTCTTCATCATCATATATGTGTTAGGGATCTTGTATATATAGCATTGAGTTGTTTATAGCCGTTGGAGATGGATGGGAGACCATTTGATATGAAAATGGCGGAGTATAACGTTTAAAAATATAGCCGTTACCTTAAATGAGTCGACTCTTTTTATGTTTCAGCAGATTTTTCAAGATTTTGCCCAAATGAGTCGACTCTTTTGCTCTAGGGGTCTACTATTTTTGTCTGAGACTGCAAAATCAACTCTTTGTTTGAATGAGTCGACTCTTTTGCATGAAGGGTTGACTCTTTTTAGGAAAATCCTTAACTTTTACAATACTTCTTCAATCTTCTTCAATATCTTCAAGCTATTTAAGGATCATCCAACTAAGGTTTCTAAAGCTTGAAAAGACTTCTTCAAGGCATGTTAACTTCAAGAACACCTTCAACTCTTCAAGATGAAATCAATTCACTTTTGATTACATTTAGAGTTTCTTCAATCAACATTACTTCTTCCATTGATCCAAGTCTTCTTCAAAATCTTCAAAAGAGCTTCTAAGACTTAAGATCTCTTTTCTTGAACTGATTTTTTCATTCTTATTTGAACTTCTTCAATTTTTTTGCTTGATCTTCATCAACTTGATTTCTTCTATAACTTCTTCCATCTATTCAAGACTTCAACATAATCTTTAATGAAGCTTCCAACTCTTGTGATTTCTTATCAATACTTTCAAGACATCTTCAAATCTTCCAAGGTGAGCTTCCATGTCTTGTAAGAGTCATCTAAATGAGGTTGTGACTATGAGATTGCTGAATGAATCAACTCATCATACTTCATCAGCTTTTGATCTTTCTTGACAAGCTTCTCAATACAAGTTCTTCAATGTGATAAGCAGAAACTTACTCCCCTTTTCTTTTGCGCTTTAAACCTCAGAGCATATAAGCTTTTGCTCCCCCTTTCTTAAGCAATTGATACTTTAGTGGATTGATGCAGCCATGAGGATCGAGGGTCTTCATAGTGAATAAGTTGGCCATGGATGTTGCCAAGTAATCTTCTTGATATAGCCATGATGCTAAGTAATCTTCTTGTTGGATACTCAACCGATCAGCTCAATTATTTTCCTGTTATCAAATGATTATAATCTAACCTGCACACTCAATTTAAATCATTAGATAACAACCACATGGTTTTGTTATCATCAAAATCAACATAGGGAACAATCTTGAGTTAATAATAGAGCTAATAAAGGCAAATTAGATGCAAAGAATGATCAAGACGGGTTCAAAACGAACAAACCGGCTATGAGAAGTCCAACTTGTTTTGGTATTTTGGCCATAACTTTTTACTCCGATATCTGATTGAGCTGATTTTTACGTCATTAGTAATAAGACTTCAAGCTCTACAATTTTGCCTCTAATGCGCATCAGTTGAATCAAACTCTAAAGTGGTCAAATCAAGCTTCAAAGTTTTTGGGTTGAATAGTGATGAATACTACCCGAACAGTTATTGTTCATCGGACGGTTACTGTTCACCGTCCAAACGGTATTCGGATGGTTACTATTCATCTAGAAGGTTAGTTTTTTCATTTTTCTTCATTTTTAGCTTAGATTTAGCTTTGTAACGATAGTATAGGAGTAGAACTTGTAATTTTCTTCATTGTATTGTATTTTTTTTTACTTTCTTGCACTTTCTTGCATTTTCTTTGTAACCAAACAGCTTTAATATTCAAGTAAATTTTAGATTTAAGTCACTACATACTTTCTTTATAGTTTTATATGTTTTTATGATGTATTCAAGTAGCTAGAATTTAAATTGGGTTTAAATGTAAAAATCACTCAAGAAATCCAAATGTTTGAATGGAGGCATCTCATGTATTAATTGCCATATTTTCCTAGATTTAGAAATTTCTAGTAATTCCATGTGGATGTTTTAGAAAACTTTGATTATTGACTAAGTTTGAGGATTTTCATCACCTAAATCGATGGTATTAATTTAGGGCTATTTACTAGAAAATAATCTCCACAATTGCTAGGAATTCATTCTCATAAATTGATTCTTAGAAAACTTAGGTTATTGACTGTGTTTGGCTAATCAATGCACAAACCACAAATTTGGTATTGACCTAGTTAAATCGATAGTATTAACCTTTGATTCTCCATTGAACATGTATCTAATGTCAATTGCTTGAGAATTATTAGTTTTTAAAGTTAAATCTTCCGAATCAAACACTCTTAGATGTAGTGTTTGATTTGAGTTATAAACCCTATTGAAAGTCTTGGATGAATTGCGTGATTGGATCATTTGAACCCAATTCCCTTTTAATTGCTTTAATTCTAGTTTAATTTGCTTTAATTTAATTGTCTAGTTATTAATTGCTTTAAATTTTCATTGCACTAGTTTAGTAATTCAAAATCCCATAAAAAACTAAAAGATTTTCGATCTTTTTATTTTTCCTTTTTATTGTAGATCCAATTCCCCTTTTTATTGTAATTCAATTCTAGGTTAGGTTAGTGTGAGGTGAGTGCTAGAGTCTATATTTGGCTAGGCCCCTTGGGTGAGAATGATACCGGAATACCGATTTATAATTTATCGCGACCCCCGTACTCTTGTGGGGTAACTAACTCCATTTGTAGTAATAACCACATTTGGGGACGAGTCAGTGAGCTCAGTTATTGTGGGCTATCGGGACAGGCCTAACCATTAATCTGCCTCGCTACCTGTTCATACACCTGTACACTTTATTCACCAACCTGTCAACTTTGGCCAGTATCCAACATGGTTGCCTTCTAACTAAATTATTTCGGGTATCCAAAGTCAAAATCCCTAGCAATGCCATATAGGAAAATTCTAAGGGTAAAATTACCCTTAAGACTATCTCTAGCTGTAAGGGGCAATATGTCAGGCATCTGGCTCTGGAACCGGAGTTTTCATTATTGAATGAGGTGTGGGAGGCTCATGTGAAGGAGTACAGGGAATTTAATGTAAGTATGGTCGAGAGGATGACAGGGGTGGAGGCAGTTCAAAAGGACCAGTTGACTATCATGCACCATCAGTCAGCATTGATGGAAGAGATCCTCGAGCACGTATCAGAACAAAAGAAGGATGAGGACGAGGATGACGATGACGACGATGATGATGCTACGGATGATGAGTAGATGGTGGAGCTGTAGTTTAGATTGTTTTGCATTTCATTGTGATATCATTTCTATTGGCAATCTAAAACTCTGTTTTGTTTATTTGTTTATCTTTGATGGGCACTTACTTGTGAAGTTCTGGATATTTGTATACGCTTGTGTTAGTGCCTTGGACTGTTAGGCACATTGTGATAGTCTAAAGCATAGGGATGTGGATATTTATGTTTGTCTTGTTGGTTTGAATATATATACATATGGGAGCTTGTCTGCTCTTTTGTTCTGGTATTTATATCTATTTCAGATTTCTCTTGGTGTCTCAATATCAACATAGTTTCGAATAAATAAACTTGACAGGTATACTAGTATATGGTCTGTAATTCGCATTTGATTTTAATTGCCTATTCATATGAAGAATGTGTGGGTTAACATTGATAATAGTAAGTAGTTGAGTTGGAAATTGACAGGTAATACTCTTCCCTGATTTCTTGGGTACTCTAAATTTTTATACAGCTTTAGGACATGTTAAGGATTGGTTCAATTGACCTGGACGTCGAATATGCATTGACAATTGAGTAGTTTAATTGTCTGGAGTTTGGATATTGTGTCTGTTGATAGTGGAGACTTTACCTTGAGAGATTAAGGCCTTATCTTGCTTGAAGTGTTCTATGATTACTCTTTATATTTCTTCTCTCGTAGTTGCTCAGTAGCTCTATTACTATTTGGTTTTGATTTGATTGCTTGAGTTGTAAGGAATATGGATACATTCGAACTCTTACCCTAAACTTGAGACTGTACAGCCTTCGGAATGAGCCGAGGTCACCTTTGATTTTTGAGCCACAGAGTTGTTCATAACGTACTATCTTTGAAACCTGCTTGAGTTGGATTGTGTTATCCTTTACCTATTGATTACTAATTGGGTAAATAAGGTGTATATACAGGAAAACAAAAAGAAAAAAAGGGGAATGCATGGGATGTTGAGATGAGTCAACTGTAAATTGAGTTGTTAATCTTGAAAATAATGGATTATACCTAATAATGGAGAAGCAAAAGCAAAGAATGAAAAAAAAAGAAAAAAAGTTGAAAAATTATGGAAATCGACAAAATAGTGAATTGGAAGAAGTTTTGTCTCGCTAGTCAAATGGTGTGCTCATTCGACTTAAAGATAACATTCAAAAGCTCAATTTTGATTGACCTTTCCTCTTTCAGCCAATTTCTAACCTGAACAAATCCTCGGTGACCTTAGATGTATAATCTTGGGTAAGTGCATTTATAGGTTCTTGTGTCTATGCTCTAGAGATTCATTGAAGTTAAGTATCTTTCATAGAGCTATGCCAATTCACTTCCGTTATTGCATAACTGTTCTTCAATTTACCAGTTGTGCTGTTTGATCACTACATTTACTCCGTAAATGCACAACTTATGTGAAACCCTATGAGTTTCAATCTTTGGGAGTGAAGTTCAGGTGAGGTTTTGAGTCAAAGCTGCATGATGCAATTTTTTAAAATCTGTCGAATTGAAATCTTAGTGTCTTTGTTTATGATAACTAACAGGTAATACAACTAATTCTAGAAATATGTCTATTGTTGTGTTTTAATATCAATACTCGAGGGATGGGCAGAGTTAATGCTTGTTACTTACAAATGATGCTATTTACTATTTACTCTCGAAAACACAGCTATATAAAGAATGTTTATGGGTGTCATCATTGTAAACCCTCACGAGACTATACTCGTCCGCTAGGGGTAACCTAGGGGTTTAAAGGCTTGGTGCATATACTAAATAAAATCGTGACTCCTACGAAAGTGGAGATTATCTTGTTGATTTTTAGTATTTTGCTAGGGACTAGCAAAAAGCTAGTTGGGGGGTGTGATTGCGCTCCAAAAGTGCAACTATAAGACCTTAACTTATCCTTTGTTACCCTTAGTTTAGGATTGTAGACATTTCTTTAGTTATATTCTAGTACTGATTAAGTTTGTTCTAATTTTTAAAGGAAATGGAGCTAAGAAGGATGCCGAAAGCAAAGAACACTATTGCAGTCGTCCAAACGCCGTACAGAAGTTAGTTGCAGCAAGGAAATAAGCTTGCAGAAGTTGGTAACTGAATCGGTCGTCCGGACGCCGTTCGGACGATGGGTCGAGATTCAGAGAGTTGATTATGGACCTGCAATAGTAGTCCAGACGCCATCCGGACGTTGAAGGATTGTCGTCTGGATGCCGTTCGGACGACCAGCGAAGGATTTTCCGAGGTGAAGATTTCATCGTTCGGACAACCAAAATTGCACTAAAATTAACGTTCGGACGATGCCCCAACCTAGCTTCGAACTTTGTAGTTTCCTTTTTGGTTTAGGACTCTAGATTAGCATATAAATATTTGTAATTATCCCTAGAGGAGGGGCTTCGATTTTGGGAGTACTTTAAAGGATATTTTGAAAAGGCTTGAAGGGTTGTAAAGGTTTTCATTCAATCTTTATGAATTTCCTAACAATTTCAATCATGAATTCACATATGTTCTTCATAGTGATGTTTCACTAAACCTAACCTTGGGTTCAATTGTGATGGATGTTTGATGTATCTTTGGTGAATCATTAAGATTCCATAGTTTAAACTGTTTAAATCTTTCGTTAAATTGAACTTTGTTGATTCTCCATGATCTTGATCTATTGAAAGCAAGAGATTATTAACTATGTTCTTGAGTTGTAATACACAAACTAGGGTTTCAGATTATAGTTACTTGAATCGATGGTATAAATCCTTGAAGAAAGATATTGCAAAACAAGGTTCAAGAATCAAGAGCTGAGGGTTTAAAGCTACATCTTTGAATCAAAGGCTATAACAAAGCCAATGGTTTGAGTTTTAAAAAAAAAAAAAAAAGGAATCTTAATGAAACACTAAGAGCAATGACATCTAGATCAATTCACTCCAAGTCTTCCATTCATCAATCACAAGTTGATGCAACGCGGTTACAAGAACAAGATAATCAATCCTATTCCGTCGATTCACCACGAATGCCGGATTAAGATTCTTCCTCCAACCTGTTGATTTACCACGAATACCAGGCTTAAGGGCATCAAACGCTTGTTGATTCGCAGAAAATACCAAACGAATGGAAAGAAGTGCAAAAATATCACACAAATGTTATTAATATCAAAAATTGCCAAACAAAGTCTTAAACAAGAGTATAAATAAGCGGCACGAAACCCTAGGGCCCGGGACAAACCGGGTTAATAAGAAAAAATTGACAAAAATCCAAAAAAAAAGCCCAAAACATTAAATAGGCCCAAAATCGTACTTAGGAGCGTTTTTTCACATTTACCTAGGCCGGCTCGTCGCTAGCTTTTCAAAAACATATTATAATAAGAAAACAGAGTTACGGATCAAAAGTTATGGCCGATTGAAGTTTACCGACTACCGGTCCACGCGATGCGCGGGCATAACGACGCCTCTGGGTCTCCAAGTAATCTTCTGCTATGCTATCCGCATCATAAGTCTAGTTTATATTTCTATTTTAGTTAATACTCATCTCTCAACTTATCAATTTTTGGTTTCTTATCACTTGACCTCGGTAGGTTAATTAGTTTTCCTGTAGACGAATCGTTTTTTTTTGCATACTAGGTTCAGTCAATTCAAGTTCCTGTGGATCGATCTCGGACTTCATTGAGTTATTACTGCACCACAACCGCACACTGACAAATATCAAACACAATACTTTGGAGTGATCAGGAATTGGCTCAAAAAATTTAAAAACTTTTATCTCAATCCCCTACAAAATTTATAAGGTTTTATCTTGACCCCTACAACACAAATCATGGGTACGCCACAGCTCGTAGAAGTCCAAATGTTCCATTAACTGCATTGTCAATCATTCTGCATCAGTTAGTGATTGGAATTCTGAGGTATGCAACCACAAGTAGGTTATCGGCCAAAACCAGCTCCAACAGAGAAGTCAACTTCCAGAATTCCTTTGCAATCTCCCTAACTAAATGATTTGGAGAAGTTCAAGTTCTTGCACTCGTGTTGAGTTTCCCCCTTTTTTAGATTTCACCAATAAAAACTTCTGAGGTATGCAAACACAATTAGGTTATCAGCCAAAACCAGATTCAACAGAGAAGTCAACTTCCAGAATTCCTTTGCAATCTCCCTAACTAAATGATTTGGAGAAGTTCAAGATCTTGCACTCGTGTTGAGTTTCCCCTTTTTTTAGATTTCACCAATAAAAACTATTGTCACTCAGATCCAAGAATTGCAGGTTTGGATAGTTATCCAAATCTTTAGATATATTTCCACAGAGATGATTTCTGCTGAGGCGGACTTTGATTAGGCTTGAGCAGTTTCTCAAACTTTTGGGGATTGGACCTGTGAGATCGTTGCTGTTCACAGTGAAATATTATATTCCTGTACTAATGTGAAAGCCGAAACTACTGAAATGAGTTTGCTACATGGAAGTCCAACATTATTGCTCTTTCAAGACAATATTAATCTGCAGGCCAACAATCTTCGTGCTATAAGGTACACATAACCAGATATGGATTCCTGAAAAGGAAAAGAAATACTAAAAGATACATCTTAAATACAATATCTCTACTACAGAATTTGGTTTTATTGGATATCAAATATATCTATACTAAACAAAATAGCTTTTTTCATTGTCTGTGCATGAGTCTCTGAGGCTCCTAGGCAATTTTTCAGTTCGACAACATCTGAGAAACAATGTTCATGGTTGTCCTGGATTGTAGATTGGCATGCAAACATGCAATTGCCAGTTTCATAATGCCCATCACCACCTCCTGAACTTCAGGCGAGGGAGGTGAAAGGCGTTGGTCCATCACATCTTTCAGCTCTACTTTCTCTCGGCAGGTGGGGTTGACAGAGAGCTGATGAAGTCTCCCGGATGCGTTCCTTTGATCACTTCCAATGCCAACACTCCAAAGCTATAGACATCACACTTCTCAGTTACATTCATGGTGTAAGCAAGCTCTGCCAAGAAACAGAGACACGATCGTGTATTACTTATACTTTATATTCTATATAAGCCAATTTAGGAGAGCATAAAACTATATATATTTTTACCGGGTGCAGCGTATCCATATGTGCCTGCAACTGCACTCCAATTAGAGTAATCCAGCTTCAAAAGCTTAGCAGTGCCGAAGTCCAAAACCCTAGCCTCGTAGTCCTAATCAATCAAGACATTGTTGCTCGATATGTCGCCGTGAACAATTGGCGGTGAGCAATCGTGGTGTATGTAAGACAAAGCATGAGCCACACCAGGGGCGGATACAATGTGTGCCCAGGGGGGCAGCTGTCCCCCTCAAGTTTGAAAAAATTTTTTTTACCTATAATTTTAGATATTTTTGTCAATTTGCCCCCCTCAATATTTTTCCTACCTCCGCCACTGAGCCACACCCTTTATTATATTCACCCCCTTAGGCCAATACAATTCAAAATTGAGCCCAAGCTACACCTTTCCAGGTACTCATAAACCAAAAATGAGTGTCAAGCATGCGAGCAGAAGCCAAAAAGGTTTACTATGTTTCGATGCCTGATTTCTGTCAATGCCCTTACCTCATTTAAGAAATGGTTAAATTCACTTTTTACCCCTGCAATTTACTCTCAGTCTCACTTTATCCTCTCCACTTTAAAAAGTGGCAATCAACCCCTTGAATTTTTGTTCAAGTGCCACTTTGGTCCTTCCATTAACCTATCGTTATATATTTGACAAAAAATCTTAAAAAAATCAGTGTAATCCTAAAACAAAGTGTAATTAGTAAGACAAAAATTAGATTTTTAAAAAATAACTAATTTCTCTAAAAAAATAACTAACACACCCAATTAAGTTTTTTTTTTAAATTTAATTTTTGTCTCACTAATTAATCAGTGTGAATCAGTATAATCCTAAAAATAAAGTATAATTAGTAAGACAAAAATTACAATTTTAAAAAAATAACAAATTTCACTAAAAAATTAATCGAATAGAAACCTGCATAGAAATTCGTACAGAATTTCTAAGTCAAAAACGAAGATAAGAAATGACTAATTAAACAGTCAGAATCTGCCTGGAACAGTGGTCGGGATCTGGGCAGCACTTCGTCGAAGATGCGAATGGACGTCGTTGGAATCTGGGCACAAAATGTCGTTGTCAGAGATTGAAAGAGAGAAAGAGAGAGACGAATGAAATATAAAAAGAGATGTTGTTGTGGGGAATCTTTCTATATATAGAAAAAATCACACCCCTTCGAAAAAGTGCCAGCCAAACGCGCCCTTGGGAAAGGTCGCAACCGTTGGATTTTGATTTAAATTTGAACCGGTTCAATTCTATGTAGTCCACACAGTTATGGTTCAAACCGCGTCTAAAAATTAAATATTAAACTGGCCCAAGCCGTTTTTAATATTATTTTAATGGCACCCGAACCGAACCAAACCGAGCTGAGCCGGCCGGCAGGGCGGCAACGGCGGCGCGCGTATGTGTGGAGTATTGGGCCAACCCATGGGTTCCATAGGTTCTCTCCCTTCCACAAAAGCGGGGTGCTCCTTGCGGCCAAAACCCATCTCTAAACCTAGGCTTTAATTTCCCATCACTTTTTCCATAGAAAATCAATGTGGGACAAGTCTTTAATTCCACTCAATAATCATACTCATGGTACTTACTTTGGAGATCATTATCTCATTCAAACCTCCATGGATTTGAGCAAGTAGATGCTTATTTTTAATCTCCTCATAGAGGAGAACACAAAGCACATTGGACTCACTAAAAAGGATATATGGGTCCCACCTTAACAATGGCTCAAAGTTGGTGTGTCACACCAAATATTCCAATAATCCCCCACATAAATGTGATTAGCTGTCAAAAAATAATGCACAAAGAAATGCAGATGCAAAAATGTAGGAGAAAGAGTAAATCGGAAAGTTACCGATCAGGAAAGGTGGCTTTTGGCTTTGAACCTTCCTTAGTGAAATACTATCGGGTTTATTGGTTGACCAGTGAACATGATGTCTTAAACTGTTCAACTGTTTGTATAAACCAAGATAATAATACTCACACGGGTTTCTTCCCTACCTAAGGTTGTTCTCGGTTGTGTTCGTTTTGGCCATGAACTGTCCTGGTATTCATGAGTGCTCTAGAGAATTGAAGCCTTTACAATTCTCATAGAAGCGGCCCCCATTAATTACACTTCAAAAAGTATAATTTAAAGTCCCTAAATAGCTATTGTTAGTCCAACTAGGGTTTTTATATGTTTCATTTTAGTATAATAATTGTTGTAATAAGTATTTGTGGGTATTTCACAGGTTTCGAGTGAATAACGGGCTAATTTGGAGGAAAAGGAGCTGAAAAATGTATTTACCGTATGTACGGCTGGAATCATCGTACGTACAGTGGGCTCACCGTACGTATGGTAACTCTTACCATACGTATGCCTGCAGCAGTTTTCCAAACTTCAAAGAGCATGAATTAGCGTATGGGTAACCTTACGTACAGTATGTTCACCATACGTACGGTGAACAGTACCGTACGTACGGTACTAGCCATTCCTGCGCGAATTTTGTTGCTATATCTCCGAGGAATGATGAAATTTCTTGTATTTATCTCCATTTTAGATTAGATTTTTAGTTAGCACGAATTGTAGAGAGAGAAAGTGGGTTTATATTGTATTTTTCTTCATTTTCCTATACTTTCTTTATAAACAAACACCAATCTCTTCTTCAATTAATGAGAAATTTACAATTCTTCACATTCTACTTCATAGAATCAAGTAGCTAAACTCATCCTTGGATGCAATTGTGAAGATCTACCAAGGATCTTCAAGGTCTTCAATGGAGGTATATACACTTCAACAAATTATCTCATGATTTCTTCATATTCATCTCAATTGTGTTGTAAATCTTTAGAAAACTTAGATTCATAATCACTTTTGGTAATCTCTATACACAATTCTCAAATTGGTATAGATATTGCACAATTGATGGTTTACTTCTATGATTCTTAATATTGAACACAAATTCACATCCAATTAAGTATGAATTTTCGCTCTTATGGTCTAAATCTTCCGAATCGAGGATCCGCGGAGTGATTCCTTGATTTAAGTAAGCAAATCATCCATTGAGACACTTATAGAGAATTGGTAGATTATATCAACTGTATCCAAGCTTTCTATTAATCATTCTTAACTTTAGTTAGAATTATTTTAAATACGTAGTGTAATTAGTGGAATTTGGTACTTGACACACTCTCACCTTCAAAACATTTTTTGTTTTCTTTGTAATTAATTACAATTTGTTAAGTGCCTTTCTAATTCGACTCAATTGGTTAGTTGTCTTGCTCTTATGTGTTACCTATATTGGGTTTGATCTTTTGGGAGAATGATACCGGTACTTGCCGGAATTTTACTTCAATCGACACCCGTGCATCTTGCGAGGGCTCAATTTCATCATCTTTGGAAGAGTGATTCAATTTCATCACACTCATTTAGGTGATTTCTTATAGAGTGAGTAGTTATACATACTCCACTTGGTAGCTAAGCAATAAGAATCATTAAAAGCATAGGCTTATTAATATGAGTATCCTGCCATACTCGTTCTATATTAAAAGTTGTACCTTATCCTAACAATATTCAAGTAATTAATATTTCACCATAGAATTAGGTAGTGGAACAAAGTTCCCCATTGATTTATACTAAGTCGACCTTAATTCGGTTGTCCTGTTGAACCTAGATCTTGGGATCTCCAGTCGACTAGGTTGGGTTGCCATTAAGGTAACTTTTAAGATAATAGGCTTTAATGCCTAATCCTCTCGATGACTGAATTTCGATCTCTTACCAAGCCTAATAGTAAGATGATCTCTCAATATCCTTTAATTAAATTATTAATCATTGAATAGTACATTCCTATGAATAATGACCTTTAATAGACATGTTTGTCGTGTTTTGTCATTATCGAGAATTCTCTATGTCTTAAGACATTTAAGAAGTCACTTGATACTTCTTCCCTAGCTCTTGATTCCTTCGCAGAATCTGGCTATTTATTTTCATTGCGAGAATTTCCTAAGAAATTAAAGCACTTCTTGTAAGACTTATCCATTTATGGATTTAGCGTCTTTTGATCCATAAATTCAATTTTCACGTTGTACCCTCTCTAGTACTTCTAGATGTATATGTGATCAGTGCTCATTTGTAGCACAAGGCTTTTGAATAAAATACTTTATTCCCGCGAAGATATGTTTACCATTGTCACTTGCGTGAACTTATATCACGAAGTCACAACTACCGAGACTAGATCTTACCACATATCTATTAAATATTTGAGTTTAGACTGTACTCCTTGAACCATTTGGATAACCTCATTCTTAGATCCATTAGGCAGATCATCTATTACTTATTTAGTTTTACCTCTATGTAAACTATTATTATGGTTCAGATATAACGAAACTCTTTACATCTCTTTACTTTACTAAAGTTATCGAGGCTGCACTTAGTTCATTTTCTCTTGAGGTTTCACCTCTGACTTTGAAAGTTAAAACCATTCGGATCAGTCATTCTCTCCTTTTTATATCTAGAACTATTCTTCCTTTCAACCATAGACTTAAAGTCTTGGTTCTCTTGCTTACTCATAGAGTCTACAAGATTATTAGGATGGAAAGCAAATGTACAAGGAAGTCCATTCCCAAAGAATGTCCCATGTCTAGATTTCAGACGGATTATCGTCTACCACGGCATTCACATGCACAACTATGTTCATGTAGACTAGGGAATACACACTCACACCATTTTACAACTTAGATTACGGATTACCCGATCTATAAATCTGTCGATGTTAACACAGTGTTCTGTGGGGTGTCCTAATGAGAACGTGTGTTGGAAAAAACAAAACTTCCCCAAACATTTCTTGGATTATCCAGAATTTAACAAAGTAGTAAACATCAACTCAATGAAGAGATGGATTTCATTTTTCCAGCAATCAAGTTACTGAATCAACTAGGTGTTTATAGACAGGCGAATCTGAACGTTAAGCTACTGAAGCTACATCATCACCATGTCCAGTACCTTTTTCTCGTTTACTACATTCATTCTCACACTCATTTGAACATTATAACATGTGCGTTGATTACTTTACGTATATTTTTCCGGTAATACCACTAGGAACGTAGATAACTATAAGTATACTATACGATGGTACCTTCTTAATTTCATTATATTTCAAAAAACACTATGAAATACAATCAACACATAACAATTAACTTAAAAGTTAGATATGTCATAATCAGCACAAACATTGATATACACAGATACATTTATGGTCACTAAAAGTGTTCCAAGGTTAGCAACTAAATAAGTTATCATACTAACTAAATTAACTATACTAAAACATACCAAGAAACTAGTAAGGACTAGATGATCCTCTAGACGAGGAATTTTCAATCACTACTAATACAAGATCAAGCGTCCTCTTCTGCACATGCTCGAGGGTGTTTGGCCGATAAGGAGAGTCCACATCGTGAGAACCCTCGGGTTGTGCTAGAAGCCTCAACCTCTGGAAATAAGCGGGACACGAAACGCTCTTGCGAGCGATGTATTGAATCTTCCCGTAATAGTTTCGATATCGCCTTGGTCCTGCCTCATTCGGTCCAATCACCTGCCCTAGCGGAATAGGTAGTGCCACTAGCCTAGGAAGAACAACGTCCTCTGGGCCATGAAGATGATTCATCATGTGTAACACCAGAGGATCTACTGGTTGTGCAGGATTCTCTGATTAATCATTACCAAACCAGTCCTGACCCACCTCTTCCCAAATATCCATCATGTGAACTGCAAACACATGATAATATTCTTATGATTAGAAATCATAGAATAACACAAATTTAATTTCTTACAAAAAATTTAATACTCTAGCAATTAAATTTGCTAATACACAAAGTGCCTATTTGGTAAGGCTTAAAAACCAAGCTTTTTTTAAGCTTGCTAATAAAAAAAGTCAAGTTTTTCTAGCTTTTTTGCTTTTCTAATTTTAGTTTAGATAAAAATAAATAAATAAGCAAAAACAAAAAAACAAAAAAGCCAAAAAAATTTAGCTTTTTTGCTTATAAGCTTAAAAAGCCAGCCAAAAAGCTGGTACCAAACACAGCCAAAGTATCATATGCCCATATTCTTAAGGTTAGAAAGCATAGAATAACTCCATTTTAATTTCTCAAATGAAATTAAAACTTTAGCAATAAAAATTACTCAACCACAAAGTCATGCTTTCACAAAAACACATAAGCATAGCAAGACAAACAACATGTAGCATCTAAGATACATAGAGATGTACTGCTACAACTTATCATATTAAACATGCAACGGAAATAAAACTTTAATAAATTAACAACCATTATGTAAGTTAAGTTCATCACAACATTAGGATTCATGTCAATTGCTATGCAATACAAAACTCAAGTTTCTAGATTTGTAACAGGTTCATTGTGGAGATGAACAATCGCTTTCTAAGCGGCGAATAAAATTAAATTTAGTGCCTTAGAACATGAAACCTTTATGTTAGTGTTAAATCTGAATTCACACATGATTATGAACATCCTATACTCAACAATACACCACCATATGTCATTTCACAATAGTACTACATATGGAAAACACATACAGGTAGAAACAATGAATTTGTCTTGAGATTGTTGAACATAGTTTGTATAATGTCTTCCATGTAGTCATCATAAAGTGAAATCAACAACATTAAATAATGTGTGTGAAATAACGTAATATGGCATATTCAACAAGTCATATATGATAAAATAATAAAATATGATATAAAGAGTAGATCAAGTCAAGTGTTACACACTCTTAGCTTAAGACAGATTCGTCCCCCACACAGGTGCTCATGAGAATAACGGGTGTCTATCTCCACGATAAAATTATCACGATTTTAAATAAGTAGCATTACAATATTCAGATCCAGCGAATCAACCTTTTGATTTACTCTCTCAATGTATAAAATGAATGTAACATATATGACATAAAACAACAAGCAATTTCTATCTAATTCTACGCAAAATTATGACATTTAATTCCATACAAAAACCTACGGCATTTCTGATAAAATCAATATGGTATATAATAAACAAACAGTATTTTCTACATAGAAAACTACAGTCATTCTGTAGAATTTCAACGCTAAAATTCACTACAGAAACACAGAAGAAAGTTATGGAATTTCCACAAAAATTCATCACATAGTATATGAATATAATCATCTAAAAACACAACCGGCAAAATAAAAAATTAATCGGATAGAAATCTAGATAGAAATTTATACAGAATTTCTAAGTCAGAAACGAAGATAAGAAAGAACTGATTAAGCAGTCAGAATTTACCTGGAACAATAGCCGGGATCTGGGCAACACTTCGCCGGAGATGCAAACTGACATCGCCGGAATCTGGGCACAGAATGTCATCGTTGAAGATCGAGAGAGAGAGAGAGAGAGAGAGAGAATGAAAAAAAAAACTGTTGTTGTTTCAGAGGGGGAATCTTTTTACATGTAGAAAAAATTGAACCCCTTCGAAACGGTGCCAGCCAAACGCGCCTTTAGGTAGGGTCACAACCGTTGGAATTTGATTTAAATTTGAACCAGTTTGGTTCTATCTGATCCACATAGTTATGGTTCAAACCGCATCCAAATTGGTTCTATCCGATCCACATAGTTATGGTTCAAACCGCATCCAAAAATTAAATATTAAACCGGCCAAAGCCTTTTTTAATATTATTTTAATCGCACCCGAACCGAGTCAAGCCAGCCGGCCTGGCAATGCGCACGCTTGTGGAGTATTGGGTCAACCCATGGGTTCCATAGGTCCTCCCCCTTCCACAAAAGTAGGGTGCCCCTTAGGGCCCAAACGCATCTCTAAACCTAGACTTTTTATACCCATCACTTTTTCTATAGAAAATTAATATGGGACAAATCTTTAGTTCCAACCATACTCATGGTACCTATTTTAGAGGTCATTATCTTATTCAAACCTCTATGGATTTGAGCAAGTAGATACTTGTTCTTCATCTCCTCATGGAGGAGAACACAAAACACCTTGGACCCACTAAAAAGGATATGTGGTCCCACTTTAACAATGGCTCAAAGTAGGTGTGTCACACCAAATATTCCAACAGCAAGAAACTCCAAACCAATTGCATAGGCTGGCACTTGTTTTCCGAAGTACCCATGAATTTAGCAGAGAACTGTTTGCGCTTTTAAGGCTGGCTTTCCATTTGAGGTGAGCATTGGCTTCTTCAGCAGAAGCAGAAGCAACATTGTTTGAAGAAAACGGAGTAACATAGAGGACTAAGGAAACAAGGCAGACTAGTTTTTCTAAAGATCCCATAGTTTGCCTTTTGATGCATCATAAGCGATGGTTCAAGGCTCTAATTTATACACACTTTTTTCCACAGGTCCTAATCCTATCTCATTCATCAAGAGACTTCGAATTTGGAAGCCTTCTCCTCTACTTTAATTTTGCACCATGAGTTTCTAGGGATGAAAGATGACCATCGACTGTATGAAGAATTGCGTCTGTTTCACCAAGACCACTGAATAACTTTTTCAACTTCTGTTAAAAAAATTTCTTCATTGTGGTTGGAATCTGAGCCACACAATCCTTCTAATCAAGTGAACGAACTACACTCTAGTCGTCAAACTCAAATAATCAAATTCTAGAATTTTAATTTAGACCAATAGTTTATTGCCAAGTGTATTGTTATGATGTTAAAAATATATAGTAGGCATAAACAATTTTGTATTTTAATAAAGAAATTAGTATTGTTTCTTTATTTAATTTAGATGATACAAATTGAGGTATTTTTGAAGAAATTGATGCATGCAAACAATTAAAACTATTTTTAAAGTTATACTTGTCTATATCTTTATATTTAAATATGTATATATACACATACTTTAAAGACGCTCCCGAACTCGAAATATTTTCATAAATAACGCTCTCGCTCTCCCCTTTTTGCTCTCGCACCCGCATAGTGTGATTAGGTTGGAATGGTTAGAAAAAAGTGTGTCACCCGCATAGTGTGATTAGATTGGAATGGTTAGAAAAAAGTGTTGACTGTGGACTCACATTGTTTGACTATTGTTTGTAGATTTCAAGTTTTCAGCTGTACTATAAATTGTAATTAATTCCCTTGAACTCTGGCTCTGGCCTATAGACTTGGGCATTGATCTATCATTTTAGTTAATCAAGCACTGGTCAATCTTCCAGTTGCGTTAGTGACACGACAGAATTAAGATACACGGAATGCTACATAACTAAAAAATTCGTACAAAATATTTGAATGATGGGTGTTGAGAAATCTTGACCACACTCGAAGCCTCCTTTTATTTTGATTACTTAGTGGAAGTCAGTGATGTTTTCATCAAAGAAACTATTGGGAAGGTGCTATATATACGGGATTGAGAGTTTTCATTGAAGTCACAGTTTATCTGGAAGAAATTAAATGGCAGTGGAAAGAAATACGCAATTTGAAATGAAACACAGTATTCTAGCTTTAGTATAAACTGGTTCTTTGTAATCCGGAGGTCATATACTTTAACCTTGTTAAGAAAGACTCCGTTGATAACTCTATAGAATGGAGTTATGGATAGGAATCACCTTTCTTGTTTTTTTTTTTCCCAATGACATGGCAGAACATTTTAAAGGTAGGTCTCTTTGAACCCACCTCTAGCGAGTAAACTTTCTCTAAGATAGTGGCAAAGTCAGAAAATTAATTCAGGGAAACAATCATTAATCACAATTAAAAAAATTTTCACTTGACATTATATATGTGTATAATGTAAATAAACTTTATATAATATATAAATGGACCTTTAGCACAAAATAATCTTTAAGGGGAAAATTTATAAATTTGTAGGAAGACATTGAAAAATATTTTAAAAACTGTAGGTAAAAAATATAATTTTTTAAAAATTTGATGGAGCATTTATAAATTTTTAGGTGGAAAATTTAATAATATTTCTAAAATTTTAAAAATATAACTTTTCAAATCTTCTAGGGGCAAATTAAAAATTATTTTATAAATTATAATTCACAAGACAATTAATAGACTTTGGAAGTCTTATGTTTTTGTCCATTACTCTCTTCTACCCTCATTGTATGTGAAGTGTGTTTCACGCTCACGTCAAGGTCCCCCAGAGGTCCACGTCATTGCTTTATCGTGTTGCTCTGTGAAATTTTGCATTTAGAACTGCAAAGAGACGACATGAATGTGTAGTTCACATTCATGAAAACTACAACATCCCGTCAAGACTTGAGACTCTTCATGAATGTGTAGTTCACATTCAAGAAAACTACAACATCTCATCAACACTTGAGACTTAGGGGTCTGCCCTCCAAGATTACAAGTTCAAAATCTCTTACAGCCTGTTTGGAACTTGGAGATGAGAAAGAAAAACCGCTGTTTACTTTACTTTTCCTGTTTGATTCTACTTAAGAGGGAAAGAGAAGGGAAAATGAGAAAAAAGGGAGAGAAAATTTAAATCACTCTGTCTCTTTCTCTCTCTTTTTTTCTTCCACTTTCTTCTCATTTTCTTCACAAAACCAATTAGGGAAGGAAAAATAGTTTTGTTTCATTTTCTCTTTTTCTCACTTTCCCTTCCCTTCCCTACCCCCGCCTCCCCCAAGTTCCAAACAGGCTGTTAGGTGCTATCAATTTCTTGGGACCACACTACAAGAAAAGGGACTATTTGCAACAGACTATTTATGACAACTACTTATGTCGTCGCAAATACCCCATTATTTGCAACGGCAACTGCCCCGACGCAAATATATGTCTTTTTCCTAGGCACTATTTGCGACGGCATTGATGCCATCGAGAAAGATGTAAAAACGACGTCGTTACACATAGGCAAAGGTGACCCCTCACTATTCGCGACGGCGTATTTGCGACGGGGTTGCCGTAGCAAATATTCTAAATAAAACAATGCCGTTTTATACCAAAACGGCGTAGTCTCAATACCCAATTTGATTTCCCCCTTTCCTCATCTCTTTCCCTCTTTCCCTCTTATTCGACCAACACTAGCTTGGATATATCGATTACCTCTGCGGCGCCCTCCCCCTTCCCGCTTCACCTGGAATGCCAGCGCCGAAGACGACACCTGAAAGCCATTGCCGGAAGACGACGCCTGGAAGGCCTGTGTTGTCGAAAGCCTTGTTGACTCGTCAACCGTCTTTCTTCCCTCTTTCCTCTTCCCTTGTCGCCTGCAGCTGCGACTGGAAGCCCTAGCTGCCGAAACTCCTCACCGACTGCTACCCCTCATTGACGAAGCCTTTGCCTTGGTGCCGTCGCCGCCAGAAGTCCACACCGACTAGTAAGCTTCTCTCTTTCTCTCTCTCTCTGTTTCTTTCACTCTGTTTCGAGCTCCTTGTTTCTATCTCATATTATGCACATTATACATTTACGAATTTGATGTTTAAAATTCATCACATTATACATTAATATTATCTTTGAAAGCTTTGTCTATGTCATCAAATTTGGATTATAGTTATGTGTACTACTTTATAATCAAATTTGGATGTCAAATTTTTTCTTGGGGATGTATTTTCACAATATTATCTATTTATTTCTCATGCAAGTTTGGAGGCTAAACTCAAGTTAGCTATCTGTTGGCATTTTCTACTAGGTGTTTCAGGTGATTATATTTCTTATCTGTTATGATTTTAAGAGACATTAAGAAAAAATGTATGAATGAGATAATATACAGTGAAGTGCTTTTTCCATTTAATTGATTTGCTTCATTAGCTTTTCATGATAACATATGATCGATATATTTGACGCTATTCCTTTTTTTCCTTGTCTGAACTTATTTTGTTTTTATAAGAATATTTAGAGATATATCGGCATCCTTGATCAAATATAGACAATTTAGTATACATACCCTATTAGATTATCAAATTGGAAACCAAAATTTTTTTCTAACGGGGTATTATGAAATTAAATTTAGAAGCATGAAATGGGGATGAATGGGAACAAGGAGACAGAGGCTGTTAGTAGTTCCAAAGATTTGGTAATTTAGGGAGCTTGTCAACATGCGATGAATATCGTTATTTGTGGTTTTTTATTCATGCTATAAAAAAATTTTAAATAAAGGTTCAATGGGAACATATTTTTAAACTATTTTCATAACGGGTTTGAATTTGAGACCAGCCACTTAGTGCATATACTACGCCAAAGGTTATGTCTCTATCCAATGTATTCCTCCCAGCATCCTTGATTGTTGAGGCCAGGACAGGGAGGTGTCCTTATTAAAATTATTACTCGATAGTGAAGAATGTATATTATATCTTGTTGTTAGAAAGTCTTCTTTTTACCTTACTACAATCTTAGAGTATCTTCACATTGTAAACACCCCATTTTTGACCGCTCGGCAGTCTATAGTCCGTCCAAACTTAAGTTCAAGTCAATATGGACATATTCTAGAATTCTAGTCCTAATCCAATCAATTCATCACTTCGCGAGCCTACTAGGCCCAAATAGAGCCAAAAAAGACCAAAATGCCCTTGGAGGTGTTGTTCGGTTCAATTCCAACAGGCACGTCTTTCTAAAAACGGTAAGTACCCTTTCCAATTCCAATAAGCACGTCTTCCCGAAGACGGTAAGTCCCCTATCCAAGTCCAATTCCATTTCCAATCCCTCTCTCGAGAAAGTTGATTCCTCGAGACGGTAAGTCTATCCAATCCGGTAAGTTTTCCACAGAAAGTTTCTGCAGAACGGTAAGTCCCTACAAACCGGTCGACCGAGACGAGACCCCAAGTCCCCTAGATGGTAGAACAATCCACCTTTGGCGCATGCTAGGCTGCCAATGCAGAAATGTCCGTTTCGGCATGCCTTCCGAGAAAGTTGATTTCTCAGGTGCTAAGTTCCTTTAGCAGCTTCCCGAGATTAAGTAGTCTCGGGAATGATCGCGAACAGTCAGAGTCGCGAAAGTACTCAAAAGCTTCGCAGCCGTCAGAGTAACGGAAATACTCGTAAACAGGTTGATATAGAGAATTGCCAACAAACCCCTGTATCATGGGACCGCCATCAGAGTGGCGGAAACACTCAAAACCCAAGTCAACACCGGTGCCTGCTAGCCCACTTCGGTGAAAAATGACCAAATTGCCTTTAAGGCCATTTTCGACACATTTCTCAAGAAAGTACTTAAGTCCTCAGAACGGTAAGTCCACCCTTCCAAGGTCATCCCAGGGATGATCCGGCATGATTAGGTGCCTTTTAGTCAGTTTCGGGTCAATTCCAAGACTTTTCAATCAAGATAACCATTTTGTCCCTAGGCAATCGAACTCCCTGGGAACCACACCGGCTCTGGGTATCAAACTGATAACCTCCCAAGAATTCTTTTTATAGTATTCTCAACCTTCCATTATCTTTCCAAATCATTCCAAGTCATTTCCGACAAACCCGGTGCAAAATGACCGTTTTGCCCCTGGTGGACCGGTCCCCTTTTCCGACCACACCGGCTCTGGGTATCAAACCGATAGCCTTTGGGAACATTCTAAATAATGTTTCCAAATCTCGAATCTTCTTTCGGGACATTCCGAGTCCATCCTGGCAACTTTCCGGCCCAATTGACCGTTTTGCCCCTAATGGCCCGGTCAACCCTTCCGAAACATCATGTCTTCATTTTTCAAGTCAAATACCTCCGGGACACTGTTCTAAGTGTTCCTATCCTTTTTTGGCCTTCCAGCCAATCCCGGTCCCTTAAATCATTCCTGGACTTTCTGGAGTCACTCCTAGTAAAGTCAGGCTAAAAATTGCATGGTAGACACTAGTACAGGCGTCCAAACCTTCTCAAGATACATTGTTTGCCGACCTTAAAACTTTCCTTACTGGCTGGCGCCACTAGTAGTGGTGCTAAGCCAATATTTGGCCTGGCACCACTCCTAGTGGCGCTAGAAGAAATTTTGGCCTGGCACCATTACAACAAATGTCAAGTCATTCCTCTCTCTATAAATACAGAGCCTCCTCTAACATGAAAGAGGTTTGCAAACTCAGTCTAAAAATCCTACTATTCGATATACAGAACTCGTAGCCTCCTAAAACCCTAGCCTCCTTTAGGTTTTCCAAACCCTAGCATCCATACACAAACCCTAGCCTCTTATACACTCCTATACACTTTTATACACTTATACACTAGCCTCAACCCTCCATTGAAGGCTTGAAGTGCTGCAACTCGAAGCTCCCGAAGATCGAAAAGAGTTCCCGAAGATCAAGACAAAGACTAAAGCAAAGACCGAAGAAAAGCAAGAAAAGCAAGGCGCACAAGGCAACGCAAAATAAAAAGACACAAGGTAGGCTTTCTCTTTAAGTTTACGCATCTTCCCCCTCTCTTCTCTCTCTTAACCCACTTGGGTTTTCTTCTATTTTAATCCCCCATCTTCTTCCCCCCCCCCCCCCTTCTTTGCAAGCTTGAAACAAGGAAATTCCCGGTCCATGTGTATGATTAGGCTATTGGAGGGTCACCGTGTCGGGGACTTTCTTTTAGTCTAACTAGAGACCACGTGGGTTCGGCCCCCTTGATTATGTGGTGAAGCCTTAACCTTGTATGTTCACGACCCCAATTTGCATTGTGCATATCATGATCTTACATTCTTCCAAAAATCGTTTTCAAAACTTGCATTAAACTTGTTTTCAAAATTACATCAAAATCTCCTTCTTCAAAACTTGTTTTCAAAATTACAATCCTAAGGTGATTCTAGCCTTTCCATGGCTAGGGTTGCTTTAGAAAAGTGTTACATTTAAAGCAACCAATATGGTCCATATTTTCAACTCCTTCTTGTTTTCAAAACCACTTTCTTAAAGTGGTTCTAGCCCTCTTATGGTTAGAATCGCTTTAGAAAAGTGAGATATTTTTATATATTTTCTAAAAACTCTCTTTTCAAATCTCTCCCTCTAAAAATCCCTTTTTCAATATGCTTTCTAAAAACTCTCCCCAATCTCCTTTCCAAAATTGTTTTCTAAAAACTCTTTTCAAAAAATCTATATTTCAAAAATTCTTTTCAAACTCTTTTCCAAAACACTCTCTTCAAAATTTCTTTCCTAAAAACACTCCCTAGGTTTTCCTTCTTAAAAAACTCTCCCTGTAAATCTCTTTCCTAAAAACTCCTTCCAAAAATCTTTCCAAAAACTCTCTCTTCAAAACTGCCCTTCTAGAAACTCCTCTCTAGGATTTCCTTCCAAAAATCTTCGTTTCCAAAAAACTCACTTTCCAAAAATCTCCTTCCTTAGAACCTAAGTCAAGCCCTAGAGCCAACAATTAGGAAACCCTAATTTTCTTTTCAAAAACGTGATTTTCAACCTTGTCCCAAACTTTAGGTTTCCAAATCTTGTTTTCAACATCAAAAACATCAATTTTCAAAACCTATTTTCTATATCAAAACCATAATCTTCCAAATCTAGGGTTTCGAAAACTTTCCCTCCCAAATCCATGTCAAATCCAATGTTCCCTTTAGGAAACCAAATCCAATCTCCCGTTTAGGAAACTAGATCCAATCCTCCGTTTTTTGAAACAAAATCAAATCTCTTTTTTTAGAAACAAAATTCGCTCATTCCTAATCTCATACTTTCCTAAACCTTAAGTTTCCAAAACTTGAACGTAAAAATCTTTCCTTAAACTTTAAACTTCCAAATTTTTTCTAATTCAATTCTATCCCTTTCCAAATCTTAACTTTCCAAAATCTAAATCTTTCTTAAACTCAAACATTTCCTAATCTCAAGTATCTCTAAAACTCAAACTTCAAACCTTTCCAAATCTTAAACTTTCTAAATTCCAAACTTTCTAAATTTCAAATCTTTCCAAATCCTAAACTTCCTAGATTCAAAACTTTCTTAAGTTAAAACTTTCTAAACTCAAAATTTTCTTACTTTCAAAACTTCTCTATTTCAAAACATTCCAAATTCAAACCTTTCCTATTTCAAAACTTACTTAAAACGAAACATTTTCTATTTCAAAACCTTTCTTAAAATGAAACTTTCCTAAAATGAAACTTTCCTAAAACAAAACTTTCCTAAAACGGAACTTTCCTAAAATGACGCTTTCTTATTTTGAAACTTCCCTAATTCGAGCCCTTCCTAAATCTAATCTTTCCTAATCTTCCAAGTCCAATATTCGAGTCAAATCTTCTCTCAAAACCCTTTCAAGTCAAGTCAAGTCTTTCTTAATCTCAAGTCCTTTCCAAATCCTCTCTTTCCTAAATCTAGGTTTCCAAAATCTCAATCTTTTCAAAAAAAGTCCAAATCTTTCTTCCAAGTTCTGTCTTTCCAAATCAAAGTCCAATCTTCTTAATTCCAATTTCCAATTTCCAATCTTCTATTATAAATTCAAATCAAATCCTTTTTCAAAATCAAAACCTTCTATTTTCTATCGGACTCTTGTCCGAACTACGACTGACCTGATTCCTCAAAAAGGATACGTAGGCAACCCTCAGGGGTGCGGTCACAACCTTTTTCAAATCTCAAATTCCATGATCTATTTCAAACTTTAAATTACAAATTTCTATTTCCAAATCTCTATTTTCAATCTCCAAACTTTCTTTCGAAATCAAATCTATTCCTTCAAATCTCTTTTCAATTCCGAATCAAATCTCCTTTCAAACTCCAATCAAACCTTCTTTTTAAATCTATTTTCAAATCAAAGTTTTATTCTTGCACTTACATATCATACATCATGTCAATTTCTTTCTAAATATTCGTTTCAAAGTGGATAGCTTTGGACATAGATTAATTGAAGACTCTCATAGGTGAATTTAAGGTGAATAGACATGCAGGTACCGCAAGGGCGGGGTAGGGTGATGGCCTAGTGCGTCTTCCCTACACGTAACCAACCTCCGAACTTAGGATCACTATTTTCGAAAGACCAAAATGAAATTATTTTCAAAAAAGGGCTTACATGTTTTTCAAAGGTTGCCAAACAACCTGTTTTCTTAAAAACGCTCTCTTAAGGACGTTTTCCAAAATTATTTTCTAAAAACCTTAAGTGTAGTTTTCGGATTGTGCTTAGTTTTTAAGTGACCTAACTCACCTTAATCAAGTTAGGTGGCGACTCCAAATCTTTTTTAAAAGCCTTTATTTCAAATCAATTTTCAATTTAAACCTAGTCGCACTCATTCTTTTAGGAGGGTGAGTTCTAATGAAAGAGTATAGTATTTTTCCCACTTGTGTGTGTATTTCTCGAGTGCGAAAAATCTGGGCGCGACACACGTTAAGCGGGATTTAAATTCTGAAACTTGTGTTTCTTTGTTGCTAACTTTTGGTGTTGTTAAGGTAGGTTGGAATCCGTTGGATTGCTCTTTTGCCATAAGAGAATGAGGAGGTTTGTTAGTTTCTAAGTAGAAGTAAAGATTTTCATTTTGAGCTCAAAGATCATCCAGCATAGAAGGATCTCATTCTTAATCATTCAATACAGTTTCAAAGTGTAGGGCATTATTTCTCGCATTTTGTAGAGTGCAGTGAAATGAAATCTAGAGCATTATTTCAATGAAAATTGAAAAAAATAAATAGATAAGGGGAGTAAACCCTAGTTTGAAAGCTTTGAACTTAATATTATCTTGAGAATTATGTGAGTAAGACCGATGCTTGTAGAGGCTTTGGATAACACCTTAGAAGTTTCTAGTGAATTTTGTGCAAATAACCCAAAATTCATAATAGAATATCTAACCACGTTGTAATTTTTTTTTTTGTTATAACTCTCTCAATATTAAAAATTTTGTGATGAAATCAAAACTATTAAAAACTAGACTCACATGAACTTTTTAAGAATAAGAAACCAAGAAAAAGGAAATGGGGTTTGCTTCGATTTTAGCTATTTGAAACCATCTAGACTAATTGCTTAATGATATAATTTAAACCATATGCCCTTGTTCTCGTTTATGGTTGATACACTTATTTAGATGTCCCTAACTGCTTAATGAATATGACTGTTTTCAATCTTTTATTTTCTTGATAGCACAATGCGCTTCTCTTCTTTATGATAGTACATCTGTGTGCTTGTATTTTGATCTCTGCCTATATATATATATATATATTTATGTTCACATATATGTAAATATATCTCTGGTATACGTAAAAATAGCTCTAGAAACATTACAATCATTTGCCATTCTCTATAGGTCCAACAGGTTTTGTTAATTTATTTTCTTTCTTTATAGTAACAATTTATACTTATATATTTTAATTATCTCATGCAGTCATGAGTTAATTAAAATATAAGCATATAACCTTAGACCTGTTCAAGAATCGTCTATGTAGTTTGTGGATTCAACTAAGATGAGACGGTTCTTGAATTATCCAGTTTCGAATGATTCAGGAATACATAAATCTATGTAGTAGTTAGTGGCTCACCAGTTTAAATTATTCTTCTTTGATGGATATTCTGTGCAGCAAACTCTGTACATGTTATAACAAACTCTGTACAATTGATGAATTTCTTAAAATAACAATTTCTATACATGTTATTTTTTTCATATTGCAATTAACAGTATTTCACCATGTTTAGGTTCCGGATGCATCTAGCAGACACTAGGTACGAGTTAAGTCTGTGGGTGATGATCATATAACATCTCATTCACCGTCATTGCCTCGTTCAACTTTATTGCCACCACCACCGGAGCAGGTATTATCACTTGTTTCCTCATTTTTGTTACTTGATTATGATACTTGAAAATTCAAGCACGGTTGTCATATTAGGCTTATTGAAAGTTCAAGCATGGTTGTCATTTGAGGCTTAAGATTTAGGCACGAGTGACATGTGGGAGATGTAACAAGTTTTGCCACCCCGGTTTGAGAGATATAACAATTTTTTCTTCTATTTTCCTTAGCTTCTTTTAGAAAATAACGTGTTTTCAAGTCGTTTGGGTGCTAAAACTCACAAACGAGCTCGGGAGTCCGTCAAAATCGACACGTAGTAAGATTAGGCACAAGTGGCGTGTAGGAATGAATGGCACGGTCGCCGGAGTCCCGGTTTGGGAGATGTAACACTTTTTTCCTTAGCTTTTTTAAATAAAATAACTTGTTTTCGAGTCATTTGGGTACTAAAACCCATAAACCGAGCTCGGAAGTCCGTCAAACTCGACACATAGTAAGATTTAAGCACCAGTAACTTGTAGGAATGAACGACATAATCGCCGGAGTCCGGGTTTGGGAGATGTAACACTTTTTCCCTCTCTTCTCCTTAGTTTTTTTTTTTATAGAAAATAACGTGTTTTCGAGTCGTTTGGGAACTAAAACCCACAAACGAGCTCGGGAGTCGGTCAAAATCGACACGTAGTAAAATTTAGGCACGAGTGACGTGTAGGAATGAATGGCACGGTCGCCAGAGTCCCGGTTTGAGAGATGTAACAGTTTTTTCCTCTCTTTTCCTTAGCTTTTTTTTAGAAAATAACGTGTTTTCGAGTCGTTTGGACACTAAAACTCACAAACGAGCTCAGAAGTCCGTCAAAATCAACACGTAGTAAGATTTAGGCACGAGTGACATGTAGGAATGAACGGCACGGTCACCGGAGTCCCGGTTTGGGAGATGTAACACTTTTTTCCTCTCTTTTCCTTGGCTTTTTTTTAGAAAATAACCTGTTTTCGAGTCATTTGGGTACCAAAACCCACAAACGAGCTTGGAAGTCCGTCAAAATTGACACGTAGTAAGATTTAGGCACGAGTGACATGTAGAAACAAACGACAAGGTCGCCGGAATCTGGGTTTGGGAGATGTAACACTTTTTTCCTCTCTTTTCCTTAGCTTTTTTTTAGAAAATAACGTGTTTTCAAGTCATTTGGGTACTAAAACCCACAAACGAGCTCAGAAGTCAGTCAAAATCGACACGTAGTAAGATTTAGGCATGAGTCACGTGTAGGAATAAATGGTATGGTCGCTGGAGTCTGAGCTTAGGAGATGTAACACTTTTTTCTTCTCTTTTTAGCTTTTTTTTAGAAAATAACATGTTTTCGAGTCATTTGGGTACTAAAACCCCTAAACGATCTCGGCACTCAGTCAAACTCGCTACATAGTAAGATTTAGGCACGAGTGACTTGTGGGAATGAATAGCACGGTCGTCGGAGTCCCGGTTTGGGAGATGTAACACTTTTTTCCTTAGCTTTTTTTAAAGAAAATAACTTATTTTCGAGTCGTTTGGGTACTAAAACCCACAAACAAGCTTGGAAGTCCGTCAAAATCGACACATAGTAAGATTTAGGCACGAGTGACGTGTAGGAATGAACGACACGGTCACCGGAGTCTGGGTTTAGGAGATGTAGCACTTTTTTCCTCTCTTTTTCTTAGCTTTTTTTTAGAAAATAACGTGTTTTCAAGTCGTTTGGGTACTAAAACCCCTAAACGGTATCGGAACTCCGTCAAACTCGATACGTAGTAAGATTTAGGCACGAGTGACTTGTGGGAATGAATAGCACGGTCGCCGAAGTCCCGGTTTGGGAGATGTAACACTTTTTTACTTAGCTTTTTTTTAAAGAAAATTACGTGTTATCAAGTCGTTTGGGTACTAAAACCCACAAACGAGCTCGGAATTCCGTCAAACTCGACACATAGTAAGATTTAGACACGAGTGACGTGTGGGAAAGAACGATACGGTCGCTGGAGTCCCGGTTTGAGAGATGTAACACTTTTTTTTCCTTAGTTTTTTTTAGAATAACGTGTTTTTTGAGTCATTTAGGTATCTCCTAACCAACTCGGGATTCCATCGAACTTGACAATTGGGAAGGTTTAGGCACGAGTGACGTGTGAGAACAAACGGCACGGTCGCCAGAGTCCCAGTTTGTGAGATGTAACACTTTTTTTCTCTCTTTTCCTTAGTTTTTTTAGAATAACCGTTTTGCATAATTATATTAATTATGTATAATTTTTTTGAATTTCTAATTTAAAAATATTGTATTTATTATTGTAAAATGGAGTAAAGGTTTCTTTACTTTATTTTGGTCTTCCGAAACTCGAATTAGCGGAAGGAGTTCTTACTAGCACGAATCCATTGACAGAAATTGATGGAGAATCATTGAGTCCAAATTACTACAAAGTGTTTGTTCAAAATGCTCGAAAACCTAACGCTTTATTAGAACGACCTCGAAAGACAATACAACTGTTGGAGAATCTGTCAACCGACATGTGGCTTGGCTTTCTCGTGATGTAAATTACATTTTTATTTCAATAAACCCATATATTACATGCATATCTATTAATTTTATTTATTGTGTCATTATCATATAGCTAATATTTTTTTTGTTTTCTTCTTTTCAAGTTATTCATAAAGAATAGGTGGATGGTCTTTTTGTATTGGCTTATGTTGTAATAGACTAAAAACTCTATTTTGTTGTATGAATTTTTCATTTAGGTCGTTCTTTTTGTAAGAGGTTATGTATGTACTTTGGTTTTGTTTTGGATTTTAGTGGAAGACAATATTGTTTGTTTGTTTGTTGCTTGGATATGTATATTAAAATGAAATATTAATTTTGTTAAGTATTTATTTAAGCATTTTGGCTTTAGTGAATGTTTGAATTTGGTAGGTTTGATCATATTAAATGTTTATTTTATCAGGGTAAATTACAAATTACAAAAATCATTCCTAATATGGAGCAAAAAAAAATTTTTTTTTAAAAGTATTTGCGGCGGCAGGGGACCGTCGCAAATACTTCAGCGATTTTAAATTATTTATTTCGCAATAGTATTTGCTACGGCAAGAACCGTCGCAAATACTTGAAACGATTTAAATAAGTATTTATAAATACTATTTGCAATGGTAGGAACTGTTGCAAAAGGGGGTCGTTTTATTGCATTAGTGACGGTAATATATCCGTCGCAAAAAACCTTATTTGCGATGGCAATCTAAACCATCTCAAATAAAATTGATCCCGTCGTGCACTATTTGTGACGGTTAACATGCCGTCGCAAATAGTCACCATGATGTCGCATAGCCGTCGCAAAAAGTATTTGCAACCCCACCATTTGTGTCACCTAAAATACCATTGCTTAGCCATCGCAAATAAGTATTTGCGACGGCATTTTGAGTATTTGCGACCGCAGGGAGCCATCGCAAATAGTGTCTTTTCTTGTAGTGCCACCTCTAGGGTCTTTAGCCCGATAATAATCTAGTTTGTGTGGAACAGGGGGACTGCACCGGCTCCGAGATAAATCAAGGTGCACGGAAATTCATTTGGACACCTGATTAGCTAAATAAAAAAAAACTACATGAATGTGGACACGAACTAGTGGACGAGTGGTGTCTCGTAAGGGTTTACAATGATGGTACTTACAAAAAACTATTCAAGTCATGTGAAAGATCATAAGAATACATGAGTCATATATAACTTGCTTAAGATAATTCTCAATTCACCCTAAATTGTTATTCATGCAAACTTAAGGCATAAAGAATCTAAGAAAGAATTACATAAGAGTGTACTAACAATGACATTCAGCTCAACTGTCTCAAGTTCATGCAATTGTATCATTTACGCTTCGATTCAAATCTTGCTAGTCATATACTCACAAAGAACATGAACACAAGGGTCTCTCCATGGAAAGCTCATCATAAGAGTAAATGTAAATGAAATATCAAAAGAGCAATCCCATATCAAAAATCACACAGAAGTAAGGGTATCGACTTGGCAAAGCTTCATGAAAAAATATTCACAGTTTAAGTGTTAACTAGAGAATTGACATGTAATGACCTATACTCAAAAGAATTACTAACTTTGTCTATATTCCGGATAACTAAGGTTATGTAAAAGAAGAGTCATGAATAAGAAAAAGAAAAGGGTAGAAAGACTCAAAACATGCATTGTACACTACATGTGATGATCAATAAGCATACAGTTTTAATTTCTCAACTTTTCTACAACATTGTTCTCTTTCTTCTTCTTCATCTCACAGTTCTATATTTTTTTTCTTTTTTTTCAATTCAATTGCTATTTCTTTTTTTTCCTTACACATATGTATTTTTTTCTCTTTTTTTTTCATACAACTTTTAATATTGCAAGCTTGCATAAAATGATATCCAATTTTTCATCATGAAAAGTATTTCAACAAAGTCATGCTTTTTTCAAAGATCATATATGTATGAGTATCAAAAGAAAAAACTTGGACATGAATGGCTCAAAAGAAATAGAATAGCCTAACCTAGTAACCGAAATACATCAAGTTGGAAATTCAAGATAGTGTAAGTGTCAATAAATCTAACTATTACTGCATATATGAATCAAAACCTAGTATAATGAAGATATTGAAAGAATGAAAGATCAATAAATTATCCTTGAGTATATGTATATCCAAACCGAAAAAAGATAAATTGGCTCTAAAGCTCACAAAATAAAATCTCCACCTTTTAAGAATATGCATGCACAAAGAATTAACATAAGAAGTTATATAGCATGATAGTGCACAATGATGTAATCTCCCTTTTATAATGTGTGGGTCAAAGAATTCCGACCCAGTCTGCCCTGTCAGGCCCAATGAAAATTAAGTAAATAGAGTTGGGCTACGGGTCAGCCCAAATAGTCAACAATACGGCCAGGCTCGTATTGCTGACCTTGTGCTAACCTAGGCCCAAGCCGAAAGGCGGCGAGCCCAACCTACAAGGATAATCAGAGCATTTAATACTCTGAGCTCAGCATTTAATGCAGAGATGACCCGCATTAAATGCAGGAGCGGCTCCCCACATGACGTCCATGCTCACATCCAATTAGCCAAATTTTGGCACAGCGGTAAAGCTCGACCCATGTCCGATCAGTCAACGACGAATAATGTGGTCTACGAGATATGTCATGATGACCCTAAAGTAGGCACAAGGGTTAACACTCTAGCGATTACACTATAAATACCGAAACCCCAAGAAGCAAGGTATGGACAATTGAATTCATGCATACACAGTCTTTATTCATTTCATCCTTGATGAAGATTGCTAACTTAATCATCAAAGTGTGATCGACCCAAATCGGGTCGACCAATTCTAACTTTTTTGCCTCTTTGCAGCGAGTTAGTACTCTTTGATATTGGTTCAAGTGATCTGCCAGGCCTTCCCAAAAATACCACTTACATAATATTTTTATGACAAAAAATTGCAATGCATCATAATAACAAGTTGAATCAACAATTAAGCTCAAATATAATCCAATGTATGACTAAAAAATCCTCAATGTAAGATTGCAATAACATGAATATAGTCATGTGTAACCACCCCATTTTTTGACTGCTCAGCAATCTCTAGCCCGATCGGACTTACATTAAAACTTTATAGACACATTCAAACCCAAACTGGCTTCCCAAATTCTATCCAACTAATCAACCGCTTCGCAAGCCTGCCAAGCCCAATGGAAGCAAAATGATCAAATTACCCTCAGGGCATTACTCGGTCCAATTCCAGTTAGCACAACTTCTTAAAGACAGTAAGTTCGTCTTTCAACCTCAATTCTAGTCCAGACCAGTCAAACTCAATCCGGCACGTCTTTTGATAAAGTTAATCCTTCAGACAGTAAGTCCATCTAGCACGGCATGTTTATCAAGAAAACACAAAACCTCTCAAGAACGATAAGTCCCCCCATACCGGTCAACAGGACAAATCCCATGTCCCCGAGATGGTAGAGCGATTCACTTCTGGTGCCTGCTAGCCTGCCAACATAGAATGTCATCTACTCGGCACGTCAATTGGGAAAGTACCTAAGGCTTCGAGATGATAAGACCATCCAGCAGCTTCCCAAGATCAGACAGTCTCTGGAATGAATGCACACCGTCAAAGTGATGAAAATACTCACAAACATTGCAACTATCAGAGTGACGAAAATACTTGCAAACAGGTCGACATCAAGAAAGCCAACAACCCCCCTATGTCACAGGACCGAACACGCCTCTTAGACGTTGCACGTTTATCGAAGGACAAGATACGTTTGGAAACCAACTCGTCACACACCGTCAGAGTGACAGAAACACTCAAAATCCAGGTCAACATCAGTGCCTGCTAGCCTATTCTGGTGAAAAATAACCAAAACGCCCCATCGGCGTGCTTCTCGAGAAAGTACCTAAGACCACAAAGCGGCAAGTTCACCCTTCCAGGATTGTGCTAAAGATAATCTAGCATGTCCTAGTGCTTTCCAGTCATCTTTGGATCAATTTTTAGAGCATCCGGTCAAAATGACCATTTGCGCCTAGGCATCCAATCATCTTCAAGAGCCACACTAGCTATGGATATCAAACCGGTTACCTTTTGAGGATGCTTATAACAGTATTCCCAACCTTTTAGTACTTTTTTGGACTATTTCAAGTCTATCCCGGTACACCCAATGCTAAATGATCATTTTGCCTCTAACGAGCCTGTCACGTCTCGTTGACCACACCGATTCTAGGTATCAAACTGTTAACCTTCTGGGATAATTTTAACAATATTCCCAACTCTCTACCACTGATCCAATTAATTGATCAAGTCCGAATAACCATTTTGCTCCTAAACGCTCATTTGTCCTATTTCACCACACCGACTCTAGTTATCAAACCAGTTACCTCTGGGGCACTTTTTTAGGGGTTCCCATGCATTACCAACCGAGTCTCGCTACTCAAAACTTTTTGTATCATTCCTGGACTTTTTGGAGTCACTCCTAGTGAAGCTAGCCCAAACATTGCATGGTAGTCACTAGGATAGACACTCAAATCTTCTGCCTTACATCCCAAGGGTCAAAGATCTGTTTCTTGCCGACCTAACTACTTTCCTAAGGGGGTGGCACCACTAGTACAGGCGCCAAGCCAAAATTAAGCCTAGCGCCACTACAAGAGGCGCCAGGGTTAATTTTGGTTGCCTATAAATACAGGTCACCCCCCACTATATTCTAGGTCCGAAAAATAGCTCTAGAAACTCTGTCTCTCTGAAAACAGCCTCCAAGTTCTCTCAAAACCCTAACTCCTTCAAGCTTCTCTCCAGACCCTAGCCTCCATACACTCTAAACACTTATATGCCAACCTCCCATTACCATTAAAGATCAAGTACTGCATATTCAAAGCTCTCAAAGTTCAAGAATATTGAGGCAAACAAAGCAACAAGAAGATAAGGTGAGTCTTTCTGTTTAGTTTATACAATTCCCCTTCTTTATTTTCTCCCACCCAGTCCACTTGGACTATTCTCTATTTTCATCCCTATCTTCTATCCCTTTTCCTTGTGTGCTTGAAACAAGGGACCTCCCAATTCATTCTTAGGAAGGCCTTAGAGGAAGTCACCGGGTCAGAGATTTTCTTCAAGAGTCAACCTAAGATGGTGTGGGTCCGGCCCCCTTGGTTATGTGGTGAAGCCTAACCTTGTATGTTCATGTCCTTATTGCATTATGGTTGTCATGTTCATGCATTGCATTCAATATCGCATTCAAAAGCTTTCTTTAAAACTTGCATTCAAAAAAGTCATTTTCAAACTTGTTTTCAAAACCACAATCTTAAGATGATTCTAACCATTCCATGGTTATGGTTGTTTTAGGAAAATGTTACATTCAATGAAACCATCAAGGTCCATATTGGAGTTTCAAACCCTTATTGTTTTTAAAACCACAACCCTAAGATGATTCTAACCATTCAATGGTTAGAGTTATTTTAGGAAAATGTTACATTCAATAAAACCATCATGGTCCATATTAGGGTTTCAAACCCTAGTTGTTTTCAAAATTACAACCCTAGAATGGATCTAGTCTTCTCATGATTAGAGCCATTTTAGAAAAGTGAGATAGTTAAGAGACTTCCAAAAGTCTATATTCAAATATTTCTAAAATAATGTTGTAAATCTACTTCCTTAAAGTCCTTTTCAAAGATTTACTTTCAAAAAACTCTTTATCTTGGAGTCCAAGTCAAAACCTTAGAGGACATGTCTAAGAAACCATAATTTTCCAAAGTAGAGTTTACATAAAATCATAGATTTCTTAATTCAAAAGTCATATAAAAAGATAGATTTCCAAAGACAAAACTTTTATTTTTCAATCAAAATCCAATCTTTCCAATTCAAAGTGCCTTGCATAAATCCTAGATCCTAGGATTCTTTAAATCCCAAGTTACCTTAATCCTGGTCAAACCTCTTCAAACTTAACTTTCCAAATTCAATTTTTCCTAAATCAATCTTTCTTAAAATGGGAACTTTCCTAAATAGAGCTTTCCTAATTCAAAACTTTCCTAAGTTCAAACTCTCCAAGTTCTAACTTTACAAATTTTTCAAATCAAATCATTTTCAATCTTTCTAAAATAAAACTTTCCTACAATAGAACCTTCCTAATTCAAAACTTTCCTAAAATCAAACTTCTCAAGAGCATTTTAAACTATAGGTTATCTAAACCCTACGATACCTAAGCCCTAGTTCAACCCTAACCCTAAGTTAGGAAACTTCAACTCTTTTTTAAGTTTTAAGTCAAAATCAAGATGGTTTTTAAACCCCAATTCAAGTCAAGATGATTTTGAAGTTCAATCCAAACTTTTCAAAACAAGTTCAAGTACTATTTCAAAGTTTAATTTCAAATTCAAGTTTTATTGCAAAGTCAACTCCAAGTTCGATTTCAAATCAATGTCAATTTTAAATCAAAGTTTAATTTCAAATCTTCCAATCAAAGTTCAAATCAAAACCTTTTCAAGTCAAACTTTTCAAAGGCCACAAGGTGTCTACTCAAATTAAACAAGGCCCCCATGTGCCTATTTTCAATCGGACCCCGAGTCTGAACTACGACTGTCTTGATTCTCAAAAAAGAGATACGTAGGCAACCCTCATGGGTGTGGTCACTGCCTTTTTTTAAAATTTCAATTTCCTTTTTCAAAATTTCTCTCCAGATTTAAATTATTTTTATGTACTTGTATATCATGCATCACATCATCCCTAAAGTGGTGACACAAATCACTTTTCAAACTTTTTAAAGTGGATATAATTAGACATTTAGTAACCGAAGATTCTAAATGAGTGAACCTAGGGTGATAACACATATAGGTACCACAAGGGCGGGATAGGGTGATAGTCTAGTGCATCTTCCCTATACGT
The DNA here is from genome assembly GCA_033060915.1 of Euryodendron excelsum. Classification (NCBI taxonomy): domain Eukaryota; kingdom Viridiplantae; phylum Streptophyta; class Magnoliopsida; order Ericales; family Pentaphylacaceae; genus Euryodendron; species Euryodendron excelsum. Next base: position 9,979,052 of record CM065389.1, on the reverse strand, counting down.
AACCAACCCCCGAACCTAAAATCATTGTTTTTAAAGACCAAAACACAGTCATTTTTCTAAAAGGACTTAAATCTTTCCAAAGATTGCCAAACAACCTGTTTTCTTAAAAACCCTTTCAAGAGGAAGTTTTTGTTCAAATGTTTAATAAAAGCCCTAAGTTTGATCTTTGAATTACGCTTAGCTTTAGGTGACCTAACTCACCTTAACAAAGTTAGATGGTGACTCCAAAACTTTTTCCTAAAGCCCTTATCCAAATCAATTTCTAATTCAAACCTAGTCGCACTTGTCCTTCTAAAAGGATGAGTACTAACGAGAGAGTACCGTGTGTATTTCCCACACTTGAGTGCAAAAATCGGGGCGAGACACTATGGTTCTCACAAAATTTTTCTCAACACATCTATCATCAATAATACAAATCAATAAACATATGGACAAATGTGCTAAAGATACCAACCATGATACTCAAAACCATAAGATAACTATACCGAAAGAATCTCAAGTGTCTGAAAGATAAAAAAAAAAATATAAAACAACACCTGAAACTGATCCATAAAACATGACAAGATTTGAAGTATAATAGACTGAGATAGCAAAATAACGAGTACATAGGAAAGATAACACAAAATATATCCACTAATGTGCAAAAAAGTTTTAGATACATATGATGAAATGACATGCAAAGTACACGATATCTAAACTCTATCTAATCTTTAAAGGCCTTATCATCAGCAAGTGGTGGTGGCGACTGCATACATCAAATGAGAACCTTCATTTGATCTAAAGTACCCTGATGAAATGTCATACGACCCTCTAGCACAGGAAGATGATCCATATGTGCCTCATGTGCAGTTGCTCTCATCGCCATGGCAACCTCAATCATCTCAATTGCAAGTTCTTGCTGAACAAGGGCCTGACTTTGCTATTCTGGTATGACACTATGAGTTGCCAATGTCTGAGACTGTTGCTCGAGTCTCGCTAAAATAGTTTGTAACACCAGAATCTACATGGCCATCTGCTGCTGAAATGTCGATCTAGGTTGTTGTGGCTGCTGACGCTCAAGCTATTGTGCCTACCACTACTAAAAATGAGACTTTTTGTGAGGCCAACTTGCCATCGCAAAAGGCCTTTTGTGACAGCCGTGCGACGATAAATTAGCTGACACAAAAAAAGGGGGTCATAAAAGGCTTTTGCGATGGCTAAGTTTTTTGTGGCGGCAAACTAGTCGTCGCAACAACCCGACGCCCAACCTAGTTTTTTCACGATAAGAGGAGCCGTCACCAATGGCCGTCGCAAAAGCTAGTATTTACGACGGCTGTGTAACCATTTGCGACAGGGAAAGCCATCACAAAAAGTTGTGGATTAAGTAACTCTTTTGTGACAGCTATATGCCGTCACAAATACCCTCGTCTAGTTTTTTAAAGTATATTTTTTTTAATTTAATTTTCTGTAATTCTTGTATACCCTAGCATAAATCAATAGATAAATCTCATTCATCATATAATTGCATAAATCAATAAATATATTCATTCACCAAAAGATAAATATATAAAATGTAGTTCATATATATATATATAATATTAATCTACATCATCCATACATTCAAAATGCAAAAACATAAAATAAACCAACGTCAATGCATCGAACCATACAAATCAGTTTTTTTTCATCCAAAATACACAACCTACTGTCCAACATCAATAAATCAAAAAAATACTCAAAAATATGCCTTGACTGGGCACTCCATCAATCTCAACCATGAACAACAGCAGCCTACTCCTTCTGAATAACCTAAGTAAAAAAATAAAACAATAAAAACATAATTAATTAAATAGTTAATATATATATATATATATATGTGGATGTCATTAATGGAAGAAAAAACACATGAAATAAAGCTGTAAAACCTTGAAACTTAAGATTTTTAAGTTTAACGTGTCCTAAAATAGAAAAAATGCTCCAACTCCCAAACCGGGAATCCCGCCACCGTTTCGTCTATCCCCACACGTCACACGTGCCTACATCATGCTACATACCAAGTTTGCGACCGTTCCAATGCCGTTTGGGAATTTTGAGCCGTAAAACCCCAAAACTTAAGAATTTAAAGTTTAATGTGTTCTAAAATAGAGAAAAAAATATTCTTCCAATCATCGGTGCAACCTGATTGAACTGAATGAATGTCAACAAGTCAATAGGAGTAAGTCTTCAATGGCCCTCACAGGCTTCCAATGGTCCGCATTTGAAACCAATGAACTAAATGAATGTCGCCAATTAATTTGTTTAATTTCTCCTTAACTTTGCAACATTTTTTTCTTTTCTTTTTTTTTTAATCATTACTCTCACTTCTAGATTGCTTCAGGTAGAGCCTAGCATTGCTGCAAGGTAATATGGGGGCATCTAGTTTTGAAGCTTACTTGTCTTAAGCTAAACTTGCATTTTCATGTCACTATCATTGTTGTAATTCTTTGGATTAACATCTAATGACATGCATTGATGCATTCACAGCCACACTTATTATAAATAGCACTACTGTATATTATGAAAATGTCTAAAAGTAACACCACTTTTTTTTTTAAATGGCAAATGTCATTTCCAAGTAAATAATGAAATGCACAAATATAAAACTTAAAGAAACTATCTTACAATAGAAGTTCAATCTAATATCCCATCCAAATCAAAGAAAAGGGCACCAGGAATGTGAGCAACCTGTTCAAACACCAACCACACACGAATAAAAAAAAGGCAAACTAATCAGAACCTATTAAACAAATGAATTAGAGTAGAACCTAAAACTGTTGGAGACATAAAAACTTACATAAGAAATTTTAATTCTATACCAAAGAAAACAAATGCTTAGAATATGAACAAACAGTATAATTATCTAGTTAGAGTTGCATGTACAACAAATCAATATGAAATAGTTCAAGAGTATAATCACAATCAATACCTGATATTCCTCTACTCATTTGGCATGTACCAGGAAGCATCCAATAGCTGAAAAAGTAAATAATTAAATAATGTGATAATGACCATCATGTAAGAAAAAAAATGCAATCAAACTCAACAAATTTTCAAGGGTACTTTAAACTATAATAGATGTTCTGAGTAAGAATAAATACCACAGGCAAATCCATTGAGTTTTTTGCCTAACTAACACTATTTTCAAAAATTATTCGCAATCTAACACTATTTTGAAAATAATTCCTATTATAGTACTCTCCTGCCATGTCATCCCTACTGTATCCCAAAAGCTTCTTTCTTTATCTGAACTTTTTAACCTAAAACTGAGTTGAAATCATAAATTATACCTACATACAAACCTGCGGGCCTTTGGAGGGAGAGAGAAATAACCTAAAGAAAATCAATTAAGGCTGGTGGAGGTTGGTGGAGGGCAACAGTGGGGGCACTGGTGGAGGGCGGCAGTGGCAGTGCTAGTGGAGGGTGATGGCAGCAGCACTAGTAGAGGCTAGGGTTTTTGGCTTCCAACTTCAAAGAGGGGATTGATGACAACGGAGGCAGCACTGGTGGAGGGCAAAGGCAAAGGCAAAGGCGGTGTTGGGTTCAGACAGAGACAGAATAGAGGGCGAGAGAGAGAACCTGGTCTAGGATTTTTTAAGAGAGGAAGAAAAGAGAGGGAAAGGGAAACATAAGTCCCCCCAAATGAAACTTTAGACTTATAACAGAGCAACTCATCTCCATAATCTTCTCTTTCTATTTCTCTTTGTGGCTTGGTACGTAGATGGCGACGATGGAGACAGCACTGGGGGAGAATGACAGGGCCGGCGATGGCATTGCTGGAGAATAGCAGCGATGCACTAGGGTTGAAGGTGAAGAACGAAAAAGATGCCAGTGCCACTGGTGAAGGCTGAAGGTGGCGGTGGTGGTGGCCTGGTTCAAGTGAGATAGAACCTCATGAGATAGCGAAAGAAAAACGGCGCCTAGGGCTTTTGATCGAGAGAGAGAGAGAGAGAAAAGAGGGGGAGAAAAAAAAAGAGGGGGAGGGGAAATTTTGAGCCTCGAACTAAACCACATTGTTTCGTTTAACATTTGTGGTGGCAGACCGCCGTCACAAAAAGGCCATCGTAAAAGGCACCTATTTGCGACCGGAGCTTAACCATCGCAAAAGTGAGTTTTTGTGATGGTGTTTGTGATGGCCATTTTCCTATTGCAAATAGTGGTATTTGCAATGGGAAAGCAACAGTCACAAATACACTCGTTACAAAAACCCCAATTTTTAGTAGTGTACCCAGGCTGTTATGCCTACGGTGCCTTAAGCTGCTCCTCATGCAAATGTGACTTGGACCATCACACTGTTGACCTATCTATCGGCTACTGCTAACCAAGCCAAATCAAACTAGAAATACCAACTACCACAGCCTGCTCGATCAGTCCAAAAAGCATGCACCCAAAAGGGATGGATCCCTGAGGTCTAAGATGCGTATACTTGTAGTACAAAATAGAAAATATATATCAGGGAAGATCAATAGACCTCCTCGTGCCTATAGCCCACAATGTACAGCCCTCACTCGACTCACCTCAGTATAAAAAGCGATATGAAGGAATGAATGGTAGGAAAATACAAACAAGGGCCTATAACGAAGAGCTAAGACTTTCTTTGGCAACTGCCGCCGCTGCAACCATTGTGTCTCAGCTACACAGACCTCTACTTACATGACATCAAAAGCCGGAGCCCCTACAAATGGGAAATTAAACTAAGCATTTGGGATTCTATGAATCTGGAAAAACTGGGCTATGATGTGAGGAGTAATAGTAATCTATCGCCCCCTAACCCAGGACTCTGTCCGCTCGTGACCCAAACTGGTCACAGTACGCTGAATGTCTGCTATGAAATCGGTGATAAGCAAAAAAACACACAAGTACCATGAAACGTGGCGAAGGGAGTCTACTGCCTAGCAGCAAACTCCTCCTCCCACCTATAATCCCCTCTAAAGTTGTGCAATGTAAAGAATCTCTCTAAAGGGTTCCCTCTTGTGCTCCAAGTCTCAGTGAAGGCATTATATGCCTCCTCGCTAATGAACCTAACCACATCATAGGCCGGGGGTGGCTCAATTGCCCGTCCCTATCCAGCTCTACCACCTCAGCCACCTCGGTCGTCTTTACCAGCCATAACAGTACATAATAAGAAAATAACTAAATACCCTCTAAACTATGAAAAGAATGTAAGGAAAGCTCAAGAGGAATACCCAGAATGGAAAGAAAGGACTATGATGAAGTGTAGGCATGTGCTCGCACTCCAGCAGGGTCTCGCTATCTCAGAAAAGCTTAAAAAACTCGCAAAAATGACTCTTAGCGCGTTTGAAATGTGTTTAAACTAAAATCAAATGCTCCTATATATAGGATTGCTCAACCGTCAAACAGCCAAACAAACGGTTTGTTCAAACGCGCGTCTGACGCTTATTAAATGAGCGTACTTCTAATGTGGTGCTGACATCATGCTTTCAAACAGCTAATGTCACGGTTCGAACAGACCGCGAACACCCTTGTGATGGGTTAAATAGCTCTCTGAATCTTAATGGGCTTTTGACCTGAGTCGGATGATGAAAACAAGACTATGAAGTTTTTGACATGAAATACCGTTTGACACACCATTCGAACTCCCTAATCCACCTTTCGAATGCCAAGATCCACTATTCGAATGAATGACATGTGTTGACATCATGTGTTCAAATGCCCTTTGTATGTGTTGACATCATGTGTTGACATCATCTTTTTCATTTTTGCCCGATTTCATCCTTTATAGGCATGGATTCCTGTTTCAAGTAAAATGAACTAAGTTAGTGCGAGTTAGAGCTAAAACTAAGCAATTAATCCTACTCTAGGTCTAACAAAAAACTAATTAGGGCATATAGATTGTACTTTTAGAGTACAATCACCCTCCCCCTCAAACTAACTTTTTGCTAGTCTCTAGCAAAATAGTAACAACTTAAAAATATCTCCACTTTCACGAGTGCATTTAGTATACGCACCAAGCCTTTAAACCCCTAGGTTACCCCTAGTGGACAAATGGTGTCTCTTGAGAGTTTCCAGTGAAAGTTCATAGGAATACATGAGGCATATATAACTTACTTAAAATAATTCTCAATTCAGCCTAAATTGTGATTCATGCAAATTTAAGGCATAAAGAATCTAAGAAAGAATTACGTAAGAGTCCACTATCAATGACATACAACTCAACTGTCTCAAGTTCATGCAATTATATCATTTATGCTTCAATTCAAATTTCGCTAATCATACACTCATAAAGAACATGAACACAAGGGTCTCTCCATGGAAAGCTCATCATAAGAGGAAATGTAAAATGAAACATCAAGAGAGCAATCCCATATCAAAAACCACATAGATGTAAGTGTATTGACTTGGCATAACTTCATAGAATATTCACAGTTTAAGTATTAACTAGAGAATTGACATGTAATGACCTATACTCAAAAGAACTACCAACTTTGTGTATATTCCAGATAACTAAGGCCATGTAAATGAAGAGCTGTGAATAAGGAACAAAAAAGGGGGTAGCAAGACTCAAAACATGAATCATACACTACATGTGATAGGGGTGCACAAAAGACCCAAAAAACCCGAGAACCGAACCAACCCGGCCTCTATGGGTTGGTTTGGTTCGGGTCTGTTAAGGGTTTAGTTTGGTTTTGGGTCAAAAAAATATCAAACCGATAACTTCGGTTCGGTTCTTGGGTTTGTATTTTTTGGACTCGAACCGACCCAACCCGAGACCCGATCTATATATATAATAAAAGTTTGTATATATTGCATATATGTTTTTAAAACCATTGTTATTTGTACTTTATTATTGCTAATATTTGTTTATACATTGTTATTTAATTATTTTTAAAAAATTAAAGATGCAGCATTATTCTTATTTTTTATTTTTAAATAAAAAAATAAGTTCCACATCATAAAAGTGAACCTGACCCCGACCTGACCTGACTCGAACCAACCCTAGGCATGGAACCAAACCAACCCGAACCGACTCGGGTTGGTTCGGTTCGGTTCCATGAGATGATTGGTTTGGTTCTAGGTTCAGCATGGACCCAAACCAACCCGATCCATGCACATTCCTAACATGTGATGATCAATAAGCATACACTTTCAATTTCGTAACTTTTCAACAAGATTGTTCTTTTTCTTCTTCTTCTTCTTCTCCAACTTCTATATTTTTTTTTCTTTTTTTTAATTCAACAGCTCTCTGAATCTCTCTAACAGGCTTTTGACTTGATTCAGACAGTGAAAACAAGCCTCTAAAGTTTCTGACGTGAAATACCGTTCGAACGCCAAGATCCACCATTTGAACTGATGACGTGTGCTGACGGCACGCATTCGAACGCCCTTTGTATCCATTCGAATGTGCTTTTCCATTTTTGCCCAATTTCATCCTTTTTAAGCATGGATTTCTAGTTCAAGTAAAATAAACTAAGTTAGTACGAGTTAGAGCTAAAACTAAGCCATTAATCCTACTCTAGGTCTAACAAAGAACTAATTAGGGCATATATATTGCACTTTTAGAGTACAATCACTTCACACCTAATCCAATCTCCGAACACTATTAATTAATAAATAGTTAATAACATATGACTTACAACCCTTCTAATCCGAACACCACGAGTCTAGAATTCCTAGTATTTGCTCGCATACCGCCATTCACCGTTCACCTATACTTAGAGTTTCAACCCATGAGAAACAACACGTAGCAAATGCCTTGATGCTCCACCAAAACTGAGTTTTGTTGTTGAATATTTGAAGTTATTTGTTAGGTTTATTGGCCATTTGTGCTTTGTAAGTAGGATCTGCCCTTTAGAGTTTATTTGTTTGTATTGGAGCTCACACGTCAAGCAAGAAGTCTATAGGAAGGATTCTGAAGGTCCAAGAGACTCCAGATGCTCGAGGATCTCAAGCTTGGAAAGAGTAGGTGGACTGCGCCACAGCCCTCTTCAATGCACTCTGGCACATTTGGATCAAAAGCCTGTGCCATTTAGCCCAGCCAAGACCAGGGTGGCCTAGCATGACTAGAGACATGCGCCATCAAGCGCATCCCCAGTGCACCCTAGCATGCCCAGGCATCCTTCAGCTTTTTTCCCAATACAAAGACATGCGCCATCAGGCGCAGCCCCAGGTCCACATATGATGCTTTAAGTCCTTCTACAAGAACACTTGTTTTCTCATTATTCTTTTTGTTAACCAGTTTAGAGAGACTTCTAGGGTTTCATAGATATCTTCTCAAATTTTCTAAGTGTTTTTTGAGCTCTATTGCAGCCTTGGACTTCATACATAAGTATTTAGAGAAACTACAATCCAAATCCAACTTCAATTAGGGTTTTCTCAAAAGTTTTCAGGTTGTTGCTCAGACAAGAGGCAGCGAGCTCCAATGGACCAATGCTTGGTAATGACCTTGTGTGTATGGGTGTGGGGCGAGTTGATGATGGAAATATAGACACTCGCTTTGATACATGAAAATGGATACACATTCTTTACATTATGCCTCTGCTATTATACTATGATATGCTAATAAACACAATAGATCAACTTTATGCATGATAATTTCTGCCTTTGCTTTTACTGTTATGAATCATGATCCTTAATCTGAACGTAGATTTTGGAGCCGTGACAATCCACACCCAAAGATTTCCTCAAGCTAAAATAAATTACCCACCTAAAATGGAATTTTTTGGCAAACCTTGTTGCTGCTCATGTTCAAGTGAAATAATTACCAATAATTCTCTAGAATACCCGATATTGGCCCACTGAATCTGCTTGTGGACAAATTAAGATAAAACAACTTAGTTAGTGATGCAGAGATCATTGAGGGAAAACACGCATCTCACATCTCAATAATCTAGTTGATTTTCTATGCAAAATACTATGAATATGGCAACTACTGCTTATTGATTGTAAAAGGTTAATATACAAAGAATAATAGGAATTAAAGACAACTCTCAATATTGAAAAAAACAAAAAAAAAAAACCTTACTCCTAGGCTCTTGGCAAAGCCAATATTGCTTTGTTTATAATTGGAGTAGAAACCCAATTAAAACACTAAACATGCAAAATTAAGATAATTACCATAACAGCAAAAATATATCATATTAACTATGATAACTGAACGTTTAGAATCCTAGAATCAACGCAGAAGTAAAAGAATCAAAGCTGACTTTTAAAAGTAATTGCAAAATCAGATCTTCTTGAAATAACAAATCCGCCCAATTGAAGGCCTAATTTATTTCCAATCAGATCACCATATCGTACGTGATTCTGAGCTCGAGTTTTGTAAGTTCTATTGCTACCTTCTGATGTTTTTCCACCTGTAGACACCGACGGACACATGGGGCATGACCCCATCCCCCAAAACTTTCAAAATTCAGTATACCTCACCTCATATATATTTTTGGATATTTCTAATAAAATATAGAAAACTGATTGCGCTCTAAAAGTGCAATTATAAGACCATAACTTGTGTTTTGTTACCCTTAGTTTAGGATTGAAGACATCTCTTTAGTTATATTCTAGTACTGATTAAGTTTATTCTGATTTCTATAGGAAATGGAGCTAAGAAGGACGCCGAAAGCAAGGAACACTGTTGTGGTCGTTCGAACGGTGTTCGAACGTTAGTTGCAGCAAGGAGACAAGCTTGCAGAAGTTGGTAACTAAAGCAGTCGTCCGGATGCCGTTTGGACGATGGGTCGAGATTTAGAGAGTTGATTATGGACCTATAATAGTAGTCTGGACGCCGCCCAGACGTTGAAGGATTGATGTCTAACCGCCATTTGGACGACCAGTGAAGGATTTCCAGGGGTGAAGATTTCTCTATTCGAACGACCAAAATTGCACTAAAATCGTCGTCCAGATGATGCCTTAGCCCAACTTTGAACTTTGTAGTTTCCTTTTTGGTTTAGGACTCTAGATTAGCATATAAATACTTGTAATTATCCCCAAAGGAGGGGATTCGATTTTTGGAGTACTTTGAATGATATTTTGAAGAGGTTTGAAGGCTTGTAAAGGTTTTCATTCAATCTTTATGAATTTCCTAACAATTTTAATCATGAATTCACATATGTTCTTCGTAGTGATGTTTCACTAAACCTAACCTTGGGTTCAATTGTGATGGATGTTTGATGTATCTTTGGTGAATTATTAAAATTCCATGGTTTTAACTGTTTAAATCTTTCGTTAAATTGAACATTGTTGATTCTCCATGATCTTGATCTATTGAAAGCAAGAGATTCTTGACTATGTTCTTGAGTTGTAATATACAAACTAGGGTTTGGGATTATTGTTACTTAAATTGATGGTATGAATCCTTGAATCAAAGAGCTTAGGGTTTAAAGCTTCATCTTATGAATTAAAGGCTATGACAAAGCCAATGGTTTGAATTATAAACAAAAAAGAATCTTAATGAAACACTAAGAGCATTGACATCCGGATCAATTAACTCTAAGTCTTCCATTCATCAATCACAAGTCTAGTTTATATTTCTTTTTTAGTTAATACTCATCTCTCAACTTATTAATTTTTGGTTTCTTATCACTTCACCTTGGTAGTTTTATCAGTTTTCTTGTAGACGAATCGTTGTTTTTGTGTATAAAGTTGAGTCAATTCAAGTTCCTGTGGATCGATCTCGAACTTACCGAGTTATTACTGCATCACAACCGCACACTGGCAAATATCAATCACAATACTTTGAAGTGATCACAAATTGGCTCAAAAAATTTAAGAAATTTTATCTTGATCCCCTACAAATTTTAAAAAATTTTATCATGACCCCTACAACACAAATCATGGGTACGCCAATGCTCGTAGAAGTCCAAATGCTCCATTAACTGCATTGTCATGCATTAGTTAGTGATCCGAGTTCTGAGGTATGCAACCACAAGTAGGTTATCAGCCAAAACCAGCTCCAACAGAGAAGTCCCTTCCAGAATTCCTTTGCAATCTCCCTAACTAAATGATTTGGAGAAGATCAAGTTCTTGCACTCGTGTTGAGTTTCCCCTTTTCTTAGATTTCACCAATAAAAACTATTGTCACTCAGATCCAAGAATTGCAGGTTTGGATAGGTGCCCAAATCTTTAGATATATTTCCACTGAGATGATTTCTGCTGAGGCGGACTTTGATTAGGCTTTAGCAGTTTCTCAAACTTTTGGGGATTGGACCTGTGAGATGGTAGCTGTTCACATTGAAATATTATATTATGTATTAATGTGAAAGCCGAAACTGCTGAAATGAGTTTGCTACATAGAAGTCCAACATTATTGCTCTTTCAAGACAATATTAATCTACAGGCCAACAATCTCCGTGCTATAAGGTACACATAAACAGGTATGGATTCCTGAAAAGGAAAAGAAATACTAAAAGACACAACTTAAATGCAATATCTCTACCACAGAATTTGGTTTTATTTGATATCAAATATATCTATACTAAACAAAATAGCTTTTTTCATTGTCTGTGCATGAGTCTCTGAGACTCTTAGGCAATTTTTCGGGTCGACAACACCTGAGAAACAATGCTCATGGTTGGCCTGGACTGTGGATTGGCATGCAAACATGTAATTGCCAGTTTCATAATGCCCATCACCGCCTCCTCAACTTCAGGCGATGGAGGTGAAAGGCGTTGGTCCATCACATCTTTCAACTCTACTTTCTCGGCAGCTGGGGTTGACAGAGAGCCGATGAAGTCTCCCGGATGCGTTCCTTTGATCACTTCTAATGCCAACACTCCAAAGCTATAGACACCACACTTCTCAGTTACCTTCATTGTGTAAGCAAGCTCTGCAAAGAAACGGGGACACCATCGGGTATTACTTATACTTTATATTCTATATATGTCAATTTAGGAGAGCATAAAACTATATATAGTTTTACCTGCTGCAACGCATCCATATGTGCCTGCAACTGCACTCCAATTAGAGGAATCCAGCTTCAAAAGCTTAGCAGTGCCGAAGTCCAAAACCCGAGCCTCGTACTCCTCATCAATCAACACATTGTTGCTCGAGATGTCTCAGTGAACAATTGGCGGTGAGCAATCGTGGTGCATGTAAGACAAAGCATGAGCCACACCCTTTATTATATTCACTCTCTTAGGCCAATAAAATTCTCTGGCTGTTTCATCTCTGCTCAAAATTGTGGCCAAGCTACCCCTTTCGAGGTACTCATAAACCAAAAATGAGTGTCGAGCATTCGAGCAGAAGCCAAAAAGCCTCACTATGTTTCGATGCCTGATTTCCGTCAATGCCCTTACCTCATTTAAGAAACCTTTACGATCTTCCTTATCGGATGAGGGATGAAGTTTCTTCACAGCTACTGTATTGGGTGATGGCAGCTTTGCCTTGTAGACAGTTCCATATCCTCCCTTTCCAATGCAATATGAGTCATCAAAATCGTTGGTAGCTTTTACAATGTCATTGTACATTGCTCTTCCATCAAAAACTAAAACTGAGAACACTTCTTCATCCTCGGCTTTACCTTCTTCTACTTTTAACGTTCCTTTTCTTCGATCAAACATCCAGAGAAACCCGATGAATGCACCTAAAAGTAGAAGTGCTCCCCCAAAACGGAGCACGATGATAAGAATGAGTGTCCTGCTCTTTCGTGGATTGTGTCTGGTCCCTACAGGAGGTGTTTCACAAGGCTGCAATCCTGTTACATTGCCACACAAACGGTTGTTCCCTTGTAATGCCTCCATAGGAGCATCTCTGAAGGCTTTGCTGTTGGGAATTGGACCCTGCAACTCATTGTAAGATATGTCAACGTATAACAGGCCATTCATATCTTCAAAATTCTTCGGAATGGAACCAGAGAGGTTCAACTTAACCAAACTCTGTAAATTTATGAGTTGCATTGGTATTTCCCCTGCGAGCAAATTATAACTCAGATCCAACTCGTTCAGCTGAAATAACTTACCCATCTGAAATGAAATTTTTGGGCTAAACTCATTGTTGCTCAGGTTCAAGTAAAACAGCTTCTGAAAGTTGTCCAGAGTAGCTGGAATTGACCCACTGAATATGTTTGTGGACAGATCAAGATACAACAGCTCTGTTAGTGGTCCGAGTTCCAGAGGTATAGAACCTAAAAGATGGTTATTAGCCAAATCCAGCTTCAGCAAAAGTCAAATTCCCAAATTCCTTTGGAATCTCCCCAACTAAATGATTTGAAGAAAGATTAAGTTCTTGCAGTCGTGTTGAGTTTCCAAACCCAAGTGGAATGCTACCAGTGACAGTTGTTCCCTGCTATTCTTAGGAGTGTCAATTGTGGGTTCCTTCCCCAGTTTTCAGACATTTCACCGTACAAATTATTGTTACTCAGGTCTAGGAATGCCACGTTTGGATAGGAGCCCAAATCTTCAGATATATTTCCGGTGAGTTGGTTTCCGTTGAGTTGGACTCTGACTAAGCTTGAGCAGTTTTTCAGACTCTTGGGGATCGGACCTGCGAGCTGGTTGTTGTAGATAGTGAAGTTTTGAAGCACCCCACCTCGGCAAATCTCTGGGAGATTGCCAGAAAACTGATTTTCATACATTTGCAGTACAGCCAATTTTTTCAAATTGCCAAATTCATAGGGAATGGGACCAGAAAGGCTGTTGGAACTAAGGTACAAAATTTCTAAGTTGGTCAAATTACCAAACGAAGCAGGAATGGGACCGGTGAGTTGATTCTCGCTCAATTCCAGATCAACGAGGGACTTTAGGAATGGAACCCGAAAGCAGATTCTGGTAAAGATGTAGAACATTCCGGGAGCTCAGTTTGCCTAAAGATGCTGGGATTGAGCCATTAAGAATCTTGGTTTCAAGGCTTAGGCTCTGGAGTGATTTCAACTTTCCTATCTCTTGGGGAACGGAACCAGAGAGTCGATTGTTGAACAGGTACAAAACAGTGAGTTTACTCAAGTTTCCAAAAGCGGAAGGGATGGTACCTGTCAGAGTGTTGGTATTCATGTAGACCTCAACAAGATTGATGAGATTTCCCATTTCCGGAGGGATGGACCCAGAAAGCTGATTTTCATAGAGATACAGATAAGTTTTCAAATTGCCCAAAGACGCAGGAATAGGACCAACGAGATTGTTGTTGTACAAAGCAAGCTCAGAAAGAGACTTCGACTGGCCTATCTCTTGAGGAATTGAGCCATTCAACTGATTCTCCACCAGGTGGAGACTTTCAAGATTTGTTAGCAAGCCGATTTCGGGTGGGATGTTCCCCGATAGCCGATTGATAGACAAATCAAGATAGATGAGTTTGGAGAGGGAACCTATTAGAGGTGGGATGGTGCCAAAGAGTTGATTCATGCTGAGATCAATATATGAAAGATTTGGGAATGATAAGAATGATAAACTGTAGAGAGTACCGTTTACGCTTGAATTTGTGAGGTTCAATCGAACGAAGCTTCCATCACGGTTGCAAGAAACTCCAAACCAATTGCATGGGCTGGCACTTGTTTTCGGAAGTTACCCAATTGCAGAGAACTGTTTGCGCTTTTAAGACTGGCTTTCCATTTGAGGAGAGCATTGGCTTCTTCAACAGAAGCAGAAGCAACATCGTTTGAAGAAAACGGAGTAACAAAGAGGACTAAGGAAACAAGGCAGACTAGTTTTTCTAAAGATCCCATGGTTTGCCTTTTGATGCATCATAAGCGATGGTTCAAGGCTCTAATTTATACACACTTTTTTCCACAGGTCCTAATCCTATCTCATTCATCAAAAGACTTTGAATTTGGAAGTCTTCTCCTCTACTTTAATTTTGCACCATGAGTTTCTAGGGATGAAAGATGACCATCGACTGTATAAAGAACTGCGTATGTTTCACACCCCCTTTTGTCTCTTAATTACTGGAAGAAGATAAAAAAAGCCGTGTCTTTCGTCTCTTTCTATTGAGAAATTTCTTCGGAATTAAGGTACAGGAACTCATTATAGGGTGAAGAATGAAGAAACAACTACTTTGAACTCTTTTTGGTTTGCCATTTCATCTGTTGTTACTGCAATGCAACTTGTTTAGCTGTACTCTGGGAATACAAAGTGTTAGGACTTTAATTGTCTTGGCAAATTCCATGAACAAAATCTTTGAAGTATCTCTTCAATTGTTCTTTCATATAAATGAGTTTAATAGGGTTGGGTGTTCAAACAAATGCTAAGGAGTGTTTGAACTGAACCATAGAAGTAATTTGATTGTAATTCAATTTTAAGTTGTAATCATGTCCCGAGTATGTATTTGAGTGAATTGAAAGTTAGAATACAAGTTGCTGAAGCTGCAGCACAAGTCTGTAAAACATGTAGAGCTAAAACTTTCGAAAGTCATATCTCAAAGCTTAAATCTCCATTTTGGGTTCATAATATATCGATTTCATATAACTTGTCGAGATCTATGAGAATATAAAAGATTTGAGGGGATGTAGAGTTTGCTACCTTCTCGCCACCTTCTCGCCCCCGCGAGATCTGAAGATTCTAGCCAGTGGTTGTCGCCACCTTCTCGCCACCGCAAGATCGCAAAGGTAGTCTTGCCACCTGCTCACTACCTCCTCGCCCCCGCAAACTCCTAGACGTATTTTTTAGAGAACTACTCCTATTTGTTTTCAAAGAGCTTTAATGCCTA
Source organism: Euryodendron excelsum (assembly GCA_033060915.1). NCBI lineage: Eukaryota > Viridiplantae > Streptophyta > Magnoliopsida > Ericales > Pentaphylacaceae > Euryodendron > Euryodendron excelsum. The sequence continues at coordinate 9,963,449 of CM065389.1, read as the reverse complement.
TATATACTTGGAGGATGGGTCTTCTAGGGTTGAACATACTTAAGAAATCTATTGAGAGCCTCCAAAGAAAAAGAAAAACCCTAGAGTCTCCTTAGTAAGTTGAAGAACTTCAAATCTTCATTGATCGCAAAGAGTCTTGATGGTGCATCAAGGCAAGGATTCACGGCGTGGTGTTCGTTGTGGTTCAAGCACGGGAGAACAGTGAGTTGCGAGATATGCAAGCAAGTTTCAACTTCAACTTAGATTTGGGGGATTCGGATTGGTACAGTTGTATGTATTCTTGTAAACTGTTCGATTGTTGATAGTGCTTGGAACTTGGGCTAGACTAGGTCCCGTGGGTTTTTTTTAGTTTGGGTTTCCACAACAAAAATCATGTGTCTATCATGTGATCGCTTTACTTTTCATGCATGCAATTTTATTAGTGTGTGATTGATTAGATTGTTTAACAATGATTAATCAAGCACATCTCCAAGTGATTGTAAATCTAAGTAGATCGAAAATTTCAATTGGTATCAGAGCGGGACACTCAAAACTATTTTTTTTTTGTTTTTCAAAGAGTGAGGTCCTGATAATCTAATTACATGGATTTACCACGCGAAGGCGGCTCTACCACTAGACCTCGATTATTTGATGGAACCAACTATGCCTACTGGAAAGTTCGCAAGAGCTTTTCTTAAATCTATAGATGAGCGAGTTTGGTTGTCAATCGCATATGGTTGGAGTCTCCCCACGACTACAAGTATATCTTCAACTACTCAAGTTGTTACAACCACCACTATTAAAAATGTTTAAGATTGGGACAAATTGGATTATGAAAATAGTGGTTGGAACAATAAGGGTATCAATGCCATTTTAACGCTCTCTCACCTGATGAATTCAGACGTGTGTCAACGTGTGAGACTGCGCATGAGGTATGGGATATACTTGAAGTTACCCATGAGGGAACTACTATCCTGAAAATTGCTAAGTTTCAGCAATTAACAACAAACTTTGAAAACTTGAAAATGGATGACAATGAGACTTTTGATCAATTTTATGCAAAATTAAGTGATATTGTCAACTCAAGTTTTAATCTTAGCGAAAGGAGCTCTCCTTCAAAAGGTGTTCGAAAAATTTTGAGATCATTATCGAAGAGATTCCAAGCCAAGGTTACAACTATTGAATAGAGTATGGATGTTGATTCTATGAAAGTAGAAGAGTTGGTTGGTTCTTTACAGACTTATGAGGCTAATCTACGTCATCCTAAAAATAATAAAGACCTTGCTTTTAAAACTATTAGAGAAGATGTAGATGATACTTGTCAAAATTTTAGAAAATTTTTCAAAAATAAGAAGGCCCAATCTCTTAGTTTTGAGAAAATTAAAGAGAAACAATTTGATAAGAAGCCTGGAAGGAATCTCGATAAAAGTGGAGGTAAACAGTCCCAAAAACCTCAATGTTTTGAATGTCATGGGTATGGTCACTTTGCACAAGAGTGTCCAAATAGACTAAAAAGAAAGGCAAAAGGGTTCACTATAACTTGGGATGATTCTGATCCTGAAGATGACAATGAACCTGAAACTAAACAAGAATTAGGTAACTTTACTACTTTTACTGCATCTGTGATGTGGATCGCATAGCCGAGGATTACTTGGAGACGCAGCGGTGGCGTTATACCCGGGCTGGTGGTCGGTAAACTTCAATTAGCCTAGGAAAATGCAAAAAAAATGCCTTTAAATATGTTTTTTACCCCGTTTTGTGTTTTGGGCCTATTTTTTGAGCTTTTGTTAGTCTTTTATTTTTACCCGGTTTGTCCCGGGGCCCTAGGGTTTCGTGCCTCTTATTTAAGCTCTTGTTAAGACTTTTTCCAGCAGCTTTTGATGATCAATAAAATTTGTGTGCGTTTGTGCACTTTTCCAATCATTCGGTATTTTCTACGAAGATCAACGAGTGTTTGATGCCCTAAAACCTAGCATTCGTGGTGAATCAGCAGGTTGCAAGACGACTCTGAATCCGATATTCATGGTGAATCAACGGATTAAGGTTTATTTTATTGCTCTCTTAATTTCCGCTGCATCAGTCGGTATCAGAGCCCTAGGTGCCGATTCTGATTGGTTCGTGATCATACCGCCCAGATGTCGACCAATCCAAGACGCGATGGAGGATGATAGGCTCGCCAGGCTGCAGCAGGTGGTGGAGAATCTGGCGGATAGCGTGGCTGCCATACAGATTTAGATGCAGCAACAGCAGCAGCAATAGCAACAGCAATAGGCGCACCAGCAGCAGCAGCAGCATCTAAATCTGCGTGTTGTGGATGAGGGGGTTGATGAGGATGCCGATGCCGATGGCGATAGCGAGGAGGACAAAAACCCTTTTGCACCCTTGCGGCAGCCCGAGAGACGTCCCCGTCAAATGGGGGGGCGTGTAGCTGAGGGCAGTTGGAATCGGTGGGAGGTAGGCCTGAAAATTGATATCCCTGAATTTGAGGGCGGTCTGAAGGCGGAAGATTTTCTTAACTGGCTTTTTGCCGTGGAGGAAGTCCTAGAATTCAAAAAGGTTTCGGCCAATAAACGGGTGCGTTTAGTAGCGACTCATTTTCGTGGCAGGGCTACGGCATGGTGGCAGCAGTTAAAGGTAAATCATGCGCAGATGGGGTAAAGGAAGATTGATTCGTGGGATAAGCTGAAGAAGCACCTCCGAGAGGCTTTTCTGCCTCATAACTATGCGTGGATAATGTACCAGAGGTTTCAAAATTTGCGACAGGGGATGAAGTCGGTGGATGAATATACCACTGAGTTTTATCAGTTACTAGCGTACAATGATTTGGGTGAGACTGACGAACAGTTGGTTTTGCGGTACATTGGGGGATTGCAGCCACAATACCAGGACACCTTGAATATGTTTGATTTGTATTTTGTTTCGGATACCCATCAGAAGGAGTTACAACTCGAGAAGCAGGCGAAGCGACGGGCGAGTGGTCTACCTTGGGCAGGAGCAGGTAGCCGGGGTGTGGCTCAGCAGGGGACTGGACGTGGGGTAGTTCAAATGGGCGCAACTGGGGGTGTGGCTGGAAAAACACCAGTCCCGCAGCCAGTTAAGCCCGTGACAGCCAGCACGAGCCGCTGTTTTAAATGTGGCGAACCAGGCCACCGATTTGCGGACTACAAAAAGCCCTTTGTGCAGAAGGGGCTATTTATCAATAATGAAGGAATGGTTGGGGTGGAGTTCAAACAACCTGTGCCGGAATCAGGCGAAGATCAACTCGACGAAGAGTTTATGGAAGAGGAGCATGTTACCGGAGACGATGGGCCTCTATTGGTTGTGCGCAGGGCTTGCCTTACCCCTCGTGATTCTAGCGGTGATGAGTGGTTACGGAACAATATTTTCCAGTCCAAGTGCACAATTGGGGGCAAAGTCTGCAAGTTTGTGATCGATTCGGGGAGCTGCAAGAACGTGGTTTCCGAGGAGGCGGTTCGAAAATTGGGGCTACCAACAGAGGAGCATCCTAGGCCGTACAAACTGACTTGGCTGCAAGAAGGAAAGTAGGTAACAGTTTCCAAGCGTTGTTTAATTTCGCTGTCCATTGGTTCCAATTATAAAGATGCAATCTGGTGTGATGTGGTTGAGATGGATGCATGCCATATTTTGTTGGGTAGACCATGGCAATATGACAGGGCTGTGCAACATGATGGTCGGAAAAATACATATAGTTTTATGTTTACCAATGTGAAAGTGGTGTTGTATCCGGGCAAGGAAGCGAGTCCGAAACAGGTGGCCGAGAAAAACCCGAACCTACTGACCATGCAGCGTTTTGCGGGGCAGATGATCGAATCTGGCATAGTGTACTTGCTGGTGGTTAAGGAACAGCAGCAGAATGGGAAGGTTCCAGACAGGGTGCAAGAACTACTAGAGGAGTTCAGCGGGGTGTTTCCGGAGGAATTACCAGCTGGGTTGCCACCTTTGCTTGACATCCAGCATCAGATCGATTTAGTTCCTGGGGCTATTTTGCCAAACCGCCCGCATTATCGTATGAGTCCTAAGGAGCATGAGGAGCTGCGACGTCAGGTTGAGGAATTGTTAGCCAGGGGACACATTCGGGAGAGTCTCAGTCCTTGTGCCGTGCCGGCGCTCTTAACCCCCAAAAAGGATGGGTCTTGGCGTATGTGCGTGGATAGCCGGGCCATCAACAAACTCACTATCCAATATCAGTTCCCTATTCCACGGTTGGATGACTTGTTAAACCAGCTTAGTGGGGCTACAGTGTTCAGCAAACTGGATTTAAAGAGTGGTTATCATCAGATCCGGATACGTGAGGGTGACGAATGGAAGACTACTTTCAAGACGCGGGAAGGTCTTTATGAGTGGATGGTTATGCCATTCAGGTTATCGAACGCTCCGAGTACCTTCATGCGTGTGATGAACCAGCTTTTTTGGCCTTTTATTGGGAGGTTTGTGGTAGTGTACTTTGATGATATTTTGATTTTTAGCCCTGATCATGCCTCGCATTTGCAACACTTGCAACAGGTTCTGAGTTTGCGGCAAACAGAGAAATTCTTTGCTGCCCGAGCTAAGTGTTCGTTCATGACAGATAGCGTGTTATTTCTGGGATACATAGTGTCTTGTGAAGGAATTTCTGTGGATAATTCTAAGGTTGAAGCTGTCCGTAGGTGGCCTACCTTGAGGAGAATTCATGACGTGCGCAGCTTCCATGGACTGGCGTTGTTCTATCGGCGCTTTATCCCAAATTTTAGCGGCATCATGGCTCCTATCACAGATTGCATGAAGGCTGGGCAGTTTACTTGGACGGAGGCAGCGGTTAATGCTTTTGAGGAGATCAAGCGCATACTGACCACTGCCCCTGTACTTACTTTGCCAGATTTTTCTAAGCCTTTTGAGTTGCATTGTGATGCATCAAAGGTCGGCGTGGGGGCAGTCCTTAGCCAAGAGGGCAGGCCTATTGCATACTTCAGCGAGAAGCTAAATGGAGCTAAGGTGAATTACAATACCTACGACGTGGAATTCTACGCGATCATACAGGCCTTGAAGCACTGGTACCCCTATCTATCACAAAGTGAGTTCGTGTTGTTCTCTGATCATGATGCTTTGAAACATATTAATAGCCAAGACAATCTGTCGGCGAGACACGCGAGGTGGGCTGCGTATCTACAACAATTCACTTTCTCCCTCAAGCATAAATCTGGAGTTCAGAACCAGGTTGCCGATGCCCTTAGTAGTCGCACTTGCTTACTTACTACCTTACGGGCAGAGGTAATTGGTTTTGATTCATTTCGTGAATTATTAAGTACTGACCTAGTATTTGCCCCTATTGTTCATGAAGTTGAAACAGGGCAGCGCACAGATTTTGTGATGCATGATGGGTTTCTGTTTAAGGGTACCCAATTGTGCATGCCTCAATCCAGTTTACGCCTCAAGATCATCAAGGAGCTGCACAAGGAGGGGCATATGAGGCGTGATAAAACCTGGCAGCTTGTGGCCAATTCTTATTACTAGCCTTTTATGCGGCATGAAGTGGCCAGATTTGTTGATGGTTGTCGAATCTGTCAAGTGTCCAAGGGAACGGCGACCAACTCGGGATTGTATATACCCCTGCCAATTCCGGAGAGACCATGGGCGAACGTGAGTATGGACTTCGTGTTGGGGCTTTCGCGGACGCAACGTGGTAACGATTCTATCTTCGTGGTGGTGGACAGATTCACAAAAATGTCGCACTTCATTACGTGTAAGAAGACTAATGATGCTGTCAATATTGCTCAACTTTACTTTCGAGAGGTCTATCAGCTTCATGGGCTACCAACATCCATAGTTTCTGATAGGGACTTTAAGTTCCTTAGCCACTTTTGGAGGTATTTATGGCGGTTAGCTAACACGAAGCTGGATTTTAGCAGTGCCTACCACCCTCAAACCGATGGGTAGACCGAAGTGGTGAACCGTTCGCTGGGTAACCTGCTGCGATGTCTTGTGAGGGAACATTTAAAATCATGGGACCAAAAGTTGTACCAAGCTGAGTTTGCTTTCAACCGGTCAGTGAATAGCAGTTGGGGTTTCAGTTCATTCTTTGCCAATTACGCCTTCCAGCCGCGAGCTCTTATTGACTTAGCCCCTGTTCCTGATTTGAAGATGGTCCATAAGAAGGCAGAGGACTTAATTACTGATCTGCAGGCTGTCCATGAACAAGTGCAACAAAATCTGCGTGACTCCACGGCGAAGTATAAGGAGGCGGCTGACTAGAAGCGGTGCTCGGTGGAGTTTGAAGTGGGGGATTTTTTGTGGGCCGTGTTGATCAAAGATCGGTATCCAGTGCATGAATACAGCAAACTGGCAGCTTAGAAAGTTGGGTCGTATGAAGTTGTTGAGAAGATCAATCCTAATGCCTACCGGTTGAAGCTGCCGAGCCATGCCAACACTTCTGACGTGTTCAATGTGAAGCACCTCATGCCTTACCATGGTGACAGTTCTGAGGAGGAGGAAGACTCGAATTCGCGGGCGAATTCTTTCCAACCTGGGGAGGATGATGCGGATCGCATAGCTGAGGATTACTTGGAGATGCGGCGGCGGCGTTATACCCGGGCCAGTGGTCGGTAAACTTCAATCGACCTAGGAAAACGCAAAAAAAATGCCTTTAAATATGTTTTTTAGCCCGTTTTGTGTTTTGGGCCTATTTTTTGAGCTTTTGTTAGTCTTTTATTTTTACCCGGTTTGTCCTGGGGCCCCAGGGTTTCGTGCCTCTTATTTAAGCTCTTGTTAAGACTTTTTCCAGCAGCTTTTGATGATTAATAAAATTTGTGTGCGTTTGTGCACTTTTCCAATCATTCGGTATTTTCTACAAAGATCAACGAGTGTTTGATGCCCTTAAACCTAGCATTCGTGATTAATCAGCAGGTTACAGGACGACTCTAAATCCGGTATTCGTGGTGAATCAATGGATTAGGGTTTATTTTATTGCTCTCTTAATTTCCGCTGCATCAATCTGTGCATGATGGTTCATCTCATACTTTGCATGAAAGTGAAAGTCAAGGTGAGTCTAATGAGTCTATTAAACTTGATGAAATTGATTCTGATAATGAAGAGAAGGGTGATCTTCAACATGTCTATAATCAGTTGTACTCTCAATATTTCAAATTGACCAAAGTTAAAGGAAAACTTGGTCTCAAGTTAAAAAAGGGTTTTAGAAGAAGTTGAGACACTGAAAAAGGCGGCTGTTGAAGCTCAATCTCTTGCTAGTCAATTGAAAACTCATCGAGTCACATTATCTGATAAACTTGTTACGCTTGAGAAAGAACATTATTCTTGTAGTGAAATTAAAAATGCACTTGAAGAGAAGCTTACAAAACTTGAAGCTTCTAGTGCTAAAGCTAATGATGTTTTCAAGAAGTTGAATGCAGGTTCAAATAAGATCGATGAAATCTGGAATGCTCAATGGCGCACAACTGACATGACCAAAATTGCATATTCTAATCAAGCGTCATCTTCAAAGCAAAAGCCCAAAGTTAGTAAGCCTCAAACATCATCCTCTAAAGGTAAGAACAGGTACGTTCCTCTTACGAATGGTTATGATCGTTATTATGAGTCTTATTATTCTTATACCACAAAATTTGTTCCCATTTGTCATTATTGTGGTATTAGAGGACACATTAGACCATTATGTCATAAGTTGCATGGACTACCTTGTAATTATGTTTAGACTCATTCTAAAAGACAAGTTAGACCACAGCATAACAATGAGTTTGTGCATAATAAATTTGATGTGTTTGGATGGAATTCTCATGGTTAAAATCTTGGGTTCAAAAGACTACCACAACAAAGGAGAGCTCGATGGAATAAGAAATGAATGAATGTGAACCAAAATTCCAAAACTTCACTAAAATCTCACCCTAAGCCCAATGTGATTAATGATATTCCTAAGCATAGGACAATTTGGATTAGGAAAGCAAATTTAGAGACTCTTAATACCACTAGGAAATTTGTAAGGGTGGACCTTCTTGAATGAGGTTTGAATTTGTCATAGCCTAGGATTTGCATTATGATTATTTTTGCCTAAAGCTATGATCTCTCTTGTACTTTAATATTTTTTATTTGATTTACTGAAATTTAAATAAAAACCAAAAAGATTTTTGATTATCTTGATTATTTTGGTATTCTTAGACTTAAGGATCTATTTTCATCTCTTACACTCTTATATTGATTGTGATCTCTTATGTCTTGATTAGCCTTAAGGCTACACTTTGAATTAGCTTCATGACTGATAGCTTTAATGACAATCTTCATGATTATAGGTATCACAATATATGCACGAGTGCTGAGTCTTATATGTGGTTTGATGCAACTGAGATCATGCTAGGTTCTACATTCTTTATTGTTTGAGATTCTCTCATGCTGGACTGACCTATGGTTAGCTATGCACAATGCTGATAGTATTTGTCTCTCTCTCTCTCTCTCTCTCTCTCTCTCTCTCTCTCTCTCTCTCTCTGTATATTAAATTGTCTGTGAAAGCCTCTATGGACGTAATATGCACCCTCCGGGTCTAGTCATAGAAAGGGCTATTATGCTTGTAAACAAGATTTGTTGGGCATGTGTGAAAGCCATTGTGGACGTAATATGCACCCATCAGATCTAGTCATAGAAAGGGCTACCATGCTTCCAAGCAAGAAAACTGGAAAAAAAAAATGGAGTTGAGATTGAGGGGGAGCAAGTACTAGGCATATTCTTGCTTTCCAATTGGATGCTAACTGGTCCGCTTTCTAGTGTTCATTGAATTTTATAACTTTCAGTGAGGATAGACCGAGAGATTTCTTCATACATCTTATCTCCTGTGAGCGTTTGGCACTTCACACAACACATTGATATTCCCTATCTTCATGAATTTATGTTATTTCATGGCAATTGACTTGATTAGTTGATTTATGTTTGATGATTCAATGTTTGTTGAGTGTTTAGATCTCTTTCAATATTTTTGTGTAAGGTTGTCAAATATTTCCTTGTTATTGAATATCACTAATAATTAATGATCTTCTTTTTATTTTTATTCTTTTTGTTTTGATTTATTTGATTTAAAAAAATGCTCGCATTGGATATTATGTTTTGGAGACGTTAATCCTTTTGTTATTTGTCAATTCGTGACAAAAAAGAGGAGAGAAATATGAGTTTGCATGTATTAAGGGGGAGATAATGTCATTTATGAAAGACAATATCATTTTTGGAAGAAACATGTTTAGGGGAGTTGGAGAGGAGATTTGATTTTATATACCTTGTGACATGTACTTCTTATTATTATATGCCATGTATCAAGTACTAGTTGCTTGATTCTTACAATATGGGCTTGATTCTTGCAATATGGGTTAGGCATCGCAATCGTGGCTATTTTTTTTCGTAACCCATTGATTAATGTGTTTTGTCACGGAATTTCCAAAGGGAGAGATTGTTAGGACTTTTATTGTCTTGGCAAATTCCGTGAACAAAATCTTTGAAGTATCTCTTTAATTGTTCTTTCATGTAAATGAGTTTAATAGGGTTGGGTGTTCAAACAAATGCTAAGGAGTGTTTGAAATGACCCATAGAAGTAATTTGATTGTAATTCAATTTTAAATTGTAATCATGTCCCGAGTATGTATTTGAGTGAATTGGAAACTAGAGTACAAGTTGCTGAAGCTGCAGCACAAGTCTTTAAAGCATGCAGAGCTGAAACTTTCGAAAGTCATATCTCAACGCTTAAATCTCCGTTTCGGGTCCATAATATATCGATTTCATATAACTTGTTGAGATTTATGAGAATATAAAAGATTTGAGGGCATACAGAGTTCATTACCTTCTCACCCTCGCGAGATCTGAAGATTCTAGCCAGTGGCTGTCGCCACCTTCTCGCCCCCGCGAGATCGCAAAGGTAGTCTCGCCACCTGCTCGCTACTTCCTCGCCCCCGCAAACTCTTGGACCTATTTTTTAGGGAACTACTCCTATTTGTTTCCAAAGAGCTTCAATACTTATATATACTTGAAGGATGGGTCTTCTAGGGTTGAACACACTTAAGAAATATATTGAGAGCCTCTAAAGAAAAAGAAAAACCCTAGAGTCTCCTTTGCAAGTTGAAGAACTTCAAATATTTATTGATTGCAAAGAGTCTTGGTGGTGCATCAAGGCAAGGATTCACGGCGTGGTGTTCGTCGTGGTTCAAGAACGGGAGAACAGTGAGTTACGGGGTATACAAGCAAGTTTCAACTTCAACTTAGATTTGGGGGATTTGGATTGGTATAGTTGTAAGTGTTCTTGTAAACTGTTTGATTATTAATAGTACTTGGAACTTGAGTTGGACTAGAACCCGTGGTTTTTTTCCGGTTTGGGTTTCCATGACAAAAATCATGTGTCTATTGTGTCATTGCTGTACTTTTCATGCATGTGATTTTATTAGTGTGTAATTGATTAGACTGTTTAATAAGGATTAATCAAGCGCGCCTCCAAGTGATTGTAAATCTAAGTAGATCAAAATTTCACAAAGCATCCTTGCAACCATCCTAATGGTTAAAGAAACTAGCACATGAATGTTCTAATGTAGATAAATAGAGGATTTGCATTGTGTTACATGTCAACTTCAGGAAAAATTATTCAGTGCTCTTCGAGTACCATGTCACCATTACTCGACTTCTCACAAAAACAGTGGATCTCTTTTGCTAGGTAGGTCCTGAGATCGATCCGGTGATGATGTTCAAACCCATCTAACTGAAGAACCCACTATTTTTGTGAGAAGTGAAGTAAGGATGACGTGGAGCACCGAATAATTTTTTCAACTTTCTGTCAAAAAAATTTCTTCTTTGTGGTTGGAATGGTTATAAAAAAGTGTGTGGACTCACATTGTTTGACTATTGTATGTGGCTCGCAAGTTTTCAGCTACACTATAAATGGCAATTAATTTCCTTGAACTCGAGCTTTAGCGTGTAGGCTTGGGCAGTGGTCTATCTATTTAGAATATTCGTACTGTTATATAATCAGAAAATTCATACAAATGACATGGTAATGAGAAATCTAGACTATACTCCAAGCGTTCTTTTGTTTTGATTAGTTAGGGGAAGTCAGTGATGTTTTCATCAAAGAAACAACTGGGAAGCTGCCATATATATGGGACGAGAGTTTTCAATCGACTGACTCACAGTTTATCTGCAAGGAATTATATGACAGTGGAAAGAAATAAGCAGTTTGGAATTAAGCACAGTATTCTAGCTTTGTATTAATCTGGTTCTTTATAATATTCCGGAGTGACACGGGCATAAGTCATATAGCTGAACCTTGTTAAGAAAGACTTGGTTGATGCGGGAGAACTTTTTTAAGATAGAACTCTTCGAATCCAATCCTAGCGAGCAAACTTCCTCAGAAACAGTGGCGAAGCTAAGAAATTAATTCAAGGGTTACCATTAATCACAACCAAGAAAAAAAAAGTTTTCGTAATCAACTATAGGATATTTGACTTCATATATATTTATATATATATGGATAATGTAACTCAACTTTATATAATATATAAATGGACCTTTAACGCAAAATAACCATTTAAAGGAGGAATTTATAAATTTGTAGGAAGGCAAATTGAAAAAAAAAAATTAAAACTGTAGGTAAAAAATAGAATTTTTTGAAAATTTGAGAGGGCATTTATAAATTTCTAGGTGGCAAATTGAAAAATATTTCTAAACTCCTTCGCAAAAATAGAACTTTTCAAAACTTTTAGGGGCAAATTAAAAATTATTTATAAAACTTTAGGCAAAACGAAGACCTTTCAAAATTTGAGGGTGGGCATTTAGAAATGTTTAGGGAGAAAGTTGAAAATTATATTTAAAACTATCGGTAAAAGAGTAAAATTTTAAAAGTTGAGGAGGGGAGCTGCCCCTTCTGGGAATTAGCTGCATCCTTCTATACTCGGAGGTTGACAAATAACCATAATCCACCGGTCTAAAACAAAACATGAACAGCCCAGGCAAACAATTGTTCTCAGAGTGGCCACTGCATGTGTAACGGTTTCTTTTCAAAATGCATCAAGCAACGCAGAGTGTTCGAATTCGGGTAGGGCCGACATTGCATAAGCGGTACACTCCTATTTTATACTCCATCTCAACTAAGCATACATGATGGTATTTTTTCAAGAAAAAAAATTGAATTTTTGTTACGGGGTAATTATAAAGATGTCTCCTAAACTATAATCCAATATTACTAAACTCTTCTAAACTCTAAAATATGACACATAGACCCCTATCACTAAACTCTCCTAAACTCTAAAATGTGACACATAGACCTCTTGAATCACCAAGTTGTATCAATCAACACTTTTGTTTAGCAATCTGTTATGATTTTATACTTAAATTGACATTCTCTCATTATAATAATTGTCTAATAACTCAAATACCTTTTGAAATGGCATGTAAATTTAAGAGCAATACAAGAGAGCTGTCTTTGTTTCGAAGGCTGGACTTCCACATGAGTTGAGCATTAGCTTCTTCAGCAGAAGCAGAAGCCACATTGGGAGAAGAAAACAATATCATAAACGGTACTTAGGAAACAAGGGAGATCACTACTTTCTCCAAGGTAAAAGACACCATGATTTTTCATTCGATGTATTGCCAGACAAATCACTCGAAGCTCTAATTTATACCTCTATGACATATAATCTACAGGTCTTGCGCTATCTTAGCTATAAATTATAATTCACAAAACAATAGACTTTGGAAGTCTTCTCTTTTTCGTCCATTTCTTTCTTCTACCCAATTGTATTTGAAGTATGTTTCACGCTCACAGTGAAAGTCCCCCAGAGGTCGAGGTCATTGCTTTACTGTCTTGCTCTGGAAAATTTGCATTTAGAACTGCAAAGAAACTACATGAATGTGGACACGACCTAGTGACTAGTGAATTGGTCAAAATGCAGGCTAATAGCGTGTAGCCATGGGCATCGGTCCATTTTTTTTTTTTTTGGGGTTATGCAGACAGGGATGTCCAATCCATTTTTCTATTGCTAAGCAGGTTGACACACAAATAAACCGTGACGGATCTATTAAGGGGCAAGTCAAGTGGGGGCAGCCTGGTAACTCTCACTTTGTTTATTATTTTTGGTTTATATTTATTCAACTCTAAGTAGTAAATATAGTATATTGCCCCCATTGAATTTACTATCCTGTAGTGAAAACAAAAAAAATCAGTGTCATTGTATAGAGCGGCATCCTTTTTTTGGGATCTTTGATATAATTATCTATCTATTTAGAATTATACAATCCTATGTAAGTTTTGCCCTCACTAAATAAAAATTTTGTATCCACCCCTGCAAATGCAGGACCTCTGTAGACTGTACATTCGCCCCTATCTGCACTTCCTTTCCAAGGATGTCAGATAAAAACTACGAACACTAGTTCCTCGGCACCAACTTATTGAGCCACAGCACACACCGAAGTCCACTGCAAATTACTATAATTCATACGGCAACTAAAGATCTAGATTTGTGCTAAACTAGCATTAATTCCTTAATACCAAACTACATTTATAAGCTCTATAAGCATACAAAAAAAAATGCAAAATGGCCCAAAATACTAAACATGAAATGAACAAACACTTCTTTTTAGCCAGAGTACTTTTCCTAGACCAGATTGCCTCCCACAATTTATAAGCTCTTATTTATATAGACCTATACTTCATTTCTCATATTATTTAGGCCCGTAACTTGTTACCAGAATCATCGTAAGAACACTACACTTGTGCGTCTGACTATAGATATAGAATCATGAACTGGACTCCATATATAGGAGAGAGGGCTAGGAACTAAATTATCGCACTTTAGCTCTACTATATGTCAAGCTATTATCGGCTTTTTCGTATCATCAATCATTAAGAAGCTTGGTCATGTCAGTTGTAGGCTTTTGAGTTCAGTGATTTCTAAAAATTTAACAATGAACACTTCCTACAGCCAGAAGAAGATATCTAAAGAATTAGATTTGTGTAACATCACAGTATTAAGTTCTTAATGTCAAACTACATCTGTAATACTTTGCAACTAGCAGAAATCCCAAAAGATCCTGAGGCAAAATCTTGGGTTCAACATACACATATTTAGAGCTAGAGTATTTTTAATGGATTGAGTTGTCTTCCACAATTTCATAATGTGGTTGTGTCGGATGGCTATGAGATGGTGAAATTCGAGTTGATAACAGCTGAGAAACAATCTTCATGGTTGGCCTAGCTTGCGGATTGACATGTAAGCATGACATTGCTAGCTTTAGAATGGATGCCAAATCCTCCTCAACTTGAAGTTCAGGCAGTGGAAGGCGCTGGTCCAGCAAATCTTTCAGTTGTATGTTCTCGTTGGCATCTGATGAAAATGATAGAGAGTAGATCAACTCGCCAGGATGGTTTCCTTTGATCACTTCCAATGCTAAAACCCCAAAGCTATAGACATCGCATTTTTCAGTTATCTTCATTGTGTAAGCAACCTCTGCAAAGAGAGAGCGATTTCATCATGTTTCCCTTCTTCAAAAGTAAAGAAAACAGAAAAACAAAAATTCAATTCAAACAAGTGACCGATTTCAACACGTAAAAACGTATCTATGTATGAAAATTCTACAAAAAGAGTCATACTATCTACCTGGTGCAATATATCCATATGTGCCTGCAGGTGCACTCCAATTGGCCGAGCCAAGTTCCAAAATCTTAGCTAGGCCAAAGTCTGAAACTCGAGCTTCATATTCAGAATCCAGCAAAATGTTCTTGCTTGATATGTCACAGTGAACAATTGATGGTGAGCAATCATGGTGAATGTAGGACAAAGCATGAGCCACCGCTTTAATAATATTCACTCTCTTGGGCCAATCCAATCTTTTAGCTGCTGTTTCTCTGCTCAAGATTTTCCCCAAGCTACCCCTTCTATGATATTCATAAACCAAAAATGAGTGTTGTTCATGGTAACAGAAACCATAAAACCTCACTACATTCCTATGCCGTATGCCCCTTAAAGCTCTTATCTCGTTCATGAAAACTTCTTCATTCGCCCTCTCACCGTCGCATGGTGAATTCAGTTTCTTCACTGCTACTATATCATCTGATGGCAACTTTGCCTTATAGACACTTCCATATCCCCCTTTGCCTATGCAATATTTAGCATCAAAGTTGTTGGTTGCTTTTATGATTTCATCATACACTTTTCTTCCATCAAATTTTGATATTAGGAACACATCTCTGTTATGTTTATCACTTCGTACTGGAACTACTGGCAGCACTAGTATATTTGCCTTTGGGCTCTGGTTGTTGACTTTTTTACAAGTTTTTAGAATTAAAAAAGTCAGAAGCCAAATCAAAAAGCCAATAAAAAGGCCGCACCCAACCGACACTAAAGTAAATAATCTGACTTTACCGTTATCCTCGCTGTCAGCAGGAGGAGGAGGAGGAGGAGGAGGAGGAGGAGGAGGAGGAGGAGGACTATAAAACTGCAAATAAGTGTAGGATATGTCAACATTTAATCTGCCAGGCATATCTGGAAAGAAACCAGAGAGGCTATTGTGGGAGAGATTCAAACTCTCCAAGCTCTGCAGGTTTAAGATTAGAAGCGGTATCTCTCCTGTGAGCAAGTTGTGACTGAGATCTAGCAAGGACAGGTGAATCAAATAAAATATCTGATCGGGAATTCGCTGGCTGAATCTGTTGTTGCTTAAGTTTAAGTAGTGAAGTTTCAGGCAATTCCCAAGATTTCCCGATATCGGACCAATAAATCTGTTTTTGGACAGGTCAAGATACTCCAGGTCTGTTAGTGATCCAAGTTCTGGAGGTATACCATCAGAAAGTTGATTATCATTCAACATCAGCTTCAGCAAAGATGACAATTTTCCCAACTCCTTTGGCAGCTTCCCCACTAAATTATTTGAAGAAAGATCGAGAACATGTAGCTGAATAGAATTTCCCAACTCCGGTGGTATGCTGCCTGTAATATTGTTGCCTGCAATCAGTAAGGTTTTCAATTGTGGACACCGTCCCCAGTTGTGAGATATTCTACCATAGAGATTATTGTAACTTAAATTTATGAAATCCAGGGATGGATATACACCAAAATCTTCAGATATATTTCCAGTGAATCGGTTACCATTCAGGACAAGTCGGATTAAGCCTGTGCAGTTTCTCAAGCTTTTGGGGATTGGTCCATATAGCTGGTTCTTGCTTGCACTGAAGTTTTGAAGTTTCCCACCTTGGCAAATCTCTGGAAGATTGCCGGTAAACTGATTATCGTCCATTTCCAACGCAATTAAGTTTTTCAAATTGACAAATTCATGTGGAATGGGACCAGAGAGTTGGTTGGCACGGAGGAACAAAATTTCTAAGCTGCTCAAATTACCAAAGGAAGCAGGAATGGAACCGTCGAGTCGATTCTCGCTCAATTTTAGAGCAGCAAGAGACTTCAAGTTTCCTAACTCTTTAGGAATGGGACCAAAAAGTCGATTAGTCCAGAGATGGAGGAGAGTTAGGGAGCTCAGATCACCTAAAGATGCTGGGATTGAGCCAGTAAGATTATTTGTGTGAAGGCTTAGAATCCTGAGCGATTTCAACTTTCCTATCTCTTGGGGGAGATAACCAGATAGTTGATTGTGGGACAGGTCCAACACGGTTAGCTTATTCAAGTTTCCAAAAGTGGGAGGAATGGTACTTGTTAGGTTGTTGGTATCCATGTAGAGTTCAACAAGATTGAAGAGACTTCCCATTTTTGGAGGGATGAAGCCAGAGAGTTGATTTACATGGAGATAAAGATAAGCCAAGTTGCTCAATCTGCCCAAAGAAGCAGGAATGGGACCATCAAGATTGTTGTTGTACAAAGCAAGCACGTGAAGGGACTTGAGCAAGCCTATCTCCTGAGGAATTGAGCCATTTAACTGATTTTCATTCAATTGGAGAGTCTTAAGATTTCTTAGCAGGCTGATTTCAGATGGGATTTCCCCAGAAAACTGGTTGACAGACAAGTCAAGATAGACGAGATTGGAGAGGGAACTGATTTGAGGTGGGATGGTACTGAAAAGTTCATTCATACTAAGATCTATGTTCACAAGATTAGGGAATGACGAGAATGAGAAGTCGTAGAGCGTACCTTTTACACTAGAATTCGTAAGGTTCAATCTAATTACACTTCCAGCAGTATTGCAACGAACCCCATACCAAGTACATGGACTAGCACTGGTTTTTGGATGGCTTGAAGAATTTGAGGCGTTATGAGGCACAAGCGTCCACAAGGTGAGAAGAGAGCTGTCTTGGTTTTGAAGGCTGGCCTTCCACTTGAGTAGAGCATTAGCTTCTTCAGAAGAAGCAGAAGCCACACCGGGAGAAGAAAACAATATCACAACGAGTACTAAGGAAACAATGGAGATTATTACTTTCTTCGAGGTAAAAGAAACCATGATTTTTGTGTTTTTTGTTCAATGTGTTGCAGAAAATCACTTGAAGCTCTATTACATATACACATACATATATATACATAATCTAGAGGTTTTGCATTATCCTAGCTATAAATTATAATTCACATGACAATAGACTTTGAAGTCTTCTCTTTTTGTCCATTACTTTGTACCCATTGTATTTGAAGTCTGTTTCACGCTCACGGTCAAGGTCCACAGAGGTCGGGGTCATTTCTCTAATGTCTTGCTCTGGAAAATTTGAATGCTTTCTAGTTGTAATTATATGATGATACTACTTGTATGAGCTCTATCGTGTAGCCGTGGGCATATATGGGACCTCTCTAAGTTCACCCTTTGGAACAGCGAAGATTTTTTTCCAAATCCGTGATTACAAAGTAGTGTTTTCAAATTTAAGCTGAGAGCCTCTTAATCGTATATAAACTACGAACACCAGTTCCTCAGCACCAACTTTTAGAACCATAGCACACAGTGTAGTCCACTTCAAATTATTATAAGTCATGTTGCAACTAAAGATCTAGATTTTGTGCTAAACTAGTATTAATTTCTCAATATCAAACTAAATTTATATGCTTGGTATATGCAGCATGACCCACAAGACAAATCATAAAAGGAACAAACACTTCTTTTTAAGCCAGAGTACTTTTGCTAGACCAGATTGCCTCAGACAGTGCTTCATTTGGACGGCTCAAAGAGGGCGAAATTTGCGTTGATAACAACTGAGAAACTCTGACCATGGTAAGCCTTGCTTGTGGATTGACATGTAACTTGGCCTTCCATTTGAGAAGAGCGTTAACTTCGGCAGAAGCAGAAGCAGAAGCAACATTGGCCGAAGAAAACACTATCGCAAGCAGGATTAAGGAAAGAAGGGAGATTACTTTTAGGTATAAAAAAAAACCCCATACCATAGTTTTATTTGATGTATTGCAGATGAAGATTCAAAGCCCCTATTACATATAGCTACTCGATATTGAACAAGTCCCACATTATTTAGCTATGATTCACAAAGACTACAGAAGCCTTGCTGTTTTGTCCGCTATCAAGCTATTTTAATTAGGGTCATTCTTGAAGACTTTAATAAGTCTGGTTTTAGGGTCAGGTCAAGATCCTCACATCTGTTAAACTTGTTGATTGTTAGTTCAGCTCATACCAACTGGAACATTTTTCTCAGCCTTGCTGTTGGGCAATCTACTTTTATTCCAAGCATGCCTGTAACTTGTTACCAGAATAATGGGAATTGAGATTACTACACCTAAGTTTGACTATAGAGATAGAATCATGAACTGAACACCATACATGTATAGGAAAGGACTATGAACTTTTACAGTTTGCAACCTTAAACTTATATTTCAGTTTAGTCCCAACAGTATCAATTGCGACAATCAAAACTTATAAATTTAGTTAGTTTTTTCAATATCAACCCTCCGTCAATTGCACCCTTAACACATGTTGCTGCCCCTGTTGATGTATTTTAGGCTTTTAGTAAAATAAACTTTAGCCCGATCATCAATCATTAAGTTGCACGCTTTTTGCTTAATGATTTCTAAAAATTTAACCATGAACACTTGCTACAGCAAGAAGAACAGATCTAAAGAACTAGATTTGTAAGGTTCTTGATATCAAACGAAGTCTATAATACTTACTGCTACTAGCAGAAATCGCTTGGGACACAGTAGGCAAAACCTTTGATTGAACAAGCACTTATTCATAGCTAGAGTATTTTTACTGGATGGAGTTGCCTTCCACAATTTCGTAATGTGATTGTGTCGGATGGCTCTGAGAAGCTGAAATTCTAGTTGACAACAGCTGAGAAACTATCTTCATGGTTGGCCTGGCTTGTGGATTGACATGTAGGCATGAAATTGCTAGCTTTAGAATGCATGCCAAATCCCCCTCAACTTGAAGTTCAGGCTGTGAAAGGCGCCGGTCCAGCAAATCTTTCAGTTGTAGGTTCAGAGAGTAGATCAACTCGCCTGGATGGGTTCCTTTGATCACTTCCAATGCTAGCACCCCGAAGCTGAACACATCACATTTTTTTGTAATCTTCATTGTGTAAGCAACCTCTGCAGAGAGACAAAGATTTAGTCATGTTTCTCTTCTTCAAACATGAAAAAAAACCAAAAAACAAAAATTAAATTCAAACAAGTGACCAATTTTAACATGTAATTACCCGGTGCAATATATCCATATGTGCCTGCAGGTGTGCTCCACTTGGTCGAGCCAAGTTCTAAAATCTTAGCCGCACCAAAGTCTGAAACTCGAGCTTCATATTCAGAATCCAGCAAAATGTTCTTGCTCGATATGTCGCAATGAACAATTGATGGTGAGCAATCATGGTGAATGTAGGACAAAGCATGAGCCACCCCTTTAATAATATTCACTCTCTTGTGCCAATCCAATCTTTTAGCTATTGTTTCTCTGCTCAAGATTTTCTCCAAACTCCCCCTTCTATGATATTCATAAACCAAAAACGAGTGTTGTCTATGTGAACAGAAACCATAAAACCTCACTATATTCCTATGCCGTATGCCCCTTAAAGCCCTTATCTCGTTCATGAAAACTTCTTCATTCGCCATCTCACTGTCGCATGGTGAATTCAGTTTCTTCACTGCTACGACATCATCTGATGGCAACTTTGCCTTGTAGACACTTCCATATCCCCCCTTGCCTACGCAATATTTAGGGTCAAAGTTGTCGGTTGCTTTTATGATTTCATCATACACTTTTCTACCATCAAATTTTGATAATAGGAACACATCTCTGTTACGCTTATCACTTTGTACTGGCAGCACTAGCATATTTGCCTTTGGGCTCTGGTTTTTTTCTGTTTTACAAGTTCTTAGACATAAACAAATCAGAAGCCAAATCCAAAAGCCAATAAAAACGCCGCATCCAAACGACCCTATAGTAAATAATCTGACTGGTAGGCCCTTTTTATGGTTATTCTCAGTCTCGGGTACCGTTGTGAAGGATTGGCTGTCAGGAGGAGGGTTATGAAACTGCAAGTAAGTGAAGGATATGTCAACATTTAATCTGCTAGGCATATCTGGAAAGAAACCAGAGAGGCTATTGTGGGAGAGATTCAAACTCTCCAAGCTCTCCAGAATTCTAATTAGTGGTGGTATCTGTCCGGTGAGCGAGTTGTGACTGAGATCTAGCAAAGACAGGTGAACCAAAAAAAAAATCTCTTGGGGAATTCTCTGGCCGAATCTGTTGTTGCTCAATTTTAAGTAGTGAAGTTTCAGGCAATTCCCAAGATTTCCAGCTATTGACCCAATCAATCTGTTTTTGGACAGGTCAAGATACTCCAGATCTGTTAGTGATCCAAGTTCTAGAGGTATACCTTGAGAAAGTTGATTATCATTCAACATCAGCTTCAGCAAAGATGACAATTTTCCCAACTCCTTCGGCAACTTCCCAACTAAATGATTTGAAGAAAGATCAAGTACATGTAGCTGAGTTGAACTTCCTAATTAACGCTGGTGGTATGCTGCCAGTAATATTGTTGCCTGCAATCAGGAGCGTTTTTAACCGTGGACACCTTCCCCAGTTACGGGATATTCCACCATAGAGATTATTGTAACTTAAATTTATGAAATCCAGGGTTGGATAAACACCAAAATCTTCAGATATATTTCCAGTGAATCGGTTACCATTCAGGACAAGTCGGATTAAGCCAGTGCAGTTTCTCAAGCTTTTGGGGATTGGTCCATATAGCTGGTTCTTGCCTGCACTGAAGTTTTGAAGTTTCCCACCTTGGCAAATCTCTGGAAGATTGCCAGTTAACTGATTTTCATCCATTTCCAGTGCGATTAAATTTCTCAAATTGACAAATTCATGGGGAATGGGACCAGAAAGTTGGTTGGCACGGAGGAACAAAATTTCTAAGTTGCTCAAATTACCTAAGGAGGTAGGAATGGAACCGTTGAGTCGATTCTCGCTCAATTTTAGAGCAGTGAGTGACTTTAACAAGCCTATCTCTTGAGGAATTGAGCCGTTCAACTGATTTTCATTCAGTCGGAGAGTCTCAAGACTTGTTAGCAGGCTGATGTCTGGTGGGATATTTCCCGAAAACAGGTTGGCAGACAAGTCGAGATAGACGAGATTGGAGAGGTAACTGATTTCAAGTGGGATGGTACCGAAAAGTTCATTCATGCTAAGAACTACGTCCACAAGATTAGGAAAGGATGAGAATGAGAAGTCGTAGAGAGTACCTTTTACACTAGAATTTGTAAGGTTCAATCTAATTACACTTCCAGCAGAATTGCAAGAAACCCCATACCAAGTGCATGGGCTGGCACTGGCTTTTGGATGGCTTGAAGAATTTGAGGCATTACGAGGCAGAAGTGTCCATGAGGTGAGAAGAGACCCGTCTTGGCCTTGAAGGCTGGCCTTCCACTTGAGTAGAGCATTAGCTTCTTCGGCAGATGCAGAAGCAGAACACACATTTGGAGTAGAGAAAAATAATATAATAAACAGTACTAAGGAAACAAGGGATATCATTACTTTCTCCACGGTAAAAGACACCATTATATTTTGTTTGATGTGTTGCAGACAATCACTCGAAGCTCTAAAATATAATATATATATATATATACACACACATACGCATCAGATATTTTAGGTCTTGCACTATCTTAAGCTATAAATTATGATTCCCGAGGCGATAGACTTTGGAAGTCTTCTCTTTTTGTCCATTACTTTCTACCCCATTGTAGTTGGAAGTCTGTTTCACGCTGAGAGTCAAGGTCGACGGAGGTCGGGGTCATTGCTTTATAGTCTTGCTCTGCAAAAATTGCATTTGAGAAAATGTAAAGAAATTACATGAATATGGACACGACCTAGTGGACTGAGTCAAAATGCAGGCTAATAGTTAGAGCACTGCATACTTGTCTAAGCATACGGGAAAGACTTGTCAACGGTACTGTTAAAGAGTAAGTATAGACATTGATAGGGGTACGAAAACAGATACGGTTACGGACACGACACGCAATATTGTTTTGATTTTCTTGAACAGTGCTGGTCCGCATCAGGGGCTCTTGTGCAAGCCATGCAACAAAAATAATATTTTCAAACTACAAACGTCCGTTTCCTCGGCACTAACTGAGCCATAGCACACACTGAACTCCAAATTATTATAATTCATACTGCAACTAAAGACCTAAATTTGTACTAAACTAGAATTAATTCCCTAATATCAAACTACGTTTATATGCTTAGCTATAAGAAGAATGCAAAATGACCTACAAGACAAACCATAAAATGAAGGAACACTTTCTTTTTTTAGCTAGAGTACCTCTTCTGGACCAGATCGCCACCCACAATTTAGAGTAAATTATACTGTGCACCCATGCACTTTATACTCAATTTAACTTCAGGACCTACACTTTTTTTTGTAACAATTGGGTCATTACACTTTCAAATTTTTACAATGTCATCCCTAACCAAACTTCTATCAATTTAATGGACGGTTCCCATAGACAAAAATGTAAATTTCCTCTTATCCCTCTCATTCTCGGACCTATTAGGTCATCAATATATATATATATATATATGTATACACATATCTAGAGTTTGACACTTAGTAATTTTCGTTCCTTCAACATTATCAAACTCAACAAACTTCAAATTCATCCCACAACCAAAAAAAAAAAAAAAGAAAAAGAAAAAAAAGAGAGAAATATGTTTTGCTAATCCCATGATGTAGAACCATTGTGGGTTCATGTCATGAGAGAAGATGCATCAGATGGCAAATTGGGTGGGGACAAGCATGGTACCGGGGTTCTTCACGTCACTAGAGCGGTGCGCCTGTATCAACCTAAGCACGTCTCGTGATGACATAAAGAATGGGGAAGAGGCTAAGGACCGACCTCTCATGCTCACCAAGCTCCCCTTCATCAACACGTCTTCCATACACCTCCACAACCACTCCGAAAAAGAACAATATTTAATTTTTTTTTTCTTCTTTATTTTTTGGCCTTATTTTTGGGGATCTCTATTTTCTATCTTTTAGTATTAATTGGATAAATATCCCTACGATATTGTAAAATCTTGGTGTTTAAATAAGGAATCTGGAGATGAAAATTGTGAGTTTGTACATATTTTGTGTCTAATCTCTCTCTCTCCTACGTCCCTTGATGTTTGTGTAGCTCTCTCTCTCTCTCTCTCTCTCTCTCTCTCTCATATGATATATGTATACATACATATATATATTTATATGAGAAGGATGCAAGAAAATTTACTTTGTGAAAACCGTCCATTAAACTGACGAAAATTGGATTAGTGTTGATATTGCAACAATTTGAAAGTATGAGGACCTAATTGCTACAAAAAAAAAAAAATGCAAGTTCTAAAGTAGAATTGAGTGTAAAGTGCAGAGATACAAAGTGTAATTTACCCCATAATTTATTAGTGTGATTGTCTATGGGTGACTCATAGAGAGAAGAAAGTCAAGTGGTTAGTGGTTAAGTTATATTGGGTTGTCAGTAGTAATCCTCTATGTTACTTGAATTCGGGTACGGGTATCAAGTGTAGGTATGTATCTAAGTGACGAATTTATCTAGTTTTAATGTCCAAAAACACTCAGTTTTTTTACATACTTCTCTTATTTATCTAAGGTAAAATGATATTTAATATTTGAAAATGTTTTTTATACATAAAACAGAAGTCTTGTGCATAACTCTATAGTAAATTCAATTATTTATACATACTTGTTGAATGCATGTTCAATTAGTCATATCAAACACAAATCACATACCCTTAGCTTGTCAGTAGTGATCCCCTATGTTACTTGAATTTGAATACGGGTATCAAGTGCAAGCTTAGAAGCATGGACACGGACACGAGTGTCGGACACGCCGACAGGGCAATTTTTAAAAAATGTTAGACACGACACAGCACGGACACGACAAAAGGCTATATTTTTATATTCCTTATATGTTATACATATAAATATTATACAAAAGAAGTAAAAAATATAGAAGATCACACGAATTAAAAATAAAAAAAAATACATTTCACTACTTAATTGGCAACAAATTCATAATTAATAAATTATATTCCATAAAAAATATAAAGTAAATAAATACATTAACACACATTAACAACAAAAAAGTTGTTCTATTAATACACAATACTATAAAGTCATAAACTACAAAAAATATTAAAACGTCACTACATTTAATCAACTATCCATCATCATAGCATACTTGTTTTTCTTCTTCTTCTTGTTTGATTTTCTTCTACTTCGAACCAACAATTAGTTTCAAAATTTATAGTTGAGGCCCCACGTGTCTCTAAAGTGTTCAAAACGAGACACAAGTGTCCAAGCCGTGTCCGTAGAATATTCAATGTAAAAATAAATAATAAATAATTGGACACGTTGAATGGAGTGTCCGACACGTGTCCGACAAGTGTCCCACGCGTGTCGGTATCCAACAAGTGTCGGACACAGGTACGGCTCCTCCAACAGAGTGTCCATGCTTCCTAGAGTGCAGGTATGTAACTAAGTGATGGATTTATCTAGTTCTAATGTCCAAGACATAGTTGCCAAAATGAGAAGCCGAAGCGGGAGACGTTAGAGGAAACAGAAGCGAGAAGCGCGGCCAAAAAATATAAAAGGAAACGGGAAGCGGGAAAGGATTGAAAAACTTAATAAGAAACTTATCTGAAACTCAAAGGAGACTTTTAAGAAACTTAGTAGAAGCCTTTGAAAAACTTAGTAGAAAGCTTGGGGAAACTTCGTAGAAACATTTGAAAAACTTAATGGAAATCTATGCAAATAATTTTATAGATACTTAGTTAGAACTTAAGGGAAAAAAATGTATAAAAATTAACATTTTAAGTTTCCGAAACGTTTCCTAAGAGTTTCTCTTAAGTTTTCCAAAAGTTTCCGTTAAGTATCCAAAGAGTTTTCTACAAGTTTCCCAAGAGTTTCCAAAACGTTTCCTCCACATTGTCAAAACATTTTCCTAAATTTTTTAAACAAGTTTCGTACCCATTCTGAAAACGCATTTTTGCCCTCAAATTAAGTTTCCGTGCAACTATGATCCAAGAACACTCAATTTTTTAAATATTTCTCTTATTTATCTAAGATAAAATGATATTTAATATTTGAAAATGCATTTTATACATAAAACAGAAGTCTTGTGCATAATTCTATAATAAATTCAATTATTTATACATACTTATTGAATGCATATTCAATTAATCATATCAAACACATATCACATAACCTTGTTCAAGTGTCAAGTGTTAAGTGACTAACACGGATATTTAGTAAATTTAAAAAAGTCTAGGTAACATAGGTCATTCGTATAAGATTGTGACACGTAGCATTGTATTACATTAGCAACCTGCGTTGTTAAAAAAATAAAGACTTTCAAGAAAAACATATCACATGACAAAATGTAAAAAAATAAAAACTTTCAAGAAAAACATATCACATGACAAAATGTAATAAGAATAAGTACTCAATAAGTTATACTTCCTAACCACTGAACTGTTTTTGCTCAAGGAGAGGGCAAAATTTGGGTTGATAACAATTGAGAAAGTCCGAGCATGGTTAGGTTAGCTCTTGTGGATTGACATGTAACTTGGCCTTCCATTTGAGGAGAGCGTTAACTTCTCCGGCAGTAGCACAATCAATATTGGCTGAACTAGGGAAACAATATCGTAAGCGGGAATAAGGAAAGCAGGGAGATTGCTTTCAGTAAAAGACCCCGTACTATAGTTTTTGTCTGATGTATTACACAGACGAAGATTCAATTTCAGGTTTTCTATTGTCTTTGTGGTCATACATATGGTTGTGGGACAATTTAAGTTTTTGAAGACTCAGACATAAAACCTGCCACTTGACAAGTCCTGCTGCTTGAAGAAAGTCATAGAAATCGTTCTTATAGGCATAGAAAAGACAGATTTCCCAACGACGTCGGAATGCAGGAATGGACCCTCTAATACTTGCTCCCCAAGAGAGACCTTGCAACTTGGATGACGCTTTCACACCTTCACAAGGACCAAAATTATGAGAATAACCAGAAACGAGATGAGGAGTTAATTTTGCATTGCAGCAATATTGAAAGATGAATGAACAAATGAAGACAGCTGATTGATAAAAGTCCGCAAAGCTTGTTTAGTAAATTCAGGCATTAATGACAAGTTGCCAAATAATTTTGTGATTTCCCCCAATGATTTCCCTTGTAACTAGTATTACCGAAGTGAGAAATAATAACAGATAATGGAACTTCAAATTTCATGTCAACATATGTTATAGGAGGAAAGCAGAAAACACTTGATGCTAGCCTGAAAGCCAACCAAGCAATGCCCACATATGTTAATTAACCCACTGAAAAAACTCAGTATCTCAACCTTGAGAAATGAACCATGAACCTTACTGAAAACATGAATAATCTTAGCATTATTGTGATGGTAGAAAATTCTCCGTAACTATGAAGTATTCCCACGAATTGAATTGGATCAGATTCAATATAATGGAATACAGTATAAATAGGCATGACAAAATCCTTATCTGCAACAAACAGACAAGCCACTTGGTAACAGGAAATAAACTATTGGATATGATGCCAAAAAATACCTTCCAGAGCAATGCAAAGGACAATTAACCAAAACTAAAAATTCAGCATCTGCAAGATGTACTGGAAGGCAATGAAACAAAGCACAGCAACTGAAGCCAACAGCACCACAGCTACGAAACCAAGCACACTCATCAACACGAAAAATGGTAAGACCGGGTTCAATAGCTATCATCAATAAGTGCGGCAACTATCACTTCACATCTATAATCACGATCTCATGTGCTGTAACAATATGCAACTGGTATCAGCTTAAAACCATATTCATTAGTGCGTGTAAACGTAATGACACATGCTACAGTGATAAAGTAACAATCTGTAGCCAAGAATAAATGAGGCGGAGTCTAACCAAACAACGGAAAAAAGTATGCAACTATGTCTGTCACCCTGTTTGACCTCATGCTACAATATCCATCCCAGGCAGGTTCATAATAGAATCAGCACTATGGTCTATCTGGTCCAGCAGTTTAACTGCATCAGCTACCTGTTTAGGCATGTGGGCAGCAACCATCTTTTAAGTCATCACAGCTACTAAGACTCCATTCCGGACCCAAAAATTAAAAGTCAGCAAAAATAAGTAAGGACAGTCGGGTCAAAAGTCAGAATCCCAATGGGACTTCAGTAACAACGCAAGTTTTAATCCTTACCAATGATGGCATCATCAGAGAAAATTTGCAAAAACATCGTACATTGCAACCAGCAAGAAATGATATCAACCAACCGCAAAATAAACACAGCAACAACAGCTGCTACATCATCAGCCAGTCAGACACATTCACTCTTCCCGGACACAATATAGAAGGCCAGCAATGGTCCACCACAAGTAAAAAGAAGTTCAGTTACAGGATTTAAAAAGGATTTTAAAGCAGGAAGAAGAAGAACCAAGAAAGAACTAAGTAATACTAAATGCAGCCAACCCATAAAGAACAGAGTGCATCGCTACCATCAAACTTATGGATGCATCAAGTCCAACAACAAAATAGTCAACCTTAATACCAGCCCCGGGGAATCAATTCTAGCATTCAATAATTTAATAATATCGATAATCTCAAGATGTCCTCTCCAGAAAAGTTGCAGCTAAACACAGCATGACGAGCAGAATATGAGCTGAACATCCATCACATAGTATACAGCTCCTCTATTCCTACAGAACAGAAATCCCAATAACCAGTTAGCCACAAACTTCTGGATGCAGTCAACCTTAGAAAGGAGGTTTATCACTCACATCAGCATCAGAGCGTGGAGAGGGGCTTCGAGAATCAGCAGGTCTACCACGTGGCGAAACACTTTTTGGAGTAGGTGACCGTACTTTGCGGTTGCGTCCATCTGGACTTCCACTCCTAGATGGAGGTGTCCTGCGTGGAGAGGGGCTCCTCCGGGGACTGGGGCTACGACGAGCAGGTGAGGCACTTCAGAATACACATAAGTCATCAGATAACAGGTAACAAAAACACAGTTTAATACAGAGCAATATGACGGAAGAGAGAGAACTTAAATACCTTCCACCAGACCGACTCCGACTACGCCTCTCATCGTCATATGCGCCTCTCCCACGGTCTTTGCGATAATCAGGACTTCTACTCCGGCTCCTGCTTTGATGACGATAATCTCTTTCCCTGCCCCGGTGCCGATCACGGTCATATCTCCCCCTACTTCGGCTGCGACTTCTCCTCCTGTAATCCTTGTCCCTATATTCATCCCTATGCCTAATATTGTTTTCAAAATAAAAAAGAAATATGCAATTAGTTTATCAAAAAATAAATAAATGCAATTAAACACACAGTCGATAGCACATAACATATATACACTCCTGAATTTTTTATAGGGATATCCAAGAAGAATATATATATACACAATAGAAAAGCAAATAAGACTGAAAATTAATGAATAAAAAAATAATAATCCAAGGCACAGAAGGCCCACGAAGATCAAATGGAAAGAAACTGTCAAGAAATGTTTCTAACTTCCTTAATTGATAGTTCATGATTTTATAAGATGTAGAAGACACCTTAAAAGATTCCCCCTCACTCCTAATATCAACTCAAATTTCCAGAAATTTTATGAGTTGATATGAGAAAATACAATATACTATGTCCCTTAGGGGACACCCTAGCAGTTTAGGCCGCATTCCCCCCCATAACAAGACTTGAGTTCAAGCCCCATTGAGTTGCCTATCAAAACAAAAAAAGAGTAAACAATATTGCCAATATACTTATCTTCTTAATTAATAATTGATCATCAACTAAGATGCAGAAAACATGTACGGATTCAGTGGCCCCAATAAGGATGGCAATTCAACCCAGTTTGCCAGGTACGTGCCACTCCCTTGAGGGGACAATCAAATGGGATGGGGACAGATTTTGAGAGAGTAACGCAAACCAAGCTCAGGGCAGGGTTGTGATCAGAGGCCAACCGCCCACTTATTTAACTATTTAAAGTAACCGGTCAATTTTCCACAATAAGTCAGTGTTCACCCATCTCCATTTCAGATCCCAATATCTATGTAAAATACTGTTTCAAGTAAAGATCTTCCTTGTGATTAAGGACACCTCAAAACAAGTATGTTACAAGCTGCTTTAGGGAGATGAAGAATAAAAACAACGTTCAATAGCATTCTGATGCAGAAACTCTTTGTCATAACATAAACATAAAGAAAAGAATAAAGTGAAGCTACACCCACCCCACACCCACCACCCCCCAAAAAAACAAAAAAAAAGACCACAAATATCGGCAACTGATCCCCCTTGGAAGATATAGTTGACAGCTTTTGTTGTGCAGTCAAATAATATCCAAAGTTGTCTGCCATGTGGCATGAAATTTGTTTTTCCTCAATTTTTTAAAATTAATCATTAATTTACGTGGTGGCCTAAAATATTTATAAGCTGTCATATCCTTCCAGCCCAGTTTAGGACTTTCACAACCAATTGGGATACCTGTCCCAAAGCAAATCTTCTATAATCTCCCCCACCCCAACCTGCAACACCTTTGGGACAATTTTGGAGAGGGGCAGCTCTATATTGGCAGGGATCAAACGAGGGTTACTCCATGCAAAAAACGATCAGTTGCCATACCTACGCACTGAATAATATGGATGTAAAATAGAGTAGCAAAAGTATAAGTAATGGTAACAATTGCCATAAATAAGCCAGCAGGCCCGGCACATAGGTTTCAAAGTGGCCAAAGGGCAAAATATTCCAACATAATAGAATCACAGATTCTAAATCAGATATGGCAGCTTCCGTAAGAATAATCAATTTCTGCCTCCCAAATGTTCAGTGACTTCTTTTGCCTACATGCCATGTAAAAATCTACATGAGACATAGGACTGCTTTACTTCCTATATCATGAGGAGCTCCTGCTCAACCTACAAAGAAAACAGTATTCATACCTTGGTCGAGGACTCCGGCTTCTTGACCTGTCTTTTGACCTTGATTCTGATTCTACTATCCTCCCTTTATGACTGAAAATCAAAAAAACATGTAACCTGGTCAACCATTTCCAACAGAGAAAACGTACATAGTTCATACAAAACCTACCAATTTTTCAAAACATCTAAGATGTAGAAAATTGGTAACAAAGTATACTAGATGTGGTTGCACACGCAAAAGCACGTGATCACCACCAACATGACGGGTCTAACATGACAAAGTGGGCTTGGTAGCTCCTCATTCGTGCAAGTAGGAGTTTTTGGAAGGCATTAAATTTATATTATAAAAGTTAACACAACTGTTTATTTAGTTAATGGTTGAGGGCAATTATGAGAATATAAATATATATATGGTTTCAAATTGAGGCTCCATTAAACATGGGTATAACAGTATATATTATAAGAAACCTAGCCATACTACAAAAAAAAAAAAAACAGAAATATAATGCTATAATAAATAGAAAATTGAATCCAGCATATCCAAGACGATGACAACACCAAATTGAAAAACATATTTGTTGTATGTTCAAAATGCTTAAACCCTAGAAGCTACAAAGGCATAACATTTGCGTAGCAAGTAGCAATATCCATGATTTCAGAAATCAGTAAGCAAAACATTGACAGTCAAATTAACCACTCCACCATAAACAGAACGAAACATAACATTAAGCACAATAGACGACTCACATTCGTTCAGCATTCGGTCCATACTTAGCAAATTGAACCATTATCTCTCTGCCATCAACAACACGCCCTGACAAAGTAAAGCAAATACATAAACAACCATCTCAACACTTATCCAAACACATATACACATATATAGTATATACAAACAAAACACATCTTGTTACAAAATGCTTTGAGTCATTAGATTAATAGTTCAGAACTTACCATCGAGCTTTTCCACCGCCTTGTGGGCTTCATCAGCATACTTGTACCGAACAAACGCAAAACCTCGCGAATCACCAGTCCTAAAATCATTGTATTACAGAATGGCTAACTCGTCCGAACAATTACAATAACCCATGAGCCAATTATAAAAAATTACAAAAAAGGAATGCATGAAACCTTCGATCTCTGGGGATGAAGACATCAACGACCTTGCCATACTTTTCGAAGAGGGGGAATAAATCATCTGCACTGGTTCCTATTCCACAATAAGAAATAAATTGAGTTTTAGAGAAATCGAAACAATCTGTGAAAACAAGAATGGTGTGGAACGAAGAAGATAGAAAATTGGTGGAAAGGTTTGGGGCATTTACGGAAGGTGATGTTGAGGACGAGAAGAGAGTAGGTGTCCTTGATGTCTGGAGGACCAGCTCTTCCAAAATGCGACATTTTCTTCACAGAGAAATAGGGCAGAGGTGGCCTAGGGTTGAGATTGGAGGAGGTGCGAATATCTGCTTATAGATAATGGGGAAAGAATAGAGCTAACTCATGGACGACTGTGCCCCTACGAAGTCACCAAATTACAATTTAGAGGAACTTATTTTTGTGAAATTTGGACAATTTTTTACTGTAATTCAGTATTACACTAGATTACAATTTCTCCTTCTCTTTTTTTCTAATTAGAACACTTATTTTTGGTGAAATTTGAACAAAATTTTATTTTCTATTTTTCTCCTTTTTTAACATTTAAATAGAAGACTTAAAAAAAACTGGTATTATTCTGTAAAACACTCAACGGCAATTTCTCCCTCTCATATTTTTTCGAAGCAAAAATTAGAGGAACTGATTTTGGGAAAATTTGGACAAATTTTTATATTCACTTTTTTTTCACTTATTTTTAACATCTAAATGGAAGTCTAAGAATAAATTGGGTATTGTCTTGTAAAACACTGAATGGCAACTCCTCCCTCTCATTTTTTTTTTTTTTTTTTTTTTTTTTTGGTACAGAAGGAGGGATGCAGCTAAGGGACGCCAACACCCCGTCAGGGCAACAACCGGTACCCCCCCCCCAGCCATCTGAACCCATTGGGCGCGGTACACCAAAGGTCCTCCGTCTCGAATCCGAGGCTGGAGGCGACGTCGTAGCCTATGGAGATGACCCCAACAGGCGGCTACGGAGTTTCGACCCCCTGACCCAAGGGCTAAAGGGCTGAACCAGAACCGCTGAACCAACCCTCCCTCTCATTTTAGAGGAACCGGTTTCGGTGAAAATTGAATAAAGTTTTACTTCTCCTTTTTTCGAGAAATTATTCAGTAAATTCGAAATACCGCGTCAGCATAATAATGTGGTATGCCCAACTAATTAAAAATGAACTTATATTCCTATTTTACATTGATCGACTTAATTTTTAGAATAATGAGATTAATATAACTTTTATAATATGTTCATATTTATTACTTATGTAGTTGAGTTGACAAAAACTGCATGTGTGCTTATTTTTAATTGGTTGGACACACCATATCATTATGTTGATGTGGTATTCTAGACTTACTGAATAATTTCTCCATTTTTTTCTCTTTTTCTTTTGAATATCATAATAGAATACTAAAAATTAATTTTTTAGCATTCCGCAAAATCGTTTTTTATTATTGGACATGGATAAATGAAAAGAATGCAAAAAAACACATTTGAAATGATCTTTTTTTTTTTTAAAAGAAAGAAAAAAATGCAGAATACACAGAAGGCATTTGACGTGAATCGTGATCATTCAAAATTTTACCTTATGAAATCTCAAAATAATCATCTCATAACATAAAATAAAATAAAAATACAAAGACAACTAACAGATATTTTAAATATTATTGCAAACTTAAAAACCTCTGTATATATTTGTATATATTTTTAAATTCAAAATAATTTATGCATACAATGGTCACATAAAATTAAAAAATAAACAGAACAAATCAAGAAAACTTCCAAACATTCGCTTGCAAAGAAATCAAACTGATATAATATCACTGGTAAAGCATCTATATATCTGTAAGCTAACAAAAAAAATAATAAAACACATGAATGAGTTCAGTAATCATGTAAGAGATTGTCACTAATTATAATGGCATCGGACTGCAACGTAAAATTAATATTCAATGTTTGGATATTAAATTTGTTAAAGGAAAGAAAAAATGAAAGGCAAATAGAATTAATTATACATATTCATTTATTATGGTAATCAAACAAAAAATGGACTTTCTTGACAAGTACCTATTTATTTTCTTCTCATTTTCCTGACATAACCATCTAAACAAAAAAAAAAAATAGCTTCTTTCATCTTATCTTCTTTATTTATTTATTTTTTTCTCTACAAATTCTAGATCCAAAAATAGTATGCTAGTATGATAATAAGGTCCGTTCTGCTATTTTCCTCCTAGGGATGGCAATGGTACAATTTGGGTTAAGGGACCTTGCCCTGCCCCCACACCCACCCCGTTTAGACAAACCTTCCTCAAACCCAACCCGAACCCGCTTGGTCCTCACCTATTCCACCCCGCCCGAAATCATCTAATCTTGCCCCACCCCAATATGCCCCAATAGTGTGCAGTCTCTGGCTTGCAGGAACATGAGGAGGAATACCGAACACATTTGCTTTGCGGCCTCCATTAGAGTGACTCTAGGGAAGACTTTAGGGAACATCGAACACATTGCAAGAATGTGATGAAACTTTTCTTCTAGGGGGTGGCATGGGGGATGACTCAGTTGGACGGCTTTTGCTCCAAGGTCTCTTGCATTGAGATGG
Source organism: Euryodendron excelsum (assembly GCA_033060915.1). NCBI lineage: Eukaryota > Viridiplantae > Streptophyta > Magnoliopsida > Ericales > Pentaphylacaceae > Euryodendron > Euryodendron excelsum. The sequence goes on along the minus strand of CM065389.1, from coordinate 9,929,346 downwards.
GTAATGAGGGCTCCAGGACAGTTGCAGAGAAAGAGACAAGAAGAACAGCGAGGAGCTACATATATTATAGGAGCTATATATATTATAGCAACTCTCTCTCTCTCTCTCTCTCTCTCTAACTTCTACTGGCAAAACTAACTTCATGAACAATTGAAATATCAAGCCTTGAAGTCAATCTTAGAAAAACATGGGTGTAAGCCCATTGTTCTATTGATCTTTGAGCCAATATAAATGTGGGACTCATACATCCTTTGTGTCGGATCATTGGTGCGTTGGATTCACCTTCGAGAGGAGATAAATCTAGACTATTTACTTGCTCAAATCCGTGTAGAATTGAATGAGTTATTGGCCTCCAAAGTCACCCCCTTGAATATGGGTGTAGTTAAAAGTAGGTTATTTCACATTGATTTTTTATGGGAAATATGTTGTGCATATATAACCCTCAAGTTTGGAGTAAGGTTTGGGCCCCCAAGGGGCACCCCACTTTTGTGGAAGGAGAAGGACCTATAAAACTCATCGGTTGACCCAATACTCCACACGCGCGTGGGCGCGTCGCCACCCACCCGTCCGGACGGGGCGTGGACCGTGTGTTCGATTCAACTCTTATCTTTTTGGGCCAGGGTCGCAGTTAAATTAATTAATTAATTAATTTTATTTTCTGGTTGTTAACCGAACAGGTGTGTCCATTGACTGAACAGATGCGTCCCTTCGGTAAGGAGCTGTTTGGCTGCTGGTTCCTGTTCGAACCAGTATTTCGAACAAGCACCTGGGCTCTATAAAAAGGACAGTATTGTAGCATTCATACAATCCGAATTTTGTTGCATAGAACAAATATTCTTCTTCTTCTTCCTCCCATATTTTTCTGAGAGAATTCAGATCTTGTGAAGCCACCGAACAATCTTTATTGAAGTGCTGCCCAAGGACTGCTGAGATCGTTTCATCCTGGGAGTCAGACACCCATCATCCCGTGAGCACCAACTGTGGTGTGCGAATCTGTCTTTAAGGAGAGAGTGTGCAACACTTGACTTGGTCTAATTTTCACTTATAGATTTTCTGTTTTACGAACGACAATTGGGTAAGTCGTTACGATTTAGTTTGGTGTTATTCTAATTCTAATTGTCTTCTAGTTAAAGTTGCTTCTAGTTAATAACTAGATACATTCCTGTTGTTTTATTATTGTTGATCACTAATTATACACATAGCATTTCAGTCAAATCTGTGTTCTGGAATTCGTTTGTAAGATATATATGAATATATCCATCCTGAGATATATAAAGCGTCATTGCACAGAGGGTGCATTTTTGTCATATGTGAAAAGTCATATTTGCCCTTTCATTATCTCGTTGATTATGTCTATCTGTTGGTTATTTTTATCTTCTACCATGCTTACGAGGAGTTTATTATCTGATGGACATGTGTGGATTATTAGCCAATGAGAGCCAACAATGTTAAATTTTCAGCCAATCAGAAGTTGTTATTTCTTATATTCTCATAATAATGATCCTCATTCAAAGCTTTTGATGGATGTGTGATGTCATCCAAGAGATAGGTGCTCTGGCAGCACTTGAGTGCTTTCACGTGGATAGCGTCATTAGCATTGAATTTCTGAAAAAATGCCTCTTCCTCTACATTTATGTATCTTGTCTCTCTCATTCTTTGCTAAGAAAATATCATGTGGGTTCCACCAGTTTCTTCATTTCTTCCTCCACCTAGTTTGTTGCCTTTTCTGCGTTTCATTCATGAGCTTTTGATTTCTTTTGTTTTTGCTACCAGTAATAGAAGTTTCAAGTGAAAGACATAGTTAGTTGGTTTGCATTTTTTTGGTGGTTTGTTTTCTTGAAATAGTAGATCAATTTATTTATTTATTGTTTGTTTTTCGTTCAATGGTTTCTACTACTATATATAAAGCACCGATGTAGTGAACAACATATTTTCGTCTTGGGTGAAATCTTAATTTTGCCATTTATTTTCCTTCTCTGGTTTGTTATTTTACAAGGATAGTAAAGAAATTTTTTTGTATAGTGAATGGTCCATTATGACCTTTTCTCTTCTGTGGTGGATTCTTTTTTAAGGGTAATAAGGAGATTTTATACCTATATATATACACGTATAGGTCAAATATTTTTTCATTGAAATCGAGAACAATTGGATTATTTCTGTTCTTTTCTTCTATGTGAAGTGACTAAAGGGAAGTGCAATTGCTTTTGGGTTTCCTTGAAATGTCTAATTTATCTTTTAATAGGTTTTGTTGTTGCTTTATGTTTAAGGGTATTAAGGAAAATTGAAAACAAAATCTATATTTTATTCTCCTAAATCTACAAATACGTTATCTTTTCTAAAGAGGTCTACAGAGCTACGGGCTACCAATACAATGTCTTGTCACTTAACTCACCCATAGAGCACTTGAGTGCTTCCCATCTAACCCACATCACTATTCTTCTTTGATCATAGAAGTCTATTCTCCTCCTCTATGTTTCGTTCTTTTATTCTCATGTTTTCTTTCTTTTTCCTCTTGTTCATCCTCATCAGTAAATTGCTTCAGGTTCTGCATGAAAAAAAAAGGTAATAGCTTCAAGTTTTTACTATCTTCTCTTAAACTTCTTGTCTTGTGCACATGTGTAAGAAATACTAAAGACTTCCTGATTCTTGTAAGCACCCCATTTTCGCCCGCTCGGCAATCTTCGGCCCGACCGGAATTGGGTTCCAACATCACAATACAGGCAGGCTCAAGACGAGCCTTTCAATCTCCAATCCAATCAACTGGTCGCTTCTTGGGCCCACAAGGACCCGCTGGAGCCATAAGCACCATTATTTCAGGCAGTTTTCCAGACCGGACGGTCCCGGAAACCAACGCCATTCAGGTAGCTTCCCAGGATCGGGCGATCTAGGGGACCAACACCTTATCAAAATTCCAAACGGTTCACTTCTGGCGCCTGCTAGCCCGCCAATGTAGAATGTCCGTCATTCGTTAGTTCTCCGGGACCAGGTGTTCTCGAAGACTAACACCACCCTTCCAGGTAGCTTTCTGGGACCAGGCGTTCTTAGGAACCAACACCACCCGTACAGGTAGTTCTCTAAGACCAAGCGTTCTTAGGGACCAACACCGCACAGGTAGTTTTCCGAGACCAGGCGGTCTCGAAAACCAACACCTAGGTCAACACCAGCGCCTACTAGCCCGACTCGGTGAAAAATGACCAAACCTGCCCCTTGGGCCTCCAGGCACGTTTTGGAAAAGTTCAAAATCCCTCAAAATGATAAGTCCATCCTTCCAAAATGTTGTCAAACCATTAGGCATCCCCCGCACACCATTTGGTCCAAATTCGGTCCTATTCCGGCTCACTCTGGTCAAAATGACCTTTTACCCCTAAACGCCTCAGCACGGTACAAACCCCGCTGAACGGCAAAAGACTATCTCAAAACCATCCCTGAATAGTCCTACACGCTTAAAACAATATACCAGACCATTCCTGACCATTTCCAGCCAACTCCGGTCAAAATGACCGTTTTGCCCCTGGAACCCCAAAAATGACCCAAAACAGCACCGGCCTTGGGGTCTCAAGCAGAGGGTTTCACCCCACGCCCTTGTTTAACCCAAGGAGCACCCTACGACACTAAGCTCACACAACACGATAAGAGTTCCCTGGAGCGTCTCGCAGACGCAATGCCTAAATTGTCTTTTTCCCCGATTCCTTGGTTATAACGCAGCGTCAACTGACTTGAGAAATGCGTAAATTTGGGAATTCCTGAAAGTATTTCCAGAGTACTTTCCATTGGTACGGTCCAATCGAATAGATCGCTTCTCGAAGGCCTCGATCACACGAAACAAAAACAACCACTTTCAAACACCCCCAGAGCGTATCATAGACACTCCACAAAAGTGACCTTTTGGCACACTTCCCAAGACGATATCACTCACCTCCAAACATAATTCAAACTTTTCAAAAATATGAAAGTTCATCGAAAGCACTAGGAGAACATTCCGAGTGCGACCGATTCCTCCAGAACCTTCCCAATTGACTCAATTATCGAGGCAAAGTTTGGACGAACTTTCCCAGTGATGGAGCGTATGCTACATGCGCTCAAATCTTCATCAGATCGACCAACTTTCGATCAACGGTCGAGATTTAACTAGTACACAAGGTGCCACGTGTTATTCTGGCAATGGAACAATACCTGTGCATGTCTTACAGGCGCAAGGCCTATTCCAGATTGCCTATAAATAAAGGTCTCCCCCCTTGCATATTCCAGGTCCACAATTGATACGAATTTCTACTGAAATCGCTCCAGAAACTTAAATCTCTACATATATCCCTCCCCTCCAACACTTAGGCTGGATTCTACCCCTCCTAAGCCTATACACTCCACACACAAGGCCTCATACACACGTATACACTCCACTATAGCCTCTCAAGCCTTCTTGAAGTCACTCAAGCTCCAATCAAGACATCCATTGAAGACTACAAGTGTAGTGAAGGCAAAAGGTGGTATCCCTTTTAGATTTATGCTCTCTCCCACTCTTCTCTTCTCCCTCCTAGCCTATTTAGGCTATTCTCTATTTTAATTTCCATCTTCAACCCCCCTTTCTTGCATGCTTGAGCCAATAGGGCTCTTAGATCATGCCTAGAGGAAAGCAAGTGAAAGCCACCGTGTAAGGGGACCTCTCACTAGCCTACTTTAAGATGGTATGACCTAGGAGTCCCTTGTTTATGTGGTGTAGCCTAAAAGCCTTGTATGTGAATCATGACCCCTTGCATATTGCTATCTTGATCATGTCTTGTGTGCTTGGCTTTATTTTATGCTTATTGTCATGCTCCACAATGCTTACATTGCTCTTAATTTTATGCCATTTTCAAGTTCTACGTTTCTTTCAAAATCGTTCCAAGAGTTGGCCCCTTGAAGTTTAGGATAAGACCTTAGAAGTCATGCCTTGGAAAATCCCTCACTAACCCCCTAACTCTCATTTTGGCATCATTGTATTTTAACTTGCATAAAGGTTGCTTTCCATTTCTCTAATTTTCAAGATTTTCATTCTTTTGAGTGTAGTGGTTAGAATGGCCCCATGGAACCCTCTCTTGAGTGGCCTCCATTTGTTTGGCCATATGAACCTTTTCTTGATGGAATGGTCCCCTTGAAAAGTGATTTTCAATATCCTTCTCAAAAGATGATTTGCAAAAATGCATTCTTTCCATCTTTGCATCAAAAATGGTTTTCCAAAAATTACCATCATTATGTTGATTTTTGACCCCTTATACTCTTGTCAAGATAATGGTTATAATGGCCATGAGAAAACCTTCCTTGGAATGGTCTCCAAGCACCACCCATACAAACCATACTCTTGATTAGAGTTAAAATTTTCATGGAAATGATCTTCAAAGAAATGGCCTACTAAAGTCTATTGTATAACATATTTTGTTTTCCAAAACTCTTTCCAAAAATGTACCAAACCACACTTCAAAATCATCTTTCAATCCAACCCTAGGTTAACTTGACCCTAATTATCTAACCCTAGGTTAACTTGACTCTAGTTACCAAACCCTAGGTTAACTTGATCCTAGTTGACCAACCCTAGGTTAACTTGACCCTAGTTCACTCACCTTAGGTTAACTTAACCCTAGTTAGTTAACCCTTAGTCTTCTTAACCTTAGGTCAACCTAACCTAAGTTAGTCAATCTTAGGTTCCCCATAACCCTAGGCTAACCTAACCTAGGTTAATACACTACAAGGTTCCAACTCTTGAACCCTTTTTTCAAATGATCATTCAAACTTTCAAATTATCCTCCTAACCTATTCCTCCAAAGCCTCCTTCCCCCATGATTTCAAAAATCCAACTCCATAAACTCTTCTAATGTCCCTACACTCCATCTTCAAAGCATTTTCAAAAACGTTTTCAAGAGGTCACAAATCTAACGTGTCCCTAGCCCCCTCATGGTTAGGGATTCCAAGGACAAGTGATAAATCAAGATCAACCTCTAAGGTTGTTCATGTTAAGATTCCAAACCCTTAGCCATTTTCAAAAATCACTTTAAAAAATTAATTCATCAAAACTTGTCTCCAAGGTTTTCAAGACAAGACTTCAAAAACACTTTCAAAGTTCTCTTGAGACATGACAAAGCATTTTTCAAAAACTCCCTCAAGATTGATCCAAAAACATTTTCAAGAAACACTCCACTATTCAATTTCACGTCAAAACCTCCAAGACCACAAAAGGTCTTTAATCTCTAAAAACCTCAAAGTGTCTTAAACTTTTTCAAAGACCCAAAGTATCTTCAAACCTTCCAAAGGCCCTAATGTGCCTATTTTCCATCGGGCTCTTACCCGAACTACAATTGACCTGATTCTCGCCAAATGAGATACGTAGGCAACTTAAAATGGTGCGGTCATAACTTCTATTTCAACTCCAATCTCTTTTTCAAAAATTCTAATCAATTCAAAGTTTCTATCCCAAACTCTTTCAAAACCTCCATTATTTTCAAACTTTTCCCAAAAACTTGTATCATCCATCCGAAAAGTGATAACTAAACCCCGTTTTTCTAAAGTGGATATTAAGTGAACACTGGTAACCGGTTATTCTAGTGAGTGAACAAAGGGTGATTAGACATGTAGATACTGAAAGGGCGGGGTAGGGTGATGATCTTAGTATATCTTTCCTACATGTAACCAACCCCCGAACTTTAGATTTCTGTTTTCGAAAGACGAAAATAGAGTTATTTTCAAAAAAAGGCTTAAACATTTCAAAAGGTTGCCAAACAACCTATTTTCCTAAAAACCCTCTTTTAAGGGAGTTTTCAAAAATCTTTTTCAAAAACTCTAAGTTTAATCTTCGGATTAACGCTTAGTTTTAGATGCCCTAACTCACCCTTATCAAGTTAGGTGGTGACTCCTATTTTTCTAAAAAACCCTTAGTCAAATCAATTTTCAAACCTAATCGCACTTATCCTTCTAGGGGGACGAATTCTAGTGACAGAGTTCCGTACTTTAGGGTCTCCGAGCCGAAAGAACCTTGGACCCCCAAAAATCGGGGTGCGACAATTCTTATGAGGTATTTTTTAGTCCTCAGAATTGTTATCCTCTTCTCATTGTTTTTGCTTCAATTAATTTCTTCAGTCTTCTGTAATTGGGTTATTTATTTATTTATTTTATGAATTAAAAAATTTTTGTTGCATATATTTATTTTTAAAATTCTTGTTTGTTTTGTTTAGAGGGGCAGCTTAGTCGATCACTTAACACTGGGTATCTGGCTTACGGGAGTACTTTCAAGTGATTATCTTTGATTGACGATTTAGTTTTATTTTATATTTTTCTTAAGTTTTTAGGTTCATATCTCAGTTATAATGTTTTTATTATTTTTTATATATATTTTTTTTGGTTTTTCTCTTACTGTTCATTGGTTTGTTGATACTTTGTCATTCTTATTTTGATGCTTTTGAATTGAATGATTCAAACTTTATTGAGGTATTATTTGTACTTTTGGTTAGGTAATTTTTTGAAATGCAATAATTTTTTCACAGTAATATGTCTATATTAGTTATTGATAATATATATATTTATATATTTTAGATTTTTTTTTAGTTTTTTGTTCAGATGGACAACGATCAGTCAACACTAGGTCTATTGATTACTGAAGCTCTTCCATGTGAGTACCTCTGATTGTTGATTTATTTTCATTTTCTATTTTCTATTGTTTTTCCTATTGGTTATAATTTTCCTGTTATTTTTCTCATTTTTTTTTCCTTTTACAGTTGTTCATTGGTCTGTGGATACTTTGTCATTCCTATTTTGATGCTCTCCAATTGAATGATTGAAGCTTTTGTGATGGTTATTTGTAGTGTTTGTTGGGTACTTTTTAAAAAGTGCAATAATATTTTTTTATCGATATTTGTTATTAAATATATACATTTAGTTTTTAAACTTTTTTTTTATTTTATTTAGAGGAACAATGATCACTCAACAGTAGGTCAATTGCTTACTGATGCTCTTTCAGGTGAGTATTTTGATTGATGATTTAGTTTTATTTTGTATTTTCTACATTTTTTGGCTCATCTATCGGTTATAATTTTTTTATTATTTTTTTTTAGTTACTATTGTTTATTGGTCTGTCGATACTTTGTCATTCAAATTTTGGATGCCATGTAGTTGAATAATTCAAATTTTTGTTGTTTAGCATTTAATGCTTTTTGTAAAGGTGTTTTATTTATTTGTTTGAACATCTGACCACTGATTTTTTTTTTTTCCATTTCTTGTCTTTTATACTAATTGAAGTTCAACTCCTTCCAAAGTTAAATTTTTTAATATATCAATGTATACATGGGTCTAATTTTCTTGTAAGCGGGTGGCAAGGTGTGCGGTAATGGTTAATGGTTAGTTCTTCGATGTGAGTTTTTATTAATGTTATTTTAGTCGGAGGTCACTTGATTGGTCATTTAAAAAAGGTTATGTTATGTTATGTTTATATTTCTTTCTTAGTTCTTGATTAATTTTGCTGTATTATTGGGTTTTTGAACCAATTTTCTTATCTTAAAAAAGTGTTGGCAGATTATTTATAGCTAACTTTTACTCATTTCTATCGGTGTTTTCTCAATTGAATTCATGTAGTTCCAAATTAATATATGTTTTGCTTGCATCAGCAAAGTTTTTATTTTTAAAATTATTTTAGATTTTGGGTTGTGCAAAAAGTCTTCAAAGAAGAAGTAGGATAATTTAGAATAGGAAAAATTGAAAGTATGACTATCGGGAATCAAGATAGAGGGTTTTAATATTTAAATCAATATGTAATTTTTGTAAGAATTATTATACGGAGGAGTGCATATAATTCAGTTTAAGTTAAACTACTATTTTATACTGAAGTTTAAGCTAAATATTGTGCAAACATAGCAAATATCTTGTTCCATTTATAATCTTCTTTTCACTTAATGTTGTCTTTCTTCCTTCTCTATTTATCTCAATCCACAAGTGAAATTTGAGGATGCAATTTTCGGCATAAATTTTATCCTTCTATTTTAGTGTCTGTTATTTTTTTCCTCTTAGGTTTCAGTAACGTTTTTCAGATTTTCTAGACAATCCTTGTACTAAATTTCATATTATATTTTTAAGCAAAAAATTTCATCTATTATTTCAATTGTCTTTATATATATACACCTATATACATTTATGTATGTTTTTGTATATATATAGCTTGTTTCTTTTGACATTTGTCTAAGAATTAGGTTTTAAAAGAGGAAATGCTAATGTAAGGTAGAGCTTTATACTGAAAAGAAGTTTAGTTACCAATTTGAATTGAATGGAGATATGTTGAGTAAATTATGCTATTTTGTGACATCATGAATACTTACCTTATTGAAATACGAGAAAATTATTACGGGAAAATGAAGTTACAATATGTAATGAGGGTATTGAATGGAAATTAAGTTTTGAATACAACACTTAAGCGCACTTTCTGTTCATCCAGAATTTTTTTTTTTTAATGATATTTACAATATATAACTCTAAAGTATAGTTATATTTTTATTACATAGCTATTGGAAAGCCCTTAGTTTTGAAAATAGGTTTGGCTCCCATGAATCGTAAGTTAGACTCCACACATCTTTAGTAAAATATGCTTAACTTCATATTATAATACTTTATATCATATTCATATTAATATTAAACATAATTTTGCAGCGTTCATAAAAGCTTAATAGTTTATTGCGACATTGAGTACAATTTTTCAAATTAATGCTTATTGTTAACTTAAAGTTATCTTAAAAAAATTTATCATTTAACTTTGTAATTTATTGATAGAAAACTATTACTTAAAGAAAATCTTAGAAGAAAAAAGAGCCTTATAGGAAGCAAAAGATTTTTATTTGTGTTAATATTAAAACACATAAGAAAAATGTATTTTACTTTTTGTTTTCTTGTGTTCCATAATTTTATTCAATTTCTTTGCAGGGTCTTAATAATTACACTCTTTACAAATCAATTGCGCACTAGCAAGCTTGATAGCTCTATTAGTTTTCTTATGTGTTTACACTTTATTCATCATCAATTATTTTTAAAATTGTACAATCGTTTATGAATCTTAATCAACTAAAGATATAATGAAATGTAATGAAGATATAGTTGGATTAGCTGTTTGACTTCTCATGTCAATTGATCACTTCATGTGTTTAATCAGTTTTTTTATTCTTTATTTTAAGCTTGGTGGTTTGCAAAGTCCAAACACTAATCCAAACAGTCACTATAAAGGAGATAAAGAAAGGTTAGTTAACTCAATTAAATGCCAGCAACAACAAAATGGCTTCAGTCAAATTCTATTAAGAATGTTATTAGAAACTTAACATCCATGATAAGTGCAAATCCCCCTATCAGTACTTTGATTAAGTATGAAGATTATTGTTTATGAGCATGATATCACATATTGCCCTTAGTAGGGTGACTGCTAACAATGTGCTCGAAAACTAATCAATGTTGCGCAATCATTTGTGAATTTTGCACTGAATTTAGTTCATGGATTGAATTGTGATCAAAATTGGAGTAACATTAATGAAATTGTGGTTTATGTTAGCATCTTCATTTTCTCCTTTTGTTGGACCAATTGTTACTTTGATATGTCATTAGTTCATTATGTATTTATAAACTTTCAATATACTTATAAACTAAGCTTGTTTTCTAGTAGGAAAGAAATAAATAATTTTTTAATCTTGATAGGTGGAGTACCAAGTATTGGTAAAACACAATTGAGGTGTGGATTGTTGACATCCTAACTTTCTATTGTTAACCTTTGTGTGCTTTTGTCATTCAGATATAATATAATTTATAAGATTCAATTTGTAATGAATGTTTAAATTCAAATTAATAATGGTGGCCTTTGAGGCAAAACAATTCATTTACGTAAAGTGGCATATCTTCATGAATTGCTTTCATTATTTGGTCTACAATTCTCCTATTACATGTTAAGTTCATAACATTCATATTTTCTGATGGTAGATACTGAAGGAAGATTCTTCATGAACATACTTTACAAATTGTTGTAGCATGCATGGAGCAATGTTGGATTTTCATAGTTTTCTATGGAAAAAATTTCAAACTTTTTAAGTTTAAATGCTGGCCAATGATTTCTTAAAAAAATCGATTATTTTTTTGCATATGCAGTTATGCAGAGCAAATTGCTGTCAAAGATTACTTAGAGAAATTCATCTCAATGCAAAGAGTTGGAGGTATATAATTATGTGTTGCTTTCAAATATGTCCTATCTAACTTCTTATAGAAGATTGCATGTGCTTAATTTTTATATCTTAACAAGATTTTCCCCATTCTCTACTCTATCATCATGATAGTTTTTCTTTGTCTTATTGTCTTTAGTTTACCAAATCAGTTTTGAAACGAGAAATTTTCATTTCCCTATAGGCTGTAAATTGCTCTGAACATTCAAAATAGTAACAATTACTCTAAAAGAGACAATTTTCTTTTTATTTTGTTTTTTAAGATGCTAAAAGCACTGTTTATAGTCATGCAAAAAGTTACAATTGTCTCCAATTGGAGAATATCACTAACTTTTTTTTTTTTTTTTTTCTTGGCCTGCTCTTATGTGAAACATACTTTTTTCTCAAGCATCTCTCTATAGGTTATTTTGTCATCTACATATTTTCTTCTCTTTCAAAATTTGAGAGCAAAATGTCCCCAAATTTCATTAAGGTAGCCTTAATCTTGAAAGCCCCTTAACGTTCTGTTATTTAATTGATATCCTACAAGCAAAAACTTATTTTACGATTAATAAATCAGTATGGTGTAGTATTGTTGTTAAAATATTTTTATCTTATTGATATGATAATATTGCCTTTCAAATACATATTATGGTTGAATATAATATAATTAATTAATAATCCAACTAAAATTATAATAGAAGTTCAAATCACTTTATATTGAACACTAGACTGCGTGCCACGCCCGCCGCACTCGCAATGGTAGTATGTATCTATATGTATAACAAATGAGAACTATTACTCCCACCCCCCCGACACGGGGGGTGGGCTGATGGGACGGAAAAAATATTTGGATGTCCGATTTTGCCCCCATGTACTTTATTGATGCAAAGTAATAGTATTTTGTTTGTTTTTATAGTTAAACATATATTAATTGTTTTATTTTTATTTTATTTTGATTAATTTAATTTTTTAAAAAAATAAAAAAATAGGGATCACATCAGACAAATATTTGTTATTTTTTATTAATTGTTTTATTTTTATTTTGTTTTGATTAATTTGAATTGTTTTTAAAAAAATGAACAAAAAAAAAATAGAGGTCACATCAGTGAGTGGGATTATCAGGAATATGATATCAGAGATTTTCTGTTCGGATAAGATTTTCTATTCGAATATGTCTCTTTCTATACACCTGAATTTATCACTGATCAAGCAAGACTTTATTATTTTTTATTTGTTATTTTATTTTTATTTTGTTTTGATTAATTTGATTTTTTGTTAAAAATAAGAAAAGAACAAAAAAAATATGGGTCACATCAGTGAGTAGGATTGTCAAGGAATCTCAGAGATTTTATGTTCGGATAAGATTTTCTGTCCGGATAAGATTTTCTGATAAGATTTTCTGTTCGGATAGATTTTCTGTTCGGATAAGATTTTTTGTTTGGATAAGATTTTCTAATAAGATTTCCTGTTTGGATAAGATTTTCTGATAAGATTTTCTGTTCGGATAAGATTTTCTGTTTGGATAAGATTTTCTATTTGGATATGCCTCCCTCTATTTATATGAAAAACATTTCTCCAGATTTTCTCATCTTCTTCATTCCTTCACTTCCTCTACTATCACTCCTTCAATTTATATCAAGATAGAGCACAATGGCTGACTCATTTTCAGATAGTTGGGCAGCTGAGAGTGATCTTCCAAGTGTAGAAAGCGTCTCCCACAGAGGTCGTGACTATACACCTGAATTTACCACTGATCAGGCAAGCATTTGTTATTTTTTATTTCATCAGACTATTGTTGTTTCATCATACTATCAATTTATTAAAAGTAGACCCAATAACGTTGTACTTATGCATATTTGTTATTTTTTATTGACAGATTTTTGAAAATAGAGACGAAATGTTAGATTGGGTGCGGAGGATTGGTCGACAAAATGGCATTGTGATTGTTATCAAAAAGTCTGCTAATTTAAAAGGCGGCAAGCTCCCGAAGTGCATTCTTGGTTGTGAAAGAGGAGGAAAGTACGAACCGCCACGACATCTTTCTGAAGGGCAATCCTTGCAAAGAAATACTGGAACAAGAAAATGCGATTGCCCATTTGAGCTGCGAGGTTTACCAATACCTCCAGATGGTGTCATGTGGGGTTTACTGGTTAAATGCGGTTTTCATAACCATGAAACTGCAGAATATCTTGATGGTCACGAGTACCCGTCAAGGCTCTAACCAGTAGAGAAACAATTTGTGCTCGAGATGGCTGACAGTACCAAACCTCGAGAAATTCCCAGTGTCCTGAAAGAAAGAGACCCTTCAAACACCACAGGAATTCAGAGCGTTTACAACACCATCTATAAACACAAAGAAGTCAAACGTGGCGGTCTAAATCCTATCCAGCATGTTTTGGATCAATTAATTAGCAAAAAATACCTCCATACTTTTATGACAAATCCAGAGACGGACGAAATTACAGATATTCTCTGGGTTCATCCTAAAAGCCTGGAGCTATATATCAATTTTCCCACTGTGCTGATAATTGATGCAACATACAAGACCAATGAGTATCGCATACCATTGTTGGAGGTTGTGAGTATCACATCCACACTACGAACATACTCACTTATGTTCGCATATCTTGCTAATGAAAAGTTAGATCGGTTGACATGGGCCTTAGGTACCTTGAAGAACTTGATGCTTGAAAAGGGAGCATTGATGCCATCGGTGTTCGTTTCAGATAGGGATTTGGCGCTTATGAAGGCCATTGATACATGTTTCCCCGCAGCACGTCACATCCTCTGTATCTGGCACATAAACCAGAACGTGGTGAAGTACTGCAGCCCTATTCTTGGTCCGGAGATGAAACGATTTCTCATGTCATGGCACTCGCTAATTATGTCATCAACACCAGAGTCTTACCAACAGAAGTGGCACACCCTTCTCGGAGAGTTTAAATCCTACCCGCGTGCAACAAAATACCTCTGGGAGACATGGTTAAGGCCATACAAAGAGCGGTTGGTAGCGGCGTGGATAAATACTTTCATGCACCTTGGAAGCAATTCAAGTCAAAAGTATCATGATTTCATTGCAAACTACTTTTTATAACTTTTTGATTTAAACACAGTGCACTTTTCTATTATAGGGCAGAGTCTGCCCATGCCAGGCTAAAGCTATATCTGGGGAACACCATGTCATCGCTAGATACATCGTTTGCGAAAATTCACAAGATGTTGACAATTCAGTTTGGCGACATTCAGAAGTTGTTCGAGAGATCTCTCAACATTCCACGCCACAAACAAATGGATGACTACATTTTCAGTGGCATAATATGTCGAATTTCATTAGAGGCGTTGGAGTTGATCGATGAACAGCTACAATACGCTGATATCGCCTCCTCATTCATGGCCGGCTATTGCGACTGTATAATCAAAGTAACGCACGGAGTGCCGTGCTTGCACGACCTTGCTAATTACCGTTCGCTTTGTATTCCAATTCCACTGACAGATATTAATACTCATTGGACTAGGTTATGTATGCATGCAGACCGCTCTAATGATGATGGACCACGATCTGACAGGACATTTGAGGTTCTTGAACTGTTACAGGGGATGGATTCATCTACGCGAGATAATATGATAAACAGGATTATCGATATGACAGATCCATCTCATAGTACAGTTCGAGCCCCAGTGTACAACACGAAACACAAAGGTCGACCTACAGGTAGAGATGAACAAAGTAGACGCCGCATAAAGAGTATTCTAGAAGTATCTACTTCAGGATCTAGGGGGGCATCTAACTCAACTCCAGATGCACCGGCCACTCAACCGACTGCAACCTTGAGAATTCGCAACACTCAAACTCTAGCTCCACCCGTCTTGGATCCCTTCATCCAACAATTGCCTGAGGCTTATCAGGATTTTATTAGTTACACTGTTGACGTCCGAGCTGATGGTCATTGTGGATTCAGGGCGATAGCTGCGCAAGTCGGGTATGCCGAAGATGATTGGGCACGGGTACGAATGGACCTGATTGAAGAGATTCAGCAAAACATGAACTTATACGATATGCTTTATCCAGAGCATAATTATGCAAACACTCTTCTACATTCACTTATTTGGTTCCAGCCTACAGCATCAGAGGCATATTGGATGGACTCTATGGCTTTGGGAGTTGTCATTGCATCAAGGTACAACCTTGTATTGCACACGTTTGACACATATCATTCGGGTTGTTTTACTCACTTGCCGTTGAGATCCCCCCCAGTTCCGGTCCACGAGCGTCGGGAAATAGCTTTTGCTCGTGTTGACGGCAACCACTTCGTCCAAGTTTTCTTACGCCCTCATTATCCAGTACCACCCACTCCAATGTGGTGGCGACAACATGTATCAACCGAAGCTAGGGGATGGGTTGATAATTATATAATACGAATGAATTTGTGGTCAGAAATAATGGGTGGAGGACCGGGTGCCCCCGGAGGAGAGTTCGGTGGAGACATTAATTAGAAATTCTGTTTTTATGTATTGTTGAATTTACCACTATATTGATATGTTAAAAGTTATTATTTTTTGTATGTGTTTTTATGACAAATCAAACTAGTAAAAAATGTATTATTAATTCCCAAGGATAGTCTCAAGAAACAAATCTAAATTATTTTACTTAAGTATTTTTTTATAAAAATTATATTAATTAGTTTTACATTAAATTTTATAAATAGAGAGAAATTTAACAAATTTTGATCAAAATTTCTTTCTTTTATAAAAATCGGGAGGTGGGAGTAAAAGAAATTATAAAATTTGATCATAAAAAATTTATTTATATAAAAATCCAGGAGGTGAGAGTAAAAAGAAATTTAAAAATTTTGATTAAATTTTTTTTTAATAAAAAAATTGGGAGGTGGGAGTAAAAGAAATTATAAAATTTGATCATAACAATTTTATTTATATAAAAATTTAGTAGGTGAAAGTAAAAAGAAATTAAAAATTTTTGATCAAAAATTTTTTTAATTAAAATTTGAGAGATGGGAGTAAAAGAAAAAAATATTATCAAAATAATTAAACTTGATGACAATCTTAAAATAAAAGAATAAGGTTATAGACAAAATAGAGAAAAAAAAAAGTTTAATAGTCACATCAGAAAGTGGGGGTGTCAGGGGGGGGTGGGGATAGAGATTTTCATAACAAATAGTGATGATGAATGCTTTTATTAAAGGAACTGACAAAAAGCTTTTTTGGGTGCTGTGGTAGTGTGGTGTACTTCTTTAATCTTTGCGCACGAATCGAGGCCAGACTGAAAAGTAGTTTTCATCTCGTCATCGATGACGTTACTTTTAGTCCCTTATAAAAATTTATTTTGACGGCACCAAAGCCTGATAAAATTTTGTACATCCGAACCCAAACCCGATAAAGACTACACCAAACCCGACTCTAACGGATCGGGTTGGGGCCACAGTTTTTTGCCATCCCTATCCCCTCCCCACCTAAAACTGGACGTGGGCCTGGCTCTGCTAACAATGGGCCTCTAAAAGTTGGACTACAACTTGGGTTGGGGCAGAAAACCACAAGAGTCTTCTGATCACCCGACCCATTGGTTGGTTTGTCTAGCTTTGTATAGGCACTTCAGCTAATCCTGAACCAAATTTTTCCCAAACTCGAACCCCCGTTATTATGCATTTTATGCATATTTGTTACACATTCTATTCAGCTTAATTGTCTGAAAATGCATTTACGATAACAATCTCAATATCAAGAGAACAAAAATACCATAATCCAAATAAAAACCTTCTTGCAGCCTAAACAGTTCGAACATCGTATGGGATGCTTTGATTTTATTTGGCTATCAACAAGTCCAATTAGGTACTCGAAGCTCACACCGAAGGGTAGACAAAACTATCAATGCATTTTAGAAGTTCATAACCAGGCTTAGGGCCGTTTGGTTAGGCTTTTTTCAAGTTTTTTTTGGTTGACTTTTTTAGCTTGGATTTTTAAGCTTTTTTTTTTTTTTTTGCTTTTCTGCTTATCTTATCTTGTTAAAAGCAAAAAAAAAGTTTAAAAAATCTAAATTTTTTATTTATAAGTCAAAAAAGCAAAATTCAAAAAATTTTAAAAAAGTTGTACTAAATACGCTCTTAAGAATCAAACAGGAAAAAGCACCACTAGTGATGATTAGCTTGTTCTTATGCTAAGTATGAGGGGTCTCAAGTTGGGTCCCTCTTTATGCCCTCTTATGGTCAGCCATCATCCATCTAATGCATGTAAACATTTATGTGGATGGTAATCCTGCATGAGTTCGAAAGAAAGTAGTCAGCTAAGAGCTTGAACACCCTGTAACAAAAGAAAAAAAAAAGAAAGAAAAAGAAAAAGAAAGCACCATCTTTTCATGAATGACATCTGCCTATGTTTTGAATTTTAATCTCATTGGTTTTCATTCTTTTTAATAGTGGTTTATGAAGGTCACAATGGCTTGTGTGAAGCTTGTTACAACTCTCAAGTATAAACCAAAGTAACATTCTTCCTAACTCTCTCCTAGTCAGTTCTTTTGTCTAAATTTTTGTTTAACTTAACTTAGAGGTTGACTTAATTTTGTCAAGTGTTCAAGCCGAGTGTCGGTACGATTACGTTGGTAAAAGTCCAAGGCCGTGACACGTTGCTGTAATGGGTGTTTCTGGCACCAAGCACATCCCCAACAGCAATGGCATACTTATGGATAGCCATGGGATGAGTTCGGGTCGGGACCCTACCTACTCCTGGGTTATTTTCAATGCAACTAAACAAGAAAGTCATACTTTAAACGCAATTAAATTCTATTTTTGACCCACTGAGCTTATAGTCGGTAGCGCGAGCCTCTCAAGTCCATGAGTTTCTTCACTCTCGCAGGGGGAAATTTACAAGGTACCTAAGCTATTGCGTTTCCCACGTAGCTAGCTTCCTCAAATGTGACTAAGAGTTGCTATCATTCAGTACTTAGGTTTCCAATTGTGGGGAGACTTTACAAGGTACCCCTAAGCTATTGCAGTCCCCACATCTAGCTTCCTTAATGTGACTACGAGTTGATTTCGTTCAGCAGGAGGCCTGAAATTGTCGTCTATCATAGGCGGTCACAATCTCCAAGTTGAGAAGCATTAGTATTTCCGATATGTCAAATGGAAATTAATCCATACGATGACATATAGTCTCTCAAATTTTTTTATGCCTATGTAGTATTTCTAAGTGTCATGTCTGTGTTAGTTGAAATAATAATAAAATAAACTGGTTATTACACTGCACTCCTTGTGATGATTCTATATAAGAATGACAATTGAACCTGAAAAACTTGAACTCTACTTCATCTCGCCTTTAATAGAAAAGATTTGGAGTATGAATAAACGGGCTAGGGGCGGGGTATAGGAAAGAAAACAAAACCCGATGCGAGTTAGAATAGGGTAGGGTTTAAGTCATCCCACCCCGAATCCGCTCCGATTATATTATGAAAGATTTAAATAGTTATATTATATTTAATTGTATAAAATATCTTTAGTATATAAGTAACATTAGGATTTTAATGTTAGTACGTCTATTCTTATATTTAAGTCTCTTTCTTTCTTAATTTTATATCGTATTAGATTTACTATAATTTGCATTATTTTTATTTTTATAGATTTATTTTTGTTTTAAAACTTTATACGAGATAAACTCATTTTAACCAGAATTCCGATTAACTTAAGTGGGATGAGGGTGAGATGAAGATGTTCAACCTGTCACGAGTTTGAGACGGAGTGTGGGATGGAGTTTTCTTATTGGGGGCGGGATAAGATTTAGCAAAACTCATACTAAACTCTCCCCGTTGGCATCACTAATTATACGTAGTTTAAAAAGTAAACATATAATCTCTTGTGATATGGATTTAACTTCAAAATGGACTAAAACCATTAAAATTAATGACAATTATGTTACATAGGCATTTTTGTATTTTTATCTCTTCAAAATGGAACATCAAAAAAATAATTTTGTTCTTTTATTTTAAAAAATAAGTGGCTAGCATTTATAGATGTATTTTTATCATTTCATTTAATTTATCAAGTTTCGTCTATTTTAAAAATAAGTCCACACAGTTATTGTTCACTCATGTGATTTTTGTACCCATAAAATAGAAAACAAAAGAAAGAAGGTTTCTTCATGCCAACTCGGAACAAATCAACTTTAAGTCCCACACAAAAGAATAAAGAAAGCAAATTAGGTAGCTAGGAACCCAACAGATTGAATAGGTAGAAAGGCAAACCAAACTCATGCTATCTACCCACAGATCAAATGTTCTTTAACTAATTCAATTACCCATCAATTTTAGTACTCTCACTTTCGCATTCTCATTGCTTTTGGTAGTCCACCCAAAGCTCATCCAGACCGGTAGGTCCATTATTTCTTCATGACCAACTGCCAGTCCTATGTTTTGACTATTTGTCTTCATTGCAGACAAATGCTAGTTGAGACAGAAGTAGCTTTCTCATCAGCCCTCACTCATTTAAGAAAAAGAAACAGTCCCCATCGAAACATAGTATCGAATTAGCACGTGAAAGGGTGGGAGTTATATAGCATAGATATATGTGTATATATATAGAATCTCCTACCCTTAGACAAAGAGACCTTTTAATTAAGTTCTTGTTTTTGAAGGAAGAGCTGTTATTGTGAGGTCAACCCTTTTGCCAACTAATTAGCTCACTAACAATATTTGCAACTTGTCGATTAATTAGTTAAATTGGCAGCTCACACGGTCCAAACCTCAGAAGTGTCGCCGCAATTCAGGGGCCACAACATTTGCAATCGATGCAAATTACAGGGAAGAGAAAAATATAATGCTTGAGAACTTTAATAGTTTTCTCATATACATATAATCAATCCTACGATGGCCTACTCACAAAGCAGTGTTTTAGTAAGAACTGAAAAAAGGATTTGCCTATAAAGTAAGTTTAGTAACTCATTTTTACCACAAATTTTTTTAATGCAAAAAAAGTAGAAGGAAAGAATAAAAAAACAATAATAATATGACGTTAAGACATCAATGCAATCTTCCAAAAAAGAAAAAAAGAAGAAATTTACATCCTCTCCAATGGACCGTTTCAGCATGGCTTAATTTTTAAAAGTATTCCAATTAAGCATTTATATCACACCAAATTTGTTAACGAGGATGATTCACCTTTCATTTTCTTTGGATTCTCTATATAGTTTGTCGAACTAGAGAGATCTCTTGGTAATTAAATAAAGAGTTTAATTCCAATGCATTGATACGTGTTTTTTAAAGTTTAACATAAAAAAAAATTCATAAACACGTGCTATATTTTGATATCTGTTTTTATAAATAAAAAAGAATCTATAATGTTAATACATTAAAATTAAACTCTTAGATAAAACTATGCACAAATTCATCTTAAAATTGTTTGGTAATTTTCTTATGCTTCCACACAAGTACTTAGATTATTGAGCATGTATAGTTTAGTATTTAATATTTCCCGATTTATTCGTGTATTGGTATTTAAATACAAAAATTATGATATGATGAATACGGACAAGAGTAATATCTACTTTAGACTTTTTTTACCCACTATGATAAGACTTTAACCAACAAAACTTTTTTAAATGGTTGTATGATTGATACTTTATTGCAATTCTCTACATCTAACACGGCAAAGTCACCCGAGTTATATAAATGAGTTTGGTTTTGGTACAAAATATTTTTACACATATTTTTTAAAATTTAAGTGTAATATAAAGTTAAATTTATAAATACATATTGTATTATGGTGCCACTTATATAAAAAAAATTTGTCTCTCCGTTCACTAAAATTAAACTCTATATAAATAGCGACACAGGGGACAAGTTCTCATGAGTAGACTAAGAACTGAACTCAGAAGACTTCTCCTGTTTTGAAGTGTGTGGGTGTTTGGATTGCGAGAAAGAGAGAAAAAGAGGAAGGAGAAGAAGATGGCTGGAGGGGGTTTCGCCGTTGACGGGTATGCCGGGGGCTTTAGCGGCAGGATAACGGCATCCGTGGTCATCACATGCATCGTTGCTGCTTCAGGCGGCCTCATTTTTGGCTATGATATCGGGATTTCAGGTGAACTTCTCTTTTCTTTCTTTGGATCTTTCTTCAATTTACATATACACAGTTCATTTGTCTTTGGGATATGTATATATATATATATATATAACATATATATATAGTCATTGAATCAGTTGTTATACCTCAAACCCAAAAATGAAAATGGTCTCTCTCATCTGAAAAACATATCTATGATCTTTTGTGAGTCTGTCGATGCAGTCATAAAGACAAGATATGGGCCTTCTGTATCCATGTTTTCCATTTCCTTGTTTCTCAAATCCAACTATGGGGGAATTTTTTTTTATTTTTTATTTCCTTTGTTGGTTAATAGAATTCAACCGTAAAGAAAGTTAAGAACTAGTGGTGTTATCTTCTGACTGTTAGATGCAGTGTAGAGGCTAAAATGGCGGTGGTTGTTCCATCATACCAACTACCAATTTGCATAAAAGATTGAAATCATTTTGAGCAACTGCGGTCAACATGGGCACTAGAATAGATACAAACCCAATCGATAGATGTGTATAGGGAATAGTGCTCAATTTGCCATTGCTATCCAATCTGTAATTGGATATCAGTTTTGATTACTTCTGTACATATAGGTAGGCCCATTAACGCTTTTTTCTACGGCAAAATATCAGTAGGAGCAAACAAATAGCTGTCGCTATATGCTTCCTTCATGAAATCCTTCATTTCTTCTCCATTTTCTCGTGGTAGGTAACTTTCTTCCCTGTGAGAGATACACATGGTTTTGATCACTATGAAATGACTACCCATGGGCCTACGAGACCAACACAGATATATATATATATATATATATTTTTAAATATATATCACCCACACTAGTCAACTTTATCTGGCTACATTTTTTTATTCCAAGACTGAAGAACTGGAAGCCTAATAATGGCAACCCATTGGGGTGTAGCAAAATCAATAAATGTTAGATTTATCTTTAAAAAAAAGCGAAAAATTTGAAAATGATGGAATGCATAATCAAAGAACGATAAAGATGAGATATTAGTGGTCATTTTCTATTTTTCGTTTTTCATCTGAAATTTTTTTTTTTTCTTTTGGTTTACATGTGAGGTGTAACTGAGTAGATGAGAAATATGGTGGTTTGTCATTTGTCACAAGCAAATAAATGGATTACTACAATAGAAACCCTCAAGAATGAAAGACTATGCTTATTGGATATCAAAGATGGGACCGGCATGCTTAAAAGTCAAGATTCCTTGCAACATGTTTTGATGTTTTACGGAAATTGAAGTTCATCATTGTACATCATGCATTGTGTTAGATCAAAAGTTAAAGCCATTTTGAAATGACATCATATAACTACACCTAAAATTAATGTTACACATCACAAGTGAAATGAAATCCACCATTTTCTGCAATTGATCAACTGCAGAAAACAATAATCCAATTCAAACAAGAATCCAATTCTGGCTATGTTTTCTTCTTAGAAAGCAATATGAATAAATGTATGATATTTTCCATTTAATAGAGGATTTCAAGTTTCAACAATATTGGCATCCCTAGGCTGTATTTGAACTAGTTACTTGCTAGTTTTTAGAGCAGTACATGAAATTAATTTTGGCCCAAATGATGGGAAGTCTAGGTAAAAAAAACCATAAGCCAAATCTAAAAAATTATATCCAAATGAAGTATTACCATAAATCTAGGGTTGAATAGGAAATATGTGGAATGTGCTAAATCAAACAATGGTGTGAGTCTAGTAATAAAAGGGAAAGTTCATATTGCATTATGGTACCATAAAACTAGGGAAACTGCTATTGTTCAAAATATTGTGTACAAAAAATTTTATCATAATGATGTGGTAGTAATATTTTTGTAATTAGAAGTTAGGGCGATGCTAAACAAATAGAAAATTTATAAATTTTTTTATATAAGATGATATGTTTGAATGAGAGCTTTTCACTTCAAAATAAACACTCACCATAATAATTTTTAACTACAAAACTTTTACTGTCACATTATTTTGGTGGGAGTTTCTGTATAAATTATCTATAAAAATAGCATTTTCCTAAAAGTTAGCATGATAGTTGTTTTATTATGTTATATAAGATAACTCTTATTCAACCACATTATTCTGTATAAATTCTATAGTTGTATACTTTTATAGCATAACACTAAAACTAAATTCGATTGAAACTAAGGATTTCCGGGCATGTACCGTCTTGGCTATAACAGGGGGTGTGACAACAATGGTACCATTTCTCCACAAATTTTTCCCAGCAATATTGAGGAAGGCCGCCGAGGCCAAAACAAACGTCTACTGCGTGTATGATAGCCAGGTCTTGACAGCATTCACATCCTCGCTGTACATAGCCGGGTTAGCCGCATCCCTCGTGGCTAGTCGCCTCACTGCAGCCGTGGGCCGGAGGAACATCATGGTGCTGGGTGGTTGCACCTTCCTTGCCGGTGCTGCCATCAACGGGGGCTCTGAGAATATTGCTATGCTAATCTTGGGGCGTATCTTGCTCGGATTTGGTGTTGGTTTCACGAACCAGGTAACTGCATTAATTGCTCCCAGTCTCAGCTGCTGTTAGTTTAAATCATAACCCACTGAAATACTTGCTCCTTTCATCTTGTTTGATCGGCCATAAAACACTTTTTTTAATTTTAAAAAAAATAAAAATGAAGTAATAAAAAAAAGAGACATCTCTTATTGTGACCGGAGAAGGTTAGATGTACACGAAGACTAGACGTACGCAAATAAGCTATTTTTGTTGTTTTTATATTGGTCATGTTCATAATAAACTAACCTTACGGTTATGTTAAGACCCCAATATCTTTGAGAATGAACTAATAATACTTGAGAACTTTGGCGTCCTTTGTTGACAGTTTAATGATCAAATTATACACGAGAATTTTGGTGTCCTTTCATGACAGTTTTAATAAGTGGTCGACCTACGTATGGGCCAACGGAGACCGCACCCTCCTAAATTTTTTATTTTTTGTTTACGTTCTATAATTTTTAGTATTTATAATAAAAAATAGTACTTCCCCCTTAAGTTTGTGAAATTCTGCCTATATTCTATTTTTTTTTGAGTATTTAAAAATAAAAACTGGTATATTAGCTCCTAACATTTTAAAATTTTACCTTAACTTTTCAAATTCTAAATTTTTTTACAAACATGTTGCAATGAAGGCAACTCCTGTTTACCTCTCGGAGATGGCACCCCCCAAATGGCGCGGCGCATTTAACACCGGCTTTCAATTCTTCATAGGCATCGGAGTGGTGGCCGCCAATTGCATAAACTTCGGCGCTGCCAGGCTCAGCTGGGGCTGGCGGCTCTCTCTCGGCCTTGCTGTGGTACCGGCTGTCATCATGACAGTCGGTGCGCTCCTCATCTCAGACACCCCAAGCAGCCTCGTGGAGCGTGGCAAGTTGAACCAAGCCAGGCAATCTCTGAGCAAAGTTCGTGGAGCCGCCACTGATATTGAACCTGAGCTAGCTGATCTTGTTAAGTCAAGCGAAATAGCAAAGGCTGCAAATCAGGAGCCATTTGTGACCATATTCGAGAGGCAATATCGGCCTCACCTCGTGATGGCTATTGCGATACCGTTTTTTCAACAGGTCACTGGGATTAATATCATTGCGTTCTATGCCCCGGTCCTGTTTCAGTCGGTGGGATTTGGAAGTGACTCGGCTCTAATAGCTGCAATTATTCTGGGGTTGGTTAACCTTGGCTCAATCCTTGTGTCCACTGTGGTTGTTGATCGGTTCGGTCGGAGGTTCCTGTTCCTCGAGGGTGGGACTCAAATGTTCCTTTGTCAGGTATGCATCCACTTAATTATTTTTCCTTTTTTTTTTTGGGCCGAAAAGATAAATAAAACAAAAAACTACTAGTGCACCAAAAGGGCTTTTCTTTTTCTTTTTTTTTTAGCTAATTAAATATTTAGATTAATTAGCGTGCACCTCAATTAATTTTGAGATCTGTGCAGTCTTTTTATCTCACATCAAATAATTATTAGGCTAAAGATTTTAAAATAACTGTCAGAAGTTAATAACACTAAAAATATTTTGAATTTAAAACTTTTGAGGGAGTAGACTCCATGTTCATTTCTACTTTTATAGGTTGGTTCTTATAAATTCTTGAACCGCTACTTTTTGGGCCAGGGGCTGAACCTTCATAGAGGGGCTGCTAAAACTTGGGGCTCAACCTTTTTTTTGGGCAAGGCCCTAATAAAAAGACACGGGTTCGGGCAACAAACCAATCTCACTACATGTAATTGCTGGTCTTCTTTGCTTTGGATGTCTGTTCAGCCCAGTTTTAGGAGGGTAAAAAAAAGTCGTTTTCTAAATTTTTGAAAACTATTTTAGAGGAAAATGGAAAGTAATGAAAACAATTAATGGCGTTTTTAAAGTTTCCATTACCTCTGGTTCCAAAAAAATATATATATATGTATATATAAAAACAGAAACCGAAACGAAAAGAGTAATTATGATTAGCCTTTGACTCATTCATTTTGTGGTGGCACATTCGTGAAGGTGGCGGTGGCTGGTGTGCTAGCGGCTGCAACGGGTGTTTCCGGCACCAAGCAGATCGCCAAGGGCGACGCCATACTCGTGCTTGTGCTAATGTGCCTCTATGCTGCCGGTTTTGGCTGGTCATGGGGACCTCTAAGCTGGCTCATTCCAAGTGAAATATTTCCAATGAAAATCCGATCAACAGGGCAAAGCATTAGCGTTGCAATCAACTTCGCTACCACCTTTGTGTTGTCCCAAACTTTCTTGACCATGCTGTGTCACTTCAAATTCGGTGCTTTTCTGTTCTACGCCGGCTGGATTGCCGTGATGACCATTTTTGTTCTGCTTTTCGTGCCGGAGACCAAAGGAATTCCTATGAACTCAATGTATGCAGTGTGGGAGGAGCATTGGTATTGGCGTAGATTTGTTAAGGCTCAGTCCTAGTTAGTTCCTAAGGCCAGCATTATCAAAGAAACTCCTTAATTTGTATGTATACATCATTTTCACCACGATACCCTATATCTATATATATATATATCATTGTAAGATTTGTTATGGAATAAAATTAAGGCACTTGAGTGAAATTTGTTGACACAAAAGGCAATCCAAGAAGGAGGTGAATTGGATTTTTCGAATATTAATAACAATTAAGATTAATTAAAATTAATTTAAGCAGTGTAATAGTAATCCAACTATATGTGATGCAATGTAATCAGTAGAAATAAAGAAAACAGAACAATAGAAGGGAGACACAGATTTACCGAGGTTCAACCACAAATCGTAATCTACGTCCTTACCCCAAGACCTCCTTGAAGTCTTCTTCCACTATGTAATTGACTCGCCTTCGTAATGCGGTATTCCTATAAATGGAGTTAGCATTCCGCAAGAGTACGAGGGTCACGATGAAGTATAAATCGGTAATCTGGTATCGTTCTCTCCTAAGGGACCTAGCCAAATATAGGCTCTAGCACTCAACTCACACTAACCTAACCTAGGATTGATTTGAAATTATATGGGGAATTAGATCTAAAATAAAAAAGGAAAATAGAAAGACCGAAAATATTTTAGGTTTTGATGATGGTTTTGAATTACTAACCTATTGCAATAAAAATAAAAACAATTAACACTAGACAATTAAAGTAAAGCAAAATGAAAATAGAATTAAAGCAATTAAAGGAGAATTAGGTTCAAATGATCCAATCACTCAATTTCATCCAATATTTCCAATGGAGTTTATAACTCAAATCAAACTCAACATTTAAGTGTGTTTGATTTGGAAGATTTAACTTTGAAAACCGATAATTTTCAAGCAATTGAAATTAGATACATGTTCAATGGGGAATCAAAGGTTAATACTATCGATTCAAGTTAGTCAATACCAAATTTGTGATTTGTGCATTGGTTAGTCAAACATAGTTAATAACCTAGTTTTTCTAAGGCATCTTCAATCAATTGTTAGGAATGAATTTCTAGTAATTGTGGAGTATTTTTTTCTAGTCAAGAGTCCTAAATTAATACCATCGATTTGGGTGATGAAAATCCCCAAACTTAGTCAATAATCTAGGTTTTCTAAAATTCTACATGTAATTACTAGGAATTCGAATTCTAGAAAATATGGCAAGTAATTCATGAGATACCGCCATTAAATTCCTTAGATTATTTGGGTAATTTTCACATTTAAACCAAATTTAAATTCTAGCTACTTGAATATATCATAAAAGTATGAAAAAATGAAAAGAAAGCATAAAGAGATTTAAATTTAAATTTTACTTGAATAATAAGGTTGTTTTGGTTACAAAGAAAACGAAGGAAAGTGCAAGAAAATGAAAGAAAATACAATACAATAAAGAAAATTACAAGTTTCTACACTATACTATAATTACAAAACTAAATCTAAGCTAAAAATGAAAAAAAATGAAAAAAAAAAAACTTTGGAGAGCTTCTCCCATTGCCCCTTTGCTCCAAACTAACCATCACTATCCAAAAACTATACCAAAAATCATAAAAACGCAGCTTCGGATGCAAAAAATGCATTCTGGATGAATAGTAACCGTCCAAATACCGTCCGAACGGTGCATCTAACGGCTGTTTGAAGTGCGTTCGGACGGTGAACAATAACCGTTCGGACGGGTACTATTCATCACTATTCGACCCCAGAAACTTCGAAACTTGATTTGACCACCCTAGAGTTTGATTCAACTGATGCACATTAGATGCAAAGTTGTAGAGCTTGAAGTCTTCTTTCCAATGATACAAAAATCAGCTCAATTAGACATCGGAGTAAAAAGTTATGGCTAGAATACAGAGACATGTCTAAATTTTCATGAACAAATTATTCGCCTTGAACCCGCTTTGATTATTCTTGCTTTCTTTTTGTCTTTATTAGCTTATATAACCTACAAAACACATACAAAACATACTCAAACAAATATCTAACTAGAATAAGATAATTAATTACAATATAAGTCTAACAAAGTACAAATTAAGGGCTTATGATTACACTTTTAAGGTGTAATCACCGTTCATTAATCATATCATCTTCAAACCTTTTCGTCTATCCCCATGAGGCGACTCTTCATTACAATGAGTCCACTCATTGTTTACTTGGTCTCCAGGCTTTTTGCTTCTGTGATCAAGAGACGACTCTTCATTTTTCATGAGTCCACTCATTGTTCATTTTGTCTTCAGGCCTTTTGCTTCTGTAATCAAGATGCGACTCCTCATTTCCATGAGTCCCCTCATTGTCTAGAAATCTGTTTTCTGACTTCTAATAATCCAGTTTATCAAAGCACTGGTATAAGATCTTCAAGAAGTATTTCTTTGGAGTATGATGAACAATCAAATCTCCTTAACTCATCAGAGTTAACTTCTATTCAACTTGGATTGAATCAATCATTGGATATTGATCTTCTCTTGACTTTCAAACTGTCAGAAATTCATTAGATCAATGTTCATCTTTTCTTCTTCATTTGCAAAGCTTTCTCTTTCATTGTAGGGCATCTTCTTCAGTGCCAAGCTTCCTCAATTACATAGAGCTTCACAATGCTTCATTGTCGAGTTCTTCTCTTTGCTAACAATTCTCCTTTCTTCTTTAAGATCATATTCAATGAGACTTTTGTACGCTTGATGAAATTTCTTCATACATCTAGTCTTCATTGATTCTTTGCATCCTTAATGAGATCTTCTTTTAGTATTTACAACATCTCCACAATCAAATCGTCTTTAACTGATCATTGCACCTTCTCAACTGATGAAGTCCTCAATTTATCTTGAGTGCAAATCGAATTTACTGAGTCTATGCATATTTTGATAGAAGCTTCATTTGAACACCTTCAATCTCTTCGAATATAAAACATTTGTTTAAAGTAGAGATAGACATCCATCTTCTGTTTGGTTCATTGAATAACTCTTGAATTTGTTGTGCATTCTCTTTGACATGCATTAGACTTAAGATTAAACTTTAAGTCTAAATTATGAACTTTGTTAATCTGCACACTAAGTAGATTCATTTGTCAAATAACATAAGATTTAGTTATCATCAAAATCAATATGAGAATTAACCTTGAGTTAACAAGGATTAACCTTGAGTCAACAAAATTTACATTCATGGTCGCCGCATACTGATTATCACATATTTCCTATGGCTCATAACTTCTAATCCTAACGTAATTGAGACAAAAAAGAAGAATTTAGGGTTTAGGGATTAAGGATTACTTGTACAATATTAAACAGGATGCACCTTTTTCAATCCCCTCTAGTGGTGGGGCTAGAAAATTCTTTTGGGCAACAATTAGTCACAGCTCATACAAGTATTTTCAAAGTAATGTTATACAATCCGAATATTTGCACAAAATTTTCATAAAATGATGTGGTTATTTGCAGTCATTTCATTTTAGGCATTTTGGCTCATAATTTTAAAATTGTCATTGCCACATCATTCTAGTATAGTTTTTTGTAAAAAAAAAAAAATTTTGCAAGGATATATATGCTTTTGTTATAGTAGGCACTTGACTTTCATATAGTTATATAATGTAGGTAAGCAAATATATATAAATTGAAGCAAATGAAGTGTTTAAAGGAGATATTAATAAATTTTGAGACGAGAAAAATTGGGAGACATTTGTAATATTGTATGTGAATATGGAGCCTTTTAAAATATAGAGGGCAGTCATAAATTTTTATCGGGGGCAAATTGAAATTTTCTTTTGAAGTTGTAAACCAAATTTCCTGTTTGTGTTCATAAAATCATGAACTTTTTGCTCTATCATTATAATTTTTCTAAGAAAAGAATAAAACTAGGGGGTACATTATACATGGTAATTGTACATGGTGATGTATATATATTATATGCCAACATTTTTTATATATACTAAGGAAAATGGATGTATTCCAAAATTATTGCAGAAGAAAGGAGCCAAAGCTAGCTAATTAGGGGTATCCATGCCATGGGCTCATTAATATGAGTTGGCTGTTTCACAGAAACGGAAAATGAAAGATATCCATTCCCTCTAGGGGGTACATTAACATTTTGAAAAGAATTGGAAAGCCTAAAACGACACTTACCAAACTCATAATAACACAATGTGAGGTCGCGTTTTTGGCAACTGCCAACCAAATAAAGCGCAACCAACCTCTACAAAACCCTAATTACTCCCATCATCATCCTTATTTGCCCAGCTTCAGAACCAAGTATACAGCTCATCATATATATATATATATAAACACCCTTACAAATATTCCTTGAATTTATTACATTTGAAAAAGACGGAGTACCCACAAAGCCTTCATGTTTTCAGTATAATTTGATGGAATATTACTTTAATTCTTCCCCTTCATTCATAACCTGCCAGACTTTTGC
Organism: Euryodendron excelsum; assembly: GCA_033060915.1. Lineage (NCBI taxonomy): Eukaryota > Viridiplantae > Streptophyta > Magnoliopsida > Ericales > Pentaphylacaceae > Euryodendron > Euryodendron excelsum. The sequence goes on along the minus strand of CM065389.1, from coordinate 9,898,752 downwards.
TGCATTAGCATGTGATAGTGGCTGATTTTGTTGTTTCAAACAAGTCAGTAAGGAATGGGGGACTGAAACGCTCCATTAAAGGTTGCCTTTTTTTGAACTAAGGAGCATTGTAGTTTTTAAGTCAGATGTTGACCTCCCAGCTTCAGTATTGTCTGTTTGCTTAGCAGTAGTTGCAATTGAATGAAAGATATGGATGTCAATTTTGTCCTTCGAGTACTGTACCTTTTTATAACATAGATTTACATAAAGTTAAAACCTCAACAAAACCCACCTACACAACTGTGAAAATTCAGAAACGCCTGCATTTTTTTGTACCCAAACATTGAAGAGAACTTGCATGGAGTTATGAACATGAGAGTAAACGGGCAAGGCATTTTAGGTCTTCCATAAAGTTTGGTCAAGTTCCGTCCAAATTTACAAGACTATCTTAACAAAGTTGGCCCACATATGCTATTTGCTGGAACTAATAAAGCAAGAGATTTCTATCACTAAATTGGAATATATGTGACGGAGGAGAGATTTGTACCACCTTTCCTTGGGGTAAGCCATTTCTACTCTGGAAATGGTGTTTGTGTTATTTATGTATATATATATATATATATAGGGTTATGCAGTCAGAGTGTTCGGGTCAATTTATGCGCAGTTGATATTTACAGCCTCTTTGGAAGTTGTGGAAAAGAAAAGAAGGGAAGGGAAAGGGGAGGAGGAAGAAAATGAAGGAAAAGGGAGGGAAAGTTTGAAAATAATCTCTCTCTTTCTCTCTCTTCTTTCCCTCTATTTTTCTCTCATTTTCTTTCCAAAATCAAACAAAGAACGGATTTCAACCAGTACTTTATCTTCATTTCCTTTCCTTTCCACAATTTTCAAACAGGCTATTAGATAATTGGACATTGCGAATGACAATTCCGATTGGTGGGTGCTAGGCTTTCTATGGTTATGAGCAAACCCATCTGGTGAAAGTCCAAAAAAACCAGCAAAAAATAAAGAATGACGCAACAATTGCACTCAACAACCAACCGGGACTGTCAAAAACTGCCCACAGACTTGGGCAGATACTTAAGTTTCTCCTGCCTAAGGGATAATTAAAGCGATGGCAGGGATAGAATTGAAAACGGGATTGAATGATGCTGAAATATGAGATTCATTGTGATCTGCATGCAAAGATATCAATTACGCTTCCAAACATACTAGTCAAATATTAAAAACTTATTACTAATTTCAACAAAAAAATATGCCTGTGTTTTAATATTTAACAGTTTGCAAACTTACCTATTACATAATATAAATAAAGGGTAATACAATATCAACACTTCAATTGTATATTTTGGAGTTAGACTCGAACATTTTGGGAGCAAATCACAATATCGGTTAACATTTCATGATTAAATACCATTTTTAGCAAAATATGAGCACGAATTCTATTTTCCAACCTGTCCCTTCCTAAACATTAATTCTTCACAAATCTAAAAATTGAAAAATGTCATAAAAACAAAATTTTTGTCCAGATTGTCTGTGATTATTTTATATCAAACCAAAACACGAACCATTTTAGTTCATAATTTAAAAATCGTCAATCAACATTATTTTGGTGAGCTTTTTTGTATAAAATTTTTATAAGAATAACATTTTTCTTAGAAATATAGCATCCCTGATATTTCTCCACTCAAAAATAGGACCGTCAATCAATACTATACCGTAACCCCATATCAGAATTAAATGAACGTATGGTCATTAGACCGCTGATTTGGGTGCCTCGAACCCAAAAGTTGGTCCACCAAAACTATAGCAGCTGTATGTATTGATGAGGGTCTTCTTCTATTTTGGGTCAGACTGATTACGTGCCATGACATATATGTTAATGTGGGTATTGCAATACTAGTCATTTAGGAAAGAAATTATTATCAGATCACATTTTGTAAGATGATTCATTATATATATATATATATGTATGACATGTACATTTAGACATTCTCCAAAGGGAAGAAGTATGTGCAGCCTTTTATAGCTGCCTATTTATGGCGTATCGAGACATTAAATATGTGTCAGCATGTTCTATAGTTACGGTAATTTATTTTCATAGGTATGTAATATGAGATAGAGGCCTTCCAAAAAATATTAGAGGCTTATAGTATTTTCCAATGTTTGGACTTTGAATTTGTTAAGGGAAAAGGAAAGGAAATGGATTACATATTCAAACAAACGTGAATATTTTTGACAAATATTTAATTATTTACTGCTCATTGTCTACTCTAATCAAACAAAAGAAGGCAAAAAAAATACTTAGTTTCTTTCACTTTATTTTTTTTTATACTTTTTCCGACTGTGACAATATATTCTAAAGTTTTTGTGAAAAGTAAAGTAGGTCTTCTAAATTTCTAGCTTCTAACTCGCCCTCCCCGTTATTTTCTAAAATAGACTTCCTCCCTAAGCAAAGCTTAGCTATTTGATATTTTAAACTTCTAGCCCCTCCCCCTATTTTTCAACCAAACAAAGACTCAAAAAGTAGATAGAAAATTCCCCAAACCCTTACCTTACGGCCGCTTTTGTGAGTGATTTATCTTCAATCTTCCCATGTCTGTAAAGGCAATAGCATTCCTCATTTTGACAATAACAAGCTAATGCAGTTCGTAGAATGGTTTTATTTTTTATTTTTATTTTTTTTGGTACTAAGAATTGTTTTATTTTTTGACAAATCGTAGGTTTCAAATAAACCTAAAGGCACTAGTTCATGTCAACTCAATTAAATTGAGTGTATATACGACTCTCATACCATGTATATGTAAGTATATATGTACATACATATATATATATATATATATATACGTATATATATGGGTAAAGTTAAGAACATTATGTTGTGGCTACATATATTATAGAGTGATGAAAACAATTTTTATTGGCCTGTGTTATAACTCCAAACAGGGAATGTCACAGAAATATTCCCATACTAAAATTATTGCCACTACTCTCTATATGAATTGACATGCAAAAATTAGCCAAACACATCTTAATGGCCTCCTCTCTTGCATACCAAAATGTAATTTCATGTTTTGCAACTTGGTTAGACTTGATGAATATAACTAGAAACCACAGATGTTCAAAATATTAAGCAAGACAACTCTTTAGGAAATGCAGTATTATTATTGATATCTCGCCCATGAAACATGTAAGAAAATACAATGATTACTGAATATATATATATACATATAGACATTCTTATGGCAATTAGGAAAACAAAATCACCACGTAATCCTAAAAAAAAAGTTTGGCTGATTAAAAATTGTCTAATTAATCATAACTATTTATGCTGCCTTAATATTTTTGTTGGGATGATCTGATGAGTTATTTGATGGGACAGATCAGATGGCTACTTCCTAGTTCCTAGAGCCAACAAATCCTTAATTTATAGTGTAAACTCGTAGTCCTGAATTAGTGCCATTCAAGTTTAAGTTTTGTATTGAGGAATCTATTTGATGCATATAAGATAAACCTATAATAGAAGTAACACCTAAAAACTAAGTTCTATATTCTTGCTGAATTTCTTTTCTTTTATGCGAAGCGAATCTAATTGTGGATCCCAACCAGTCCTTCCGCACTTCAAAACTTTTAAATGAGTGTCATTTTTATAATTTCTTCTAGTGCTAATCTTTTTTAAGAAAAAATTAACAGTTTCTTTTTGATCCACTAATAGTCTTAAATTTTTTTAATATAAGCAGATGGCAAAATGCAAAACATAACTTTTAGAGTTTAAATACAACAAAAATAAAGAACTTTTTAGACTCATGGAGAGGTGTCATATTTTGATGCTCTCTTATGTAAAAATAAATAAATAAATACTACTTTATCCATGAATTAAAATTAAATTCTTTTAACAGCCATCCAAATGCGACACATGTCTATTATAGTATAAGAATGATACAAAAAAGCAAAATTCATGGACAAGTGTTTCATTTTAGTGCCTATTTACGTAAAAAAAAATTTGTAAAATTGAACTCTTTTTAAAATCATTTTTTAATCAAGGGTAAACAATCATTTTTTCTTTCCAACTTTGACTAAAATTTCAATACCATTCTTCAACTTTGATTTCTTCTATTTAAACCCTTCAACTTTTAAAAATAATTCAATGTGATCCAACTTTTATATTAGGGCAAAAAATTAAAGATCAATAACACTTTGATTTTCTCAACTATGATTCATTTTAAATTTTTTTGCTAAACTAAAAATCGTTATATTTTTATTCTTAAACTACTGAAGTTTCAGTTTATGTTGAAATAATTAACAAAAAAATACAAAAATGAATTAACACTTGTCATATTCCTGATCTGATACAATGTATGTTTTTTTTTTTTTTTTTGCCCTCTAGCTAAAAAATGTGTAATTTCAAAAATATCTTTAATATTAGTAGGACCAATAATTGGTGGTCAATGAAGTTAAGATTTTATGAATGATTATGACACTTTTTTTAGGTATTTTGAAAGAGTTTATAACATTTCATAGCTATGAAATTATTTTTGGTCCCTTTAAATTAAAAATTAATATATAATTTAACCAAAAAAGTCCCTAATTATAAAATTTATGAGGGTGAGAATGTAATGATTTAAAGTTCAATGAGCGAACTGATATTAAGTCATAATTTAAAGGGCTAAAATATGATTAATCTTTAATTTCCTTACCTATTTTGAAATGTTGGACTACATTGACTTACTTTTAAATATTGGAGAGCTTAAATAGAAGAAATAAAAGTTTAGGGATAACATTGAAATATTAGGTAAAGTTGGAAGGACAAAATGATGGGATAATTACACTTTACACTTTTGTGGTTTGAGCAAAAATTAAGTGACCTCTCGGTGTTTAAAAGTGAACACATAACCCCTTATAGTTTGGATTTATCTACAAAATGAATGAAATTATGACAGATTTGGTAAAATGACAAAAATACCATACGAATGACAACTCTTTATTTTGATATAAAATGATAAAATCATATTTTTGATATTTCATTTAGAAAGATAAAATGACAAAAATATTCATGTAATAGAATCGCTATTAGTTCTAATGATTTTTATCCATTTTGCAGACAAATCTAAGCCACAGAGAGATTATGTATTTATTTTTAAATTACATAGAGGTTATCTGATTTTTTATTAAACCACAATGGTTAAAGTATAATTACCGTGAAATGATAGTTGACCCTTCAATGAATAAGAGTAACTTGTGACAGTTATTCTCATACATGATGTTCAAGTTTGCATAGAGAGAGCAAGAGAGAGAGGAGCTTAACTTAAATGAAGGGAAGGAGAGGTGGGTTGGGGGCATTTAACAGAAACAGGTGGTGAGAGTGACTAAAAAAGATGTTTGTAGAAAGCAAGGTGCTTAAATGCTCATCCTTGAATTCTGCATTTAAGTGAATTCAAGATGAGTTAATGAAGGCAGGTGGGCTTACTTAAACCTTCTCTCTCTCTCTCTCTCTCTCTCTCTCTCTCTCTCTCAATGCTTTTAATGGGCTTGGCCCCTCCTTTTCTTAGGTTTTTTTCTCAATTTCCCTTGTATTCCAATTTCGAAACAAGTGACTACCTCATAGGAATACTCTTAGATTGGGAAAAACGTTCAACTATGCTACCCTTTCGAGACCTAGCAGTGAACATGGGTTGGTAGTTGCGTCGTCGAGCTCTGTAATTAATCTATGAATTGGTCCCTCACCAATTTATATATGTAGTTGGTAACTACGTATAGGCAAAAGGGTAACCTGCCATGCATGTGTTAGATATTAATTTCCTCATTCTAAAATTCTTGGCCCATACAAATCTTTGGATTTATCACCTTGCTTTGGCTCTACTTCCTTTGCACAAATATCACCAAGAAAGTTCCTAATGAAGCAAAATTTTCATTAGCTCAGGTCATAAGGGTATAAAAGTTAATTTGTGTGTGTGTGTGTGTGTGTGAGAGAGAGAGAGAGAGAGAGAGAGAGAGAGATTCATAGCTCATAAAATATGGTTGTTTATTATTAGCTGAGGGCCGTTGAGAGCTTTTAAAGTTTGTAGTTTGTAGTTTGGAAGAGTGACTAATTTCATAGCTCATGGGACGTGAGTTATTTTTAATAGCCGAGGGGGGTGTTGAGAGCTTTTAAGGTCGAGAGTTCTTCGAGTGACCCAATTGTGGGAGTTGGAGTTATTATATCCATTAAAGATCGATAGGCATTCATTTCAAGACCCTTCTGCAACTGTATACAGACTCCATTTATTGACAATTCCACCCTCTCTCTCTTTCTCTCTCTCAACGTCACCGCCTATATATGACAACTAGTATATACAATGCTTAGCATCGGCTTCGCTTTCTTCTCCAGGATGGTTACGAAGCCAAATGACCCTAGCTAGTAACCATGTAATAATGGCACGTAAGCAATAAGTTTGAGTGTGTGTGTGGCACTTGGAAGCATGCAAACCCTACAATCAAATAGCAGGTGTGCCCATAAATACATATCTATACTATTATATATGAAACCATAAATTTAATGAATCCAATTTGATGTCACATTTTTTGTTTTTAAAAAATTCAAATTTTTTTTTTATTATTTGCTAAAATGATGATATTTGAACTAATAAGTAATGAGTTTAGTTTTGATGGTAGAATATTTTTACACAAGTAGAGCACCAGATTACGACACGTATTTTTTAGAATTTCAGTACAATATAAAGGAGCAAGACTCATGGACACATGTCGCATTCTAGTGCTCGCTTGTATAAAAAAATTAAACTCATAAGTAATTTGATAAGAACGGTTTTCGATAGGGGTGTTCAAGGGTCAGGAAGCCACCTAACCTGACCAGATCAAATTAAAGAATTTTGGAACCGCACTCAACCAATAGGGTGATCGGGTTGGATGAAAAATCAAAATTTTAGTGTAAAAATCTTGAATTGAGCCGCGTTAGTTAGGTTAGATTGGCATAATAAAGGCGCACTACTCGAACCGAATATAGTCTGGCTAGTGAAAATTCATCTATTATCCACCCAAAACTAATTGATGGAATCGCAAAATCGGGTCGGGCGGGTTGGATGTTTTTTTTTATTGACCAGCCCTAATTTTCTTATTAGTCACCGGTCATTCCAAATGTTTATACTTAAAACACATTTAAGTAGTGAATGACATCTTTCTAGTATATATATATATATGAGCGTAGCAAACGCATACATGCATACACACATAAACGTATATATGACCAAGATGAGTTGGTTAGCACTTACTATCCGAGCTTTAAAGAGAGGAGCTTGGAGCTATGGAGTAATTGAAAAGCCTAACTTTCACTTGAAGATCACGTCATGGAGAGGTGGCCCTTTTAATTCTAGTCCCTATTAGATTCTCCTTTGCAGTTGTGTGCCTGCCCATACACCCTCACTCTCGGCCTATATAACCCACCCCAAAACATTTTCACCATTCGATCACACCAAGAGAGAGAAAGTGGTGATCTTTTTCGAATTCAAAGCATGGTTTCCTTCCATACACCTCTCTCCCCAACTCGAAGAAACACAATCCCAGAGCTGGAGAATTTGACAAAGAAGAGAAAATGGGAAGAATCACAAGCTGAAGAGACTTTGGAAAAGCCAATGAAAGCCAAAAACACCAAATCCATATTTGATACAGAACTGCACCTCGAGACTCCATTACCTTTGGAGTGGCAGCGTTGCCTCGATATCAAGGTATACTTTAAACTTTGATTGTCTTACTTTCTTTTATATATATATATATATATATCTATATCATTGTTTTCTATAGTCTGGTCAGATACACTATTACAATACGAGGACTCAAAAGAGAACATCAAAGGATCCGAGGATAAGCCCGGAGCCGGCGGGTCCCGGTCACATGAGCTTAGACCTTGAGCTTAACCTGCCGTGTGGAACATCACTTTGCACTAAAAACCACATCGACGGGAACAATTCCGGCCGCGCCTCCAACAATTCCGGCGATGCGTTTCTGAATTGTGGCAGCAAGAACAAGAGGAATTCAGGGGGGCTAACGAGGTGTCCGTCGTGGCTGGCATTTGAAGAGGATCAGGTAGAGATGGTGACTGCTGTTTGCAACAAGTGTCACATGTTGGTGATGATGTCCAAGTCTTCTCCGGCGTGCCCCAACTGCAAATTCATGCACCCGCCGGACCAGAGCCCTCCTAAACTATTCAAGCGAAGGCTTAGCCTCTTGTATTAGAAAGACCGCCTAGTGGTTAGGGTGGTATGTAGTATCAGAAATCCTAAGGTTTTCACTATGGTGGTGACTATCAAGCTAATTATCTCCAGAGTTGAAACCTTGAAAGCCCTAGTTGGTTAACTTTGTTCTGCTGAAAGGTAGGAGAGAGAGGGAGAGAGAGAGAGAGAGAGAGAGAGAGAGAGAGAGAGAGAGAGGGAGTAGTTTACTGGTTTATGATGTAAAATATACAAGTAGATAATTGGCTATTTAAGGCTCTTGCTTTTTTTTTTTGGTTCATCTCTAAGTAACCTGCAAATTATGGTGATGAAAAGGTTACAACCATTCCACCACCTCAGTGATAAGAGTCCTCTATGGCACTGAGATGATGCAATGGGAATGAATTTCTGTAGAATTCAAAAGCTTTTCTAATATCGATCTGCTACCCGCAGGCCTTCAAATTATGGTCATGTCACTACTCTTCTCTCTCTCTCTCTCTCTCTCTCTCTCTCTCTCTCTCTCTCTCTCTCTCTCTTATATGTATAACTGATCATTAATTGAAGTTAGAGTTATATGCGATTGCACCTAGCTAGATCTCTTTTCATTTCAATTCCTGAAATAATTTTACTCTACATTTTTTCCGCTTTTGGGTACAGTGCCATCAATCAAAGGACACCTCCTGTTGAAGCCTCTAATCCATTTGGCCTTCAGAATTCCAACATTTTACTAATTGTTTTGAATAGACAATCCAAAAATGACCAACATGTATGAGATAGAAGTAACTGTTTGGAGGCAAATAACATATCTGAGGTCCCCATATATGTTGGCCAAATGGTGAATTGGATATGATTTCAAGAATGATAGCCATCGAATTTATATATATATATATATATATAGGCATTGTTTAGAACTCAAATCTGTGCATGTGATCAAACTTCCAAATAGACATATATAGGTAGTCTCATTGGACCACGCCAGATGAGTCACATTTGAGGCTGAGCATGCAAGGCAATACTTGGCTAATTAACCACTATGAGGCGGCTGAAGTGTTCAGTGTTTACATATATATATATATATATATATATGACACGTCGAAGTCTGAAAGGCTGATGAAACTTTTTTATGGTTAGGGGCTGTTCTATTCATTGTAATAAATAAAAAAATTCAAACTGATGAACTATACATACTCTCCAACCTGTGCATAAATCATATATATGATTATTAGTTTTTAATGAATAAAACATAGTAAAATTAGATTTTTCGCCTATTTGAGCCTTCGAAAATTTTTATATATAGCATGAATATCAATTTGCTTAAAATATGAGTCCATCGATTTTAAATTGACAGTTTAATTAATATCTTTATCAAACATTAGTTATACTAATTAAAATATCATTCGATTAATAATACCTTTTCACCTTTTTCTAGAGTTTTTCATTCGCAATTCATAAAACTAAAACAACATCAATTAGGGATAGCAAAGCTAATGAAACGAGGGGGAAAACATAGTAATCGAAAGAGTTCTTCCGTTTGAGGAATGAGATGTAACGCTGCCAAAGTGAAAAGATATGCTAGTAACTGATTCCTCTTCCTTTCTGCTGGTATGATTAGTTGAGGATAATGCTATATATACAATTAAAAAATTTATACATGGATTGAATGAAAATCATTCATTTTAAAATAAAAAGCCGTCGTAATGATTCTTAATTATTAAATTGTCACTGTTACATTCATGAAAGATTTACGGGGAAGAATTGTATTTTCCTTAATTGATTTTAGCCCTCAAGTGTAGAAGGGCCCTCAATATTTCGTGCCTGTTTGGTAGGGTTTAAAAGTCAAGTTTTTTTTAAGTTTGCTAGTAAAAAAGTCAAGTTTTTCTAGCTTTTTTGTTTTTCTAATATTAGTTTAGATAAAAAAAAAAAACAAAAAAGCTAACTTTTGTTGGCTTTTTTGCTTATAAGCTTATCAAAAAGCCAACTCATAAGCTGTACCAAACGCAGCCTTCATATCTTTCATTTTTATGAGAGAAATCGAACTTAAAATCTCATGCAGAGCACGAAAATCAATTGAACTCTCAATCACCGTTGTGGTTACTAATATTACATGTGCAGGACTAGTACACTGTCATAAGAAGTTTTTGTGGAAGCTTTGGCCCTCATCGGAGGTAGATGAATGACTCTAATCTAATCTTGTTAAATTTTAGATTAAAATTTAGTTGTTAGATCACCTTATGGTATTTAATTAGGAATTGTGTAATTAATTTACATGCATAATGGAACCCAAAGTTCCAAACATAATTTTTTTTTAAAAAACTGAGAAATGGATATATCAAAAATATATATAAAAAAAAAAAGGTCCAGCGGCCCATTTGGACAAAGGATTACCCATTTTAGCGGGCCCATCACGAATCAAACAGCAGCATGCCCTCGTGGACATGGTCCCTTAAAAACGTTGATAGCGTGATCTTCTTTCCCTCGCTTTTTTAGTCTAGAGAGATAGAGAGAGAGAGAGAGAGAGCGGGGAGAATGGGGGGGATTGAGAACGAAAACAAAGACGAAGCTCTGAAGTCACAGGTCGCCATTCGTTGTGCCAAAGCCGCAATGCTCCTGTCATCTCTGAAATGCTCCCAAAATCGCCTCCAGTATTCAACAAGCGAGGTATATCTCTCTCCTTCTCCCTCTGTCTCTCTCTGTGAATTTATATATGTATAAAAGTAAAAGTATGGTGCCGTAAAAAGCTAGAACTAGAAATGTTAATCCGAACTCCTTTGTTTCAGGAAAGGGAGATGAAGTTGAGGAGAGATGGTGAGGATTTGAGGAGGAAACTGGTGAGGGAGAGAGTGAAGAATCGAAGGATGAGGCTTTGCAGCGTGATGGAGCTGCTTCTGCAGATGGCGCTTTTGCTGTCTCTCTGGACTCTCTGTTTGATACTCGCCTTCAAATTCCTCTGAAAATTAGTCATCTTCGGCATATCGTTCTGTTTCAATTGGAACATCGCATAATGTCATCGTGTTAGTGCTAAAACTCAATCTATTGTTGAAATCTAGAACTACCTGTTCGATTAAATGGATTTTGGTGTGTTTCGAATTCTATTCGGCTTGCATCTACTTGACTGCGTCACATTACTGCATCTAATATGAACAATTATATTGGTCTATTTTGCCCTCAGAAACTTTGTTTTAGCCCCGCTCTCATTATCCTCGCTGGAAGTTTTATGAAGCCAACAGTGTCATCTCAATCCAAATTGCCATGTTTAACAGGACTCTATGTTCTAATTTACCTGGAAAAAGCCCTGTCTGGTATGGCAGACGAGTGGTGATTCATCATTGTAGTGTTTTTGAATTGAAGAGTAGTGACAATCCAAGTCAGCACATACAGAATTTGGGGGACATGCATTCTAGCTATTTGCATTAAAAAATAGTAATAACATTGTTCTGTCAACAATATCTTCTTCTCCTACCAAATTTTCTTTCATCTCTTCTCCCTCATAATTCATCTTTAATTTGAAAAGCATCACACTGCCATTTGAAAAAGTCCTGCTTCTTTTCCACAGACAGGTACAGCACTTGGGATGAAGACTCTTCCCCCTCGCTGAGAAATTGAACAAAAAAACAAATATGAAAATTTTGACCCCAATGCTTTTGGTGTCCAGGGTGACAAACAATAAAATAGGTCACCCCAAAAGCATCAAAACGGTTTTATTAGGGTCTGTTTAGAAATGCTGTCAGTTTTTATTTTTTGTTGTCTGTTTCTGTTTTTTGTTTTCTGTTTTTTATTTTTTATGGTCTAACAATGGGATTTATAGGTTACCGTTCTGTTAAAAGTACTATATTAATGTTATAGAATCAGAAAATACATCTATTTTAGTATTTTGTTATGTTTTTATTTTTGAAAAAACAAAAAACAAAACCAAACACACCGTTAGACTTCCTTCACCATGTATTTTTGTTTTCTCGGATCCCAAACGTTCCAAGAGTTTTTCAACGGTGGCTCACGTACACGCTAGGTTTTGAATCCCAGATATATTCAAACAATCAGCCTCGTCAAACCTTTCAAAACAAAGGAACCTGTATTCATCTGCTTCATACCAAGCAAGACATAAAATTAAGAAAATTTAAATGGAGCAAGTTTGAGATGCTGGATGCCTTTGCCAGTGAATCAAACAGGTGTAGTTGTAACGGTAGGGTATACAGAGCATTTTCATTGCTTTCTATCATCCCTGGTGTTACTCAATGCATTTTGCCCATGGCTGACATGCAACAGCACCCAAATTATATTTCTTCCAATTCTAAACTTTTGGAGTTTAGACAATGCAGGGCTTTATGAAAATGATAGAACCTCTGACTTGGATCTCAGAATAACTATCATGACTATAGAATTTTATCAACCTTCCTCTCTGCGCAAAAAGATAATCTTAAGAAATAGTTGCACATAACAGGGCGCTGGAAGCCCTAGCCGAATCCTAAAATAATTTAAGATGCCTCAGGATTTAGTCAAGGCAGGCCCAAGTACTAGTAAAAGCAATAACAACAATGGCAGAGCAGCTGCAGCAACAGCAACAACAGTAATTCACGGCACACCATTATCAGCTTGTGTGCAGGGTCAGAGTGAGTGTAACCGACTGATGGAGGGATCAATAATTGACGCTCGTCCGGAAAGTTATGGCAGGCACTGTCATGGCGGATAACCACCGAAAATGGAGGAGAGAGAGAGAGAGCTGAAACAGTCCTAAGAAAAAAGAGAGTGGCAATGGAGGGAGAGAGCGCTTTGGTCTAGGGGGAGGACCTTAGGTTGAACTCTTGTTCTTGTTGGAGAAGGGGATGCCCTCCCTTTATATAGGCGTGGGAGCCTAGGGAGGAGCACCAACTCATACATGTCAAGTCATATCATAGCTCATTCTCCTAAGGAGATAGAGGGGAAAGCCAACTCTATAGCCCACAATCCTTCTCCAAGGGTAGGTAAGATTGGGCTAAGTATTGGAGAGTTGACATACATTAAATGTGGAGTTTGACAGCATATCTTTGATGGAGATCTTCTCTTTCTCTCTTTAAGATTGGTCAAAGGGCTCCCTCATGACAGACAAGAGCGCCTTGACGAACTCTCAATTCTAGCCTTCAATCCACAAGTCTCCTGATAGTCTCCCGCGAGGATGACCCTGAGAGAGTTTCTAGTTCCTGCTCTCAACCACGATTGCATGAAGATGTTCTAAGTGATCATGAGCAGAGTGCCCTTGGAGTATGAGTATGAAGGAACGAAGCAGAGTGCACTCGGAGGGAGAGCCTCACTGACGAAGAACCTCTTTTAAGAAAGTGCTTGGAGAAGGGCAAGCCTCGCTAAGAGCAAGCGCATGGCAGAGGGCGAGTCTCGCTTATGGAGTGGAGAGCCTCACTGAGGGAGGAGGCCCGAGCGCGTCCTTGTGAGGCTCTGTGGAGTTTGCCACGTGGACGTGACATGGCTTATGGACCCATGTGCCACGTAGAGGTAACATGGATGGGGACCCATGTACCTACACATGTTAAGGCCGCATTGTGATTGAGCTGACTTCTGCCTGCTACATTTACTGTCAATCATACTAAAATATTATTCCATTATGCAAGCTAAATGTAACACATTCATAGTTTTGTACTCACGGCCCAGAAACCTAATCAGCCATATGTCATGAACTATCTCAGAGAGCCAACTAGAATATCAGAATAGTAAAATTTGAGAAATGTCTTCTAAATGTAATACTCTGCTAAACCAATTCTTATTTCAGTAATCCCACCAAACCACCTGTGTGAACAGTTTCAGATAGACAGGAAACCCCACCATGCATTACATTCACAAAAATGTTTTTGAGCGTGACCACCACAGCTCTTACGTAATACTCGCAACAATTAAAGAATATATCCTACTTCATTCACGAATTTCAAATGTCTTCTCCCATTCCACATGCTTCCCCTGCATGAGAGTTTAACAACCATAACATCCAAGTCAAGAAGGGATAGATATTATGATACAGAAGAAATGAGCGGCATATCAACAGAAAAAGTTATTACTTCTATGTATTACAGTATAGGAGTGAAAAAGAAGAATCTACTCCAACCTCTAGTACAGAAAGTTCTTGCCATATGCTGTGAATGAAGAGCATCACTGAAAGGATTTGCCAGACATCGAAAAGAGCAAACAACTTCGCTTCAATGCTTTATGTGACATTGGTTCAATCTCTGAAAAGCAAATTAAATAAAGCATTCAAAGAGCAGAGTAATAGGTATATTACTAATCTATAGGTAATATCAACTGACAGGTACGCATTAGATAGTTATACAGATAGGTGTGTCTACGTGTGCACGCGCACTTGCATTTATACATGTGAAAAACTACAATAAACAGTGAAGGCTATACAAGACCTAGCTCATGCAGATAAGAAAAAATAGAATGCTCAGTTTGATTGCTGAGAAGGCATAGGGGAACTGACATTACAACAATTTGGCTGGAGTTGATGGAAGGTACCAAGTTTTCTCATCTTTTCTTCCTTTTTTCCTGTCCCTAGCGAGTACAGTGACTCCTTGGCCATTATACAAGGGATTAGGGGGAGAGTTTTTTCTGATGGTCTACCCTAAGCAAAATGACTACAAATAAAGAGTTCAGGAAATATGCTAAAGGTTAGCTTAGATAGCTAACATCCAGATGGAAAGAGTAAGTAGTGGAGTAAATATATTCAGTTAAAAAAGGCTTCTTTTCTTGCAAAAATTGTGGAATACCTTAGAAAGGACAAGAAAGGGTAAGCTGATGGTAAACAATGCCATCAGCTCGAGTCAATATTAAACATGCAAGTGGACTAGTAAATGTCCACACCTACTTGGCAATTGGCAAATGCGTAAGTTATCATTATCCCTGTTAACAAGCAAAAAAAAACAGGGCAAATGAAAACGAAGAAGAATGAGAATGAACACTTCAGCCTTGGAAACCCAAGCCTAGTCCACATGTTGGGTTCCTGCCTAACATTTTAGAGCAGCAGAGAGTCAGACTTGATGACTCAACTCTTAACCTTGTTAATCTAAGTCCATTGGCTTGATACGGGAGAATCAAATTCTTTTACTCTGTGTTTGGATCAAGGATTTGGTGAGGGAAAAAGGATATGAAATTACATCGGAAAGGAAAAAGGATATGAAATTACATTGAATGTTTGGTTGCTAAGAAAGTAGAGGGTAAAAGAATATAAAAAAATAAAATAAGTAAGAATTTTCTCTTTTCTCTCTCATTTACTTCCTTTTCTTTCCCTCGATAAATCTGGGTTCTTCACACAGCCTTAATATCACAGAAATATTACCTGCCATACAATCTTAAACCATGGGGACTCAAATAAAAAATCCATCCACTGTAAGGAGTTGAGTTTGCCAGAAGGATTACTAGCTTAGTGTGAAGAAAAACAGCATAAACAATCTAATTGAACAAAAAATAAGATAAGGATTAGAATGATATCTATATACCTCTAATCGAATGCATAGGGATCATCTGCATATGGATTCAGAGACCCTTCTGAGAACAAATCACCTATGTTGGAAGGGTGTGGATTCCCTCCCTTGATTCCCTGCATAAGGATTGAACACATAATGAACTTCAAGTATGCTGAATATACAAATAAAGCATTTAATTGAAGATTCCTTACGGTATTTAGAGATAAGAAGAGGGAAGCCTAAATGCCTATTAACAACCACTCATACTAAAAAATTTAGATTTGAAAATTTTCCAGCATAGTTCTAGGGCACTAATACAGGCAGTACCATTCTTATCCGACCGTAAAACCTACTTTCCAACTACTACTCCAGACCAACCTTCAAAAGCAACTCAGAAGAAGTAAAGGAACCATTAACCATGAGTTAAAAATTCTAACACCAAATAAACCAAAGGGGACTCCTACAGAGTGCCATTGCTTATACATATCAAGTTAGAAAACCAAAATGTTGAAAATACTGATAAAAGCAATTGAACAGGAAAGAAAATTTTCAACTTATTTGGCTCCGATAGTTCACCATTCGGTGTAATCACCGTTTTACCAAAGGGAGAATAGGGTGTTTAGTTACCTTGGGCACAACTTTGGGGGTATTAGCTTTTGGTGTTTCTCTCTTCTTATGCTTTCCCGGCTCCTGCCAGAACATAGACAAAATTAAACAAGAGGAAAAATACAAATAAGCAGACTGTCATGCTATGGTTCATAATATCTTTTATATAAGCACACAAGGAGACTATAGCTTTCAAAAAGAGCCTGTGATGCCATATATGAGTTATAACATATTTTATATTAGCACACAAGGAGACTGCAGCTTTCAAAAAGAGAATGTACACACCCCAAACATGACTGTACTTTTCGTTTTTCTTCGCTTTGTAATTGTTCTACCATTAGATGTTTCAACTTCATATTCCCGGTGTGTTACCTACGAGGCCAAATAGATCCAGAAAAATAGGTGAGATAAAATGGAGTCCAGTCTGAATATATGCGTAAGCAAAACATAATGGACCAAACTCTTCAGTCAAGAATACAGTGGAAAGAAGACGGATAACACACTTTTCATTATGAGTCCCAACGAATTTCCTGTTTCTGTCAGGTTGCAAGTGAAAAAATAAAAGTCTGAATCCCCAGAGAAATCAAAACCTATTGTCTACTCAAATACCATCCTACCTTGTTATGAACTGAAATAAGGTTTGTTTGTACTCGAAACTGAATTTATACAAACAAAATATATAGGAAAATACATGTATTATATAAGCAATGCATCTACTCACCAACTAATGCAAAGTTAAAAAATAACACACCTTCCTACTATGCTTAGGAATACTCATTACACTTCCAGTGTTCACCTTCTCCACTTTCTTCAACAAGTTTGACACGGGTGTCTGTGCTCTTAGGTAAGGCGAATCCTACAGTCAAGACAATATCACGTTTATTGTATGCTTGGCGAGGACCTAAGTGAAGGGAGGCAGACTGATTATATCTTTCTTTATCACCTTAGCTTCATTGTCCACACTAGCCTGAGCACGCTGACTTCTTCTGCCACCATCGGAATTTCTCAGCTTGGTTGATGAAACAGAATAATTCTGAAATATTAAAGAAATATTAAATCACATTTTCCAGAAGTAGAATGATTGAATGAGATGAATTATTATTTCAGTCGTGCTGGAGCGAAGTACCAAAAAACCTGCTTGCAATCTGTCATAACACTAATATAACAGAAATTTTTGTTAATTACATCTTCCATTAATGCAATTAAATAAATGCAAAGCCCTGTTGGTCTGCCTTCATATAAGAGACTTCATATAAGGGAGAAGAAAACTCAATTTGAATATCTCACACCAGGAACTTCACACTAACTCAAAAAGGACTATTCAAAAATACTGCAGGAAATGCAGCACTTGACGGAGTAATTTAGAAGATCTTTGCTGCTAAGAAAGATCAGTCAATCAACTTGGTTACAGGCAGTACACAATGTTATATCCTATTAGTATCTGCAGTGTTTATAATATTGTATCATTCCCAAATGTTTTCATAGTACATGAAATGCCAATATCATCAGGAAATCCATAAGAAGGAACATATTTCACCCGAGCATTATAGTCAATTCAAAGATGCAGTATGGTGCCTATGGACTAGCTATTGTAATGAGAACTAGTAATTGGGCGTATATCAAGGCTCATCACCCACAAAGGCCCCATTTACTAATCGGAGTACAAGATAAAACTTACTCAAGCATAACTGACGCAGGGATAGTGTGCACAAGTGTATTATTCCTAGAACAAAAAAAGATAAAACAATTCTTTTGAACAAACGTTCTACTAATCAAATCAAAGCTAAAAAAAACCCTTTTGGGTAGAGCCCTTACATTGTATTAATAAGATAAACAAAACCCTAAACCTAATAGGACTCAAATTAAACAAATATTCAGAAAATATAAAAGCTTACCAAAAATAGCAAATTTGAGTTAAACCCAAATTTGGATACTAGAGATCTAAATAAACATTCTAAAACAAACAGTAATGAAAATGGAAATTTCTAGACAAAATTATTACCAAAACAAAAGTTTTCTTAAAAGGCAAAATCACGAATTCCGAGGCCTAAACGATGGAATTCTGAAAAATCTCAACTGGGTCCATAGTATACTATGGGTCTTGATCTCCAGCACATTTCCAATGAGAACACCAAGTTTCATGAAATTCCGAGTTGAAACAAGACCGACCTGCATCAATAACTGAGAGATTTAATTTAGTATTTATGCCATCCTCAAAGATTCTTACTGGGATATTACTGACCCTGTTTTTCACCAGCTTGTGTAGCAAATGACTCTCATATGGATGATGGGAAAAAAGTTCCAATCCTTTGATAAAAGATTCGTTTTCACTCCAAGAATAATTGAAGATGTACTCCAAGTTCACATTTAAAACCTTGGTTTTGAGTTTTATTCACCATGTTTATAGCACTTCCTAGAGGAGCATATCCAGTTGAATTTTGGAGATGAAAACCAAAGTTTGCATTGAATCTGTTGCTGGTGTATAATCCAGAAAATCATCCTTGATCAGAGTGCTTTTTAACAACTCTGTCATCCACAGACTCCTAGCCTACTTCATGATTTCATGTCTTCTTATGTTCTACCTCTCTAAAACTCATTTAATCAGCTTCCATAAACTAACCAACCAAGTTTGCTCTTCCTGACTCGCTGACCTATTCATTTTTACAAGAAAAAACTAGTTATATGACCATTTCGATGTACTTCAGAGGAATCTTAGAAATGTACCATAACAGAAACGTAGCTCAAGGTCTCAAATTAAACTGTCTGTGAAAACCAATCTAGCTCTTTCTTGAACCCTACTCAAATAAATTAGGACTAACTGCTAAAACTTTACCAATTTGGGATGGGAACCATGATACATGGGCAACAACAATCAGTGGATCACTTCTAGTACCACAATATAGCAAATTTAGCAGTTATAATTTGTACAGAACTATGATAATCAGCAGACATCAATTGAAAGCATAACAAAGGTAGCTTTCAAGTAAGCTTTTAAAATTGAGTAATTAACAAATTGACAAAGCGTGTTGAACCTTCCACAGTTTAGAGTAACCTTTTAAGATAGTGAAAGTAAGATAATAATTCAACCAGTTTTCATATCCATGTGAAATAAGCTGAATTTTACACTTCAAGATGTATAGTTATTGTACATGCCAAAGATTGGTAGTCTTCACATCTGAGTGCACACATGCTTGCACATTGGCAGAGAAGAAATCAGGGTGGAAGCAATCTGTCTGACCTTTTTTGAATTTACTTCTTGGTCCTCTTGTGGTTTGTCACCCATTACTTTCCACTGCAATTGCAGTAAGGCCCTTTGCCTGTCTTCCTGTTATATACACAATCAAATTGAAAAGGCACCGATGTCTTTATCAACACCATCACTAAAGAGAACTACATACTTTGGATTTCTGGATGTCCAAATCCTCCTGAAGTTTCCTGCATTCACCTTCGTGCTGTCGCCTCAAGGTGCCTAACTGAACTTCATGTTCGTTCCTGAGTACAGTTGTTTTCTAGAGAAATTCAAAACTGTTAGCAATTGGAACAATCTTCAATGTTAAACTTGACAGTTCAGATATAAAAGAGCATATACCTCTCTCAACTCATTTTCAGCTTGAAATTGAATGCGTTTTAGCTCTTCACTGTGGTTGGATTTAAGGTTCAATTCCTTCATGGCATGCTCCTGCTGGATACGAGTGATCTACCAAATGGATATTATGAAAGTCAACCAGAGATCTTTGGTACTTAACAACAGGTTTTAGTCAAGAAATCCTTAAACAAACAACAATTTAGTAGCAGAATTACAAAATGTGCCTTCAAAACCAGTATGGTTTCCTTGCTGAATTGTACAGCTACAATCTGAAGATAGGGGTAAGCATTTTTTTCTTTCTAAATTTCCTAACACTACTTTCTAATAATCACAATGCCAATTGCAGATTGATTTTAGTCAGCAGTATGTACAGCATGTAAGACTAAAAGCTAAGCTCTTGAACTTTCTGATATATAAATCCTGACTTTACTCAGTTATGCATAAGAAATGTTATCAATCCCATATCAATATATATAGGTTTGAGGAAAATAAACAGTGCAAAAGAAATACTATGTGCCTGCAAGAACGACTTTGAAAGCATTACAAGAAGTTGAAATTTATGAAGAATCAACAAGGCTCGATTTCTGATGTATATACACACATTTTTTGATAAATAAAATTGGAGGCACTGTAACTAGATTTCTTCTATATAATGATTAGAAACCCATCAAAATGTAAAACCAGTACCATGAAAGATAACGATCAATCATCTAATTTTAGTTTGCATCATATATAAAATGATTAGAATTTTGTCAAAAGGAAAAAAGCAGTAGAATGAAAGATAATGATTGTTGATAGACCATTCAATGTTGACCTGCATCGCTTTCTGATACATACCAAAGCAGCATGTTCCTCCTGTATCCGCATCAAATATTGCCGCGACTCTTCCGTGCATTCTGCAAGCTTTTGGTCACATTTTGTCTCCATTTCTTGAACAGCTTTATCAGCCTGAAGATCAAGCATGTGAGCAACATGATTCACAACTAACAGGCATTGAAACTGATAATGATTAGGACCAAACCTTTTCTTTCTCAATATTAACACTTTCCATCTTCTCAACCTCAAACTTCCTCCGGATATCATTAATGGCCTGATGGAGTCTCCTCCCAGAGTTAATAAAAAAGAAAGTTGCCCAAACATTTTTAAAAAGTCATATAAGGTAAACAAGGAAGGGTGAAACCTGATCATTTTTCTGAGACAATTCTTTCAAATGCCTTGATAATTCTAATTGTTTACTCTCTAGCATCACATCGTATTGCTTCTTTGCTTCTGCAAGTTTATTTTCAGCATCAGCAAGGGACGCCTGAACCTGCATTCATATATATATTGCATTCAATACATTTATGCTATGTGTGAAAATTAGTTCAATTATTTAGTAATTCTAATTGTCTTGAAAACCTCCACTCTTTGATCTTCCAGCTGTTTCTCTCTGTCTTTGTATTGCAGAATAAGCTCCTCCTTCTCCTCTAGGTTAGTTTGAAACTGGCTGACTTGCTTCTGCAGAAAATCTACATGCTGCTTATGCTTGTCACTCTCACTTTGTAAAAAATCCACTTCCCCTGCTTTTTTCTGTATCTCTTCCTGCAGTTTTTCTGTAAAATCTTTGCTCTCAGACTCTAGCACTGAAAATCTCAACAACAAATCTTGCTGCAAGGTTCAGAAGAAAGAAACAATATTGTTAAGAACATCAACATAGCACAAATAAAATATATCTTAGATGTGAATGCATTTACCATTTTACTCTCAGATAATCTTGAACCTTCTGATAAAGTGCTAATTTTCTCCTCTGATTTGGTAGCCAACAATTCCATTTCAGACTTCTTAGAAAGAAGACTTTCTGCTTCAGATTCCAACCTCCGAATTCTCTCTTCTGCTAAACGGCATTCTTCTGCATGCTGTACCATTGCAAATTCTTGAACTTTCTGAAGTTCAATGATCTTACTGTTTAACTCCTGATTTACCAATTGTAGTGCATCTTTTTCTGATGTAACATGCAAGGACTGATTGTGGAGTTGATCATATTGCTTTTTAGCACACTGAGCAACAAGGTCTTTCTCCTCCTGAACCATCTTAAAGCAAGAGTCATACAAAGAGTTTAGCTGAACAACCTTGTCAGAAAAGGTTGAACTTTGTTTATCTAGTTCATTTAACATTGCAGCCAGCAGATTGGCAAAACCTTCAAGGTTCTTTATCTCTTGGAGTGCCATATCTAGTTTACTAGCAAATTTTTTGTTGCTAGACAAAAGATCACTCTTTTCTTTCTCCAAGATCTCCTCTGAGATTTTCAAGTGTTTAAGGTCATCTTCCTTTAACCTCAAATCAAGATGCAACTCTTCCATCTTTGAGTTTAAGCTCTCCATATCCAACCTATTAGCTGCCACAGTTACTTCCAAATGCTTGATCATAGAATCTGTGTGCAAAACAAAAACTACATCTATTAATCTAATTTAGATCAGAAGCAGTTTCCTATTAATCATATGATAGACTAAGTTAGAGCTCCTGGACACTAATCCACATTTTGCAAAACACCTCTGCAAGCACATAAACATTCAAATGTGCCTCTCATTCCAAATTGAACGGCATATTTATAGAACTCAAAAAATTAAACTCGATCAAAACAGTATTTATTCAAATATGTATAAGTTGCTGGTAAAGATATTATTTCTCCTGGGAAAGAAATTATATATATATATATATATATCTATAGTGAGTGAGGGTGAGTCTTGGCACAGTGGTATGATTTCTCCATTGTGATCTGGGCATCACGGGTTCGATACACGAGCAATCACTCCACATACGGGGGTTAAGGTGTGTACATTTGACCCTCCCCAGGTCCCATAATGGCAGGAGCCTTGTGCACCAAGCTGCCCTTTCTTATATATATTAATAAATATAAACATCTTGGAAAGGCAAATTTTATATAGCAAAAAGCACACTTTAGATAGGCCAAGAAGCATCTGATTAGCAGAGCCTAAACAAAAACTTAATCTATGGTCCAACTTTTTTCCCATTCTCTTCTCATCCCTTGGCTACACCTGCAAAACGAAGTGGTGGAAACAGGGTGCAGCCTACAGCATTTGAAAAGGAGAAAATAAAGAAAATATAAAGTAAAACAGGACCACATTGAGACAAACCAGTCTCAGGTTTTCAATCCTAAATCCTAGCCAACAGCCAGACTAAGAAGGACCTTTCTTGTACCTCAGGAGTGCGAATGTCATAATATTGCAGTGGTGCAATGGATCTCACAAGAAGAGTTAGAATGGGGGTTCAAATATTTGAATTGGGGTCAGAAAAAAGGTGGGCATAACAGCATACTTAAAATACAGCATGTTCGAACTTCAGACACTTGCAAACTTGCTTCCCTGGGTACCTACTGGTTATTACTTATTTTTTAACATGCTGTCGAAGTGGCCAGTACAGAAACAGACTGTCAAGAGAAGCAGTCTGACGCATAATAAATTATTTAATTGATGAGGGCCTCTACAAAATGTGGCCATCAGGATGCTCACCTTTTTCCTTGATGAGATTGGCAGCTTTGCACTGTTCATCTCTGAAGGATTTCTCCCTCTCCTCTTTTTCAATGCTTAGTTCTTTCAACTCTCTTTCGCCTACAAACATATCTCGTAACAGTAAATAGAAGTGCAGCAAGTAGAAATCTCTGGTTCTTTACTGATAATTTTATGCTCAGCTTCTGTTTGGTAACAGCAATAGTTCTCATTGTTGGAATGGTAAATCCAGTGATACTCGCTCTACAAACTGAAACTTCTTATGAAGTAACAAAATAAGGAGAACTTACTATTTCTTACAGTTTCCTCTGAAGACTCTAATCTCAAAGACACAGTCTTCATCTGGTCATGCAAATTGTCAAGAGCTGCTGCACTGGCAGATAGCTTATCTTCCAGAAATTCCTTGTCTTTCTCAGCTGTGGAAGCAGATCAAGAATACTTACAACTGGGAAAAAATCTAAAAATTCAGTAATCAGAGAGTTTCATAACTTAAACAATACCTACCATCGTGAACCTGACCAGCTAGGTGCTGTAAAGTTTCAGTTAATTGATCACACAAAGTCTTGGTTGAAGTGAATTTAGATTCCAATCCTTTCCAAAGTTTCTCATCTTCTTTCTGCTTCACTTTGAGTTTGGCATTTTCGTTGAATGCGTTCTGCAGTTTCTCCTCCAATGCATGAATATGCTCTGCTAATTTCTTAAGCTTAGAATTCTGCACATGTCAAAATTCTTGATCAGACTTGCTGAATATGAATTAAGCAAGACACTCCCAACATCTTGATGAAAAATTTTCTATTGTAGATAAAAAGGTACAGCTGTAAAGTACATATACATACATATATACATACATATACCTATATATACAAGAGTATATGAAGAGATGATGGAGCCACATAGACAGAGACAGACAGACAGACAGAAAGAAAGAAATAGGCAGGTGTTCATCGTACCGCCAATTCAAGATCAGTTTTTGCAGAAGCTTGTTCTTTAACCAGTTTCTCTGAAAATCAACAAATCAATGACACGATCATGAAAAATATTCAACATTTTCACAAAAATGTCAAGAACGGAACAAGATTCTTCCACAAAAAACCTGCAGTGAGCTTCAAATTCGCAAAACTTCCAGATGAAACTGAATCTGAGGACGGCCGCGAAGAGATCGCGTAGGTTTTCGCCGCTCCTGAAGCATATCCTGACAACGATTTTAAGTGATCCAAATTCTTCATACCTGACAACGTTACCAGCTTATGCATTTCGAAATTGAACAAAAACGTAATGAAAAAAACCCTAAAAGTTCGTTCTCAAAGCTCTCTCCTCAGAATGTCTTCGACTCTCGAAGTGAAGAGCTTATTCGTTGAATCAAAGAAAACCTTAGAAATCAGTTTTCGAAGCTATCGATCTCAACAGGTCTGAAACTGCTAGTTTAGATCTAAGAATATGAAAAATCGAAGACGAAACCCTAAAGATTTGTTCTCGAAGCGTCAGCTCTCGAGAAGTCTTTGTAGCTCTCTGAGAATTGAGTGTGTTGAACTGAACAGTCAAAATGAATCGGGCGCCAAGCAATCCCGTATTTGTAGTACTCTTGTCGTCCCGTTTGTCTCATCTGAAGCGGTTAGAGAGTTAAGGGACGTTATGATCTGCTGTGGGTATCACCGTCCTGCTGCCTGGCAGTGGCCAATAGGGAGGTCAAAAAACCAAGAAAGGACAACCTAAGAAGGTGCACTTCAAGGTTTTAAAAAAAGGCAAATTACACCAAACTCTTAACTTTCGAACTAAATATCAAAAGTTACCTCTAATTTTTTAAAACTACAGATTTATCCTTCTTAGTTCAAAATTTTGTAACAAATTTTCCCATTGGGATGACGTACGTATATTTGTTTAATAATAATTTTATCCTTAAAACTAAATCCTTACTTGGTCTTGCTTCATTAAAGCTTACCTTTGATGACAGTCAAAGCCCAAATACTATGACACTAAAAAATATGTGAGGGATAAAGGTAGTGATGGCAACGAGTTTAATACAGTTTTGGCTAAACTCTCCCATACCAAACAGAAAAACTCCACTCTTGATCTCATTTCAAAGCTGTAACAAGTTGAATATTTTCACCCATACTCGTTCTCGTCCCACTTAAAATTATTCAGATTCGAGTTAAACTCGATTAAAGTTTTAAAATATAAAAAATTATTCTATAAAAATAAAAATAATGTAAATTATAAAAACATAAACATGAGATAAAATTAAGAAAGGAAAAGCTAAAGCCCAAAAATTAAAAAGTAACATAAAAACCTTAAAATTTACTTCTATAAATAAATAGTATTTCATATTATTAAAATATAACAACGGTACTTAAAATATTTCACAGTACAATTGGGGTGGGTTCCGAGTGTGGTAATCTAAATTCTATCCCGTCTCAAACCCGCTTTCGGTTATTTTGTTTATCTCATAACTTGTCTTAAATTTGAATTTCTTGAGTTAAATTGTCATTCCTAAAGAGGGGAGGGGTGGGGCTTGGTGTGTGGAGAGAGAGAGAGATTATTTTATATGTGAGGGATAAAGTGAATAATGGATCCGTCAGAGAGAGTAAGGAGAAACAAGAACTATTTTTATTTTTATTGAATCTTGATAATTCATCATATATTGGAGTTAAAATTGACTCCAAAATACGAATATGAATACAAATACAAATACAAATATAAATACAAATAAATTCCTTAAAAATGATATCATTATGAATTTAATGAAGAATTAATTTTAAATAACCTTTGAAATTTATAAAAATTAAGAATGTTCCAGTTCCACTTTGACAATTGATGGAATTGCAATGTATTAAGAAACGACAATTTTTTATTATTTTTTATATAAAAATTTAGTCTTTTATATATGTTTTATGCTTAAATTTAAAATTATGTGTAAAATTTTTATAAAATACAATAATTGTATTAATAAGTAAAAATTTACAGTTCAATTTTTCGACATGTAATGAACGGTGGACTAAAATTAAACTCTTTATGATAATTAGAAATTTAGAAGTGATGTGTGGAAAAACCGAAAACGACAGAGAATAAAAAAAAGGGCAAAAATGAGTAGAAAAATAAAATAGTAAATAAAAATAAAATAATCGAGAAACAAGTTACAACCGAAGAGGGGGAACTATGTGCGGCGATGGAAGCAAAGCTCAATTTCCGCCATTTTCTTCCTCGCATGCTTCAACGACCAAGGTTATCCGAAGAAGGTAGAGATTGAATGTTCAAAACCCTAGAAATCCAATCTCCAAAGAGCAACTCATAAGCCACAGGCTTCGCCTGACTATATATAGATTAACACATATTCGAGTCTTCTCTCTCATCTTACAATGCCAGGACTGGATGTCTTGTTGAGGAACTCTCTTCATTATGAACAATCTCAAAGTCGGGTTTCAATCGATTTGGACTCGAATTCGATTTCCTTCCTCGGAGGACTATTCCTGGAAAATACCGTTTCTTCTTCAATTATCGACGTAGTTTCCACGAAAAGTACTTCAATTACTGTTCCAAATTCAGTACATTCTTCTAGTTCTCGTCGTAAACCTGTTGTTTTTGGAATTTTCCGGGAAGAGAGTAGGGTTCCGGCGGTGGTTAGCCGTGATTTTTTATCTGTGAGCTTGTCAATCAAGAGAAGCGACGATCTTCTTCCGAATTCAACTAAGTACTTGGTGCAAGATGGAGATAAGAGCTCTGAGGAGGTGGCGGTTGCGGGGGCCTGTGAAGGAGGTAATGGTGTGGTTGAAGAGGGAAAGAAGCAGAAGGTTAGGTTACGGGGACGTGGCGCGATGAACACCACGAAGCATCTTTGGTCCGGAGCTGTTGCTGCCATGGTTTCGAGGTCTGTTCTCTTTTTCTTCTGCTTCTAGTACTGCCGTATTTGTTACCTATACTTGTTGCTTGCCTTGTTGTAATGAACTGCAGTTCTCTTATCTATTTCCCTTTCGACCAATGTGGACATTTATTTTTTCAGAAAAGTAATTAATACAATTAAATTGATTGATAATTGTATCTTGAATTCTCTCTTCTTCTTTGTGTTCATATAGAAAATAGTTTAAAAAAAATTATTAGATTTCATTTCATAGAAGCATTCCCGGATGCTTACTATAATACGGTTTGTTAATACTTACCAAAAGAAAAATCTGTTATGTTAATGTGGATTTTAGATTGAATGAACGCATCAAAATAAATTATGGAATCTACCAAAAACAATACTTTTTGGTACTTCCTTAAAATGTGAGAACTTTTGCAAACCTATATCAAGCTTCCTACTACATGCCTGTTATAGATATTTCCTTTATTTGAAAGTTAGCATTGGCTTGTTCTTCCCAAGCAATCGCTGCATGTCTTCCATTGTTGTTCCCCTGCCAAAGCATTTACCCTGAATTTTTGTGCCCGTAGGAAATGAGAGATTGACTAGGAAAGGAAACCTTGACTAAAGTGTACGGTCAGCCTGAGCTCTGCTCGCAAGTCAGAATTGTGTTGTGCTTTTGAATTTTCTATTTTTTTTTTTTAAATTCCATATGAGCCCATCGACTAGTTCTCCTACTTGGGCATTTTGATTGTACCTTCTGGTGTGGTTACCTTGAATCTTGTTCATATATGGTTCATTGGTTAATCCTTTTCCCACTTTTACTAATTGAATCTTTTGTTCTCTCTTATTTTCCTGACTTGATCAATCTGGGTCTCTGAGCTGACAATTGAATTTCAGTTCAAACCTCAATGTCATCATCAGTTTTAGTTTGGACCCCAATGGTACTGATTTCAGTCTTTTTTTGTGTTAGCCACATATTCGTTGGTTACAGAACTTCTCTGCGTTTGATTTATAGAGATATATGGACTTGCATGTTATATATGTTGGATTGAGAATTCCTCAACTAGTTTAGATTTCAAAAGCTTGAAATCATTGTACATTATGACTGTAGTTGCTCTACATACCTTCCAACATTCAGAAGTCTCATAATTTTAAACATTCCTATGAGTGTAGCATTTTTGGGTTGAGATAAAGCTCAAATAGGCATCTATCTGTAAGCTCACAACTTCACTTGAAATTCCCTCTATGTTTTGACCATTCAACCCTTTTTCTGTTCACCTGTAAATTGCCATGCTTAGACACTGAGAACTCACTCTATATTATAGCATTACAGTGACAGGATGGTATTAACTTTTCTTTATTTTTGATATATGGTTTAGTGCAGTCAATAATTGTTTGTTACTGGACCTTGTTGTGCCTGCGGGTATCGTTATCACTTAGTCCTCATGCTCTATGATAAAATACTGAGGAGTGCCATATATCTTTCAAACCTTTCAGGTCTAGGTGAAATTTTCCATTTGGAAATCAGATTTTTAATCCTGAATTATATAGACATGTTATTTGAAAAATTCCTCTGGAATCTTGTTTTATAGTTTTACGAGCTGTGACTTGCACATGGTCTTTAATGATCAGAAAATATATAACCGTTTATTGTGAAATATGTAATATTGCAAATATTCCTAGCTTTTTTTTACAATCATAGCAAGAACGGATACAATTGTTATGTAGGCATGTTAAAAATGTTTTTATTTTACAAAGGCTTTATGGATACTGTCTTGAGTCATTTGAATGGAGTTAAACCATGGATAGCATTTCATGGTACCTCGTGCTTATAGTATAACTGATTTTCCATGATGGTTGTATTTAGCATCATATAGTGTATGGGCTCACATCGTGATGTCAAAACTTGGCTCTATGCCTTTCAAGGGCAGTAGATTAGTAGATTTTGTATCACTGACTAATAGGTTTCCTGTTTGAACTTATGAACTGCTGTAACTTTAGCAGTATATGGAACCCAAACATTGATAGATTTGTAATGCAAGCTCCATCATTTTTTTCTTTTATTATTTAGTGGTAATTGTGGAGTCTTCTCTTTAATGAAATCAATCTTTTGTGAACCAGAATAAAATACTGCTCTTGTTTTCCTTTGTGAATTCCTTAGAAACTGGTACAATAACATCAACAATCGCTTTTAGGATTCAAAATTTAAGATTTTAAATTGGTTCCAAGGAACAACAAAATGGGATATGGGAATTTGAACTACTCATCCGTTTTGTTTTGTGCTATTTCACTTTTTCATGTGTGTACAAATGAATGTTGTTTTATCAGAACCGTTGTTGCACCACTTGAGAGACTAAAGCTGGAATATATGGTTCGGGGTGAGCAGAAGCATCTTTTTGAGCTGATCAAAACCATTGCAGCTTTGCAAGGCTTGACAGGCTTTTGGAAGGGGAACTTGGTCAACATTCTTCGCACAGCTCCTTTTAAGGCAGTCAATTTTTATGCTTTTGATACATACAGAAAGCAATTTCTCAAATTCTCTGGGAATGAAGAAACCACAAACTTAGAGAGGTTTATTGCTGGTGCTGCAGCCGGCATGACTGCTAGTGCGCTCTGCTTACCACTGGACACTGTATGTGATAATCTGGGAAATATTTCTTTTCTTTGTCCATGCATTACTACTGGCAGTTGTACTCGGCCTTATTCTTCATTTGATGAGTAGACATTAATTTTTCTGGCAATAGTCATGCCACCACCAGGACAAAAAATCTAGAAGAAGAAGAAACAGAAAAAGTTCCAACAGTATTAGTAGTGTTGGTGTCGCAGCCTCATAAACATACTGGCTTGCATTAGAACAGCATTTTCTTTTACTTATGCCTTGGAGAAGAACGTTCTTTGTTTGAGTTTGAAGTCGTTACCTTGCGGGAGCCACCTGGGCGAGACCCTTCTCTTCTTTATTATTTCCATATATACATTGATAAATTATTTGTTATTCATCTTTATAACGGTATTATCCTTCATTTAAAATTTATGATGTTTTTGTCTGCTATTAGGCTAACAAATCATGATGGCCCTGCAATAGTTTATTTTACAAATGACAAGATATGAAAATTTTCACTTGTTTTTCAAGTCTTGGGATCTTATAGAATTTTAAATGTCTGGAAAACATATGATTTGTTAATTGGCTGGAAAATTAATGTGTGTAACTACTTGACTTCAATGTCAGATCCACTCTTGTCAACTTCGGATGAATGGGAAATTACGTGGCTCTTTGATCTTGTAGCTTGCCCCTGACTAGCAATTGCATTGACCAGGCTTAAAAAGCAGTCACTTGAGTGTTGATCTGCCATTTTTATGAAAACAAGATCTTCAATATTTTAAAAACTAATTTTTCTTAAAATCTGATGTTCGTTTTCTGTACCTTATACTTTTGAACTTCATACAATACTAAAAGGTGCCAGTTTCTTGTCAACTATTTGGCATTTCCTCCGATAATTCAGAACTTGTCCTTGTCCTTGAAGTGACTCAAGGCATAAGATTTCATTCTTCAAACTATAAGTTGATGCAATTTGTAATTTACTAAAATATCCTTCTTGTCAAGTGTTTAATTGAATAAATCAACTGAAGGGGAATCATCTTACAGAACATACTTTCTTATTTAAGCACGCACCGCTAATTTATACCACAAGAATTCTTGTTCAAATTATGATTCCTAATGTTTAAGGATTGATTGAACAATAGAAATAGAATATTCACTGAGAAGAGGTATGATATAAGTAGACCAACTAGGAATTTTAGGAAAAAGCTCTTTTAGATCTCTTTCCTTTGTTTTTACAATGGTCTGATTGTAATCGTTTTTATTATTCCTCTAGGTTGTATATAACGTATTTTCTTCCTTAAAGAGGAGTATCTTGTTAGTTATCTTGTATCAAATGACTTTTATCATGCATTTCTCCCCAAGTATGGTTTACACTTTAAAACTCAAATCTTTCAGATCCGGACTAAGATGGTAGCACCTGGTGGTGAAGCCTTGGGTGGTGTAATTGGTGCTTTCCGCCATGTGATCAAAACTGAAGGATTCTTTTCTCTTTACAAGGGTTTAGTGCCCTCCATTATGAGTATGGCTCCTGCAGGTGCCGTTTTTTACGGGGTGTACGATATATTGAAATCAGCTTATTTGCATTCGCCTCAAGGCAGGCAAAGAATTCAGAACATGAAGCAACATGGCCAGGAACTGAATGCTCTGGACCAGCTGGAGTTAGGACCAATGAGGACCTTCCTGCATGGGGCTATTGCTGGTGCTTGTGCTGAGGCTGCGACCTACCCATTTGAAGTGGTTCGGAGGCAGCTTCAATTGCAAGGTAAAGCAACTAAATTAAGTGCGTTGGCAACTTGCATGAAGATAGTGGAGCATGGAGGTATTCCAGGTCTTTATGCAGGACTACTTCCTAGTTTACTACAGGTATGTTGATGCAGTGTTCTGGATTTCCAGTTTATCTTGCTTTTTTTTTATTTTTTATTTTTCTTTTTGTGGTGGGGTTTTTGTTTTTTTTTTTTGGGGGGGGGGGGGAGATTCCTTACTCTCATGCTGCCTCATTGATTACCAAAAGAACCTTTTTCTGTTCAAGTTTTGTGATGGCTTAAGAAATGTGAAGAGGGTGCTTCGTCACTCTTTCAGAATTCGTTACAATGGTAACAATGGTAACGTAGTTAACCTTTGAGGGGGATGGCTCAAAATTTTTTGTGAATTTAACAACGGTATGTGGGAATCCCTGGGGAGGATGGATGTGTGCCATGCATTTAGTACTCTCATGCCTTGAGGCACAAAAAATAAATGTTATGATCCCTCTTGACTTTTCCTTTACTAGAAGTGGTGGCACACACAATATGTGTACCCACAACTACCACTAACCCACTAACCCACTAACCTTATACATTAACATGGGTCTCATTGGGGTGGATGTTTTGGAAACTGCAATTGTGACAGGTTTCAAATGCTTCAGCAAACAGGCTTCACCAACTCTTAACTGTTTGCTTTAGAAGTGGTGGTAGAAACAATGTGTGCATCCATAATTCCCACTAACCCATACACTACTAACATGGTGTGGGCGTTTTGGAAAACTGCAATTGTGATAGGCTTCAAAAAGGCTTCAATAAATAGGCTTCACCAAACTCTCAAGTGTTTGCTTTATAATAGTATAGATGACCACATCGAAAATACTCTTCTTCAACTTACAGGGTTTCATTGGTATCCTTCTTCTATTTGTATTTTAACCAGTATCCCATGTTATTAAATCTCAATACTTCATGCTGACCATCTCGTGTCAACTAGGACAACTATAAGCTGACCTGTGCTTTCATTTTTTATTTGAATTTTGAAATGTATTTTACTTCATCTTTTATTGATCCTTTTTCCTTTTCTGTTTCCCTCCTCTATTTGCTGCAGTTCTATATATTGGAATGGTAAAGGTAGAGGAAATGTCCTCTACCTGTTTTCCAATATGTGGTCTTTCTTTAAAGAGTGGGTGTTCTTTCTCCTCGACACACATGATATTTTGATCTGCCCTAATGTGACCAATTCCTAAGCCTCCGACTTCTAAGTCGTACATCTCTTACAATTGATGGTTAACTATTTTCCATCTTTTCCTTGAACATTCCGTGCTTATTAAACTGTCTCTACTACATATTAAATTTTCTCAAATGGTATAATCATTGATCCTCTGGACCTCTGGAGTAGTGCAACATTCTACTAACTTTTTGCTACTATTGCTTGTAATTCTTATAGCTTTATGCTGTGAATCTTCAGGTATTACCTTCGGCTGCAATAAGTTACTTTGTCTATGAGTTCATGAAGATTGTACTCAAAGTGGAATGAATTCAGATATTAGTTCCTCCAGATTTCCTGATTCACAAAGATTGCTTCGGGAGCAAGTGTACTGCCAAGTCGAAGAAGATAATTAGTTAAAATTTCAGAGTCAGAATTAGAGTCATTATGCTTGACAGTTGCCATTGATGCTCACTCTCTTTCTCTCTAAACCACCGAAAAAAGACGTTGATGCTGATGTCATTGCGAGGTCATCACTATGTCAGTTCTTATTTTTCCTTTCATACTTCAGATCTTGATTTTGATAATGAAATTGCGTGTTCAGTGTAAATCTGGAAGTTTCACACGTCTCGTATCCTTGTCTGAAACGATGTTTTGAAGCTATTGAATTGCACATGGCCTACATCTGCCTGCTGAAATAACATACATTAATATATTTTCATCTCTGCCTCTCTGTTTTTCAGTTTTGAGCATGCAAGAAAAGCTTACCCTTATTTTTCAACAGATTAAAATTATAAAAAATCTAACAAGTAGGTTACTTTGGTTACCAGCCACTCCAGAAGGCCTCTTGATCATTTTGGTAGACTATAGGAGCTAAATCTAAGAGTTAGGTTACTTTGGTGACCTGCCAGTGGACAAGGACTCTTGATATGAGGTCAATCTTTTAAGCATCAAAGGCTCTTTAGCAGAAGGGCATGGAAAATATTCCATTTATCTTTTAGCCAACCTTTGTCTGCTTGCCCTTGCATCTTCTTACTTTCTATGAAGAAAATTACAGTTTTCTGATAAGATTCCTCCCATTAATTCATCATACAGAACATATTAACTTGGGTATTTGTTAATCTTGAAAGCTTTGTATAAGATTTGGAATTTTTCTTCCAGTAAGTTTTGTTCAAATAAATTTTTTTAATATTTTTTAATCTAATTTTTACCCTGTTCATGGTGTTTAGACTTTTGTGTGGCATAAAATTTGCCCAGTACACTTTTAGTACAATATGGGATGGCCAGAAAAAAAAAAAATTGTATATATGTATGAAAAATGTTATCATTAGTTATGATTGATGGTGATCATCTCAGCTGGGATTCTCTAGCTGATGGTGAGCTCAGGCTGAGATGACTACCATCAGCTAGCGATTGACCATCAGTTGCAACTAATGGTAGCAGTGTCATATATATATATATATATATAGTATTAGTTTAATATGAATTTTGAAATAGTAGAATAAATATTTTAACATGTAAGGACAAGAACATGATTAAAATATAGATTTAGTTAAGGTATTTAACTCCTAAAAAGAATGTTTAGTCATTAACCAAATCAATGGATGTTAAAATTTCCAAGAAAAAAAATATTAACTTTTATGAGTGATAACTCGTAATTTTATAAGGATACAATCTTTCTTCAAAGTTGTGAGGTTGAGAGTTTGATGGCCAACCATTGTACTACTATGGTACCTATTACTTAAAGAGTTGCATGATTTTGTATTTAATACCAAAATAGGTAAACATAATCACTTTTAGAGTTTGTATTTAAGTTAGTTCTACAATAAGAGGAAATATTAATTTTCTTCTACGTAATGTTTAGCTTACGAGAAAAGAGGAGCAAGAAATTTTTTTTTAAAATATACAGAAAATTTATTTTTTTTCATTTTTTCTTTTCAATACTTATTTTATTGTTTTCTATTCTCTTTTTTTTTTTAAATTTAAAAAAAATTGATTTTTCTTTTTTGGCAAAACAAAACAGAAAAAAAAAACCAATTTCTCTACAAATTTTCTCTCACTTGCTTTTCCTCCCACAAGTTCCAAACGTATCTTAAAGGGCAGAGACTATTTTTGTGTAATAATCAATAATAATAATTTTCAGGTACATCGGGGCATAGCAAAAACTGGAAATGCATTAACTGCGACGAAAAAATTGGATAGAACAGAGTTGGACACCGCATCCGCAATCATCATTTAATCATTTATAGAGCCTACGAAAACTGCCCAACGGAAACGTGTAACGCCTTCTCTCTCGTCGCTTTCAGCAACTTCCCACCAAGTTTTTCTGCGACGTAGATTCTACTCCCAACTCCCAAGTGTTCCGCTTCCTGAAACCCTAGCCTCCCGCCACCATGTCGCCGTCCCGCGACGGAACACTCGCCGGCGGCGGCTCGTGCACTTGCTTTTCCGGCGATAATGGAGGTGGTCTCGGCGACTGTCACAGCAATTTGGACGATGGGAGCTGTCCGCATTGTAGACGACCTGATCTTCCTTCGTCTTCGTCTTCCTCGTCTTTGCCCAGCTTCGATTCCGTTCCGCTGAAGGACTATGATAAAATATGGAGGATTGTCACTGCGTCGGCCAAAGGTTTCACCATTGGAGCTGGTCTCAAAGGTGGCCTCGCTCTCTTCTCTGTCCTCGCTCGCTTGAGACGCAGACGATTATCTACCTCTCACAAGTAAAAAATCTATTCGAAATTCTGAAATTTTCATTTTGTTACCTATGATACGTCAGATCTAATTGACTGATTATGCAAAAACACATACCTCTATGGACGTAAAATTCTATTTTTTAAATAAAATTCTCTGGTTCAGGAAGGTGGGAATGGCTTCGAGCAGTGAGGATGTGATTTTAGCAGTTAAAGGAACTCTCAGATACGGTCTATTTCTTAGCAGCTTTGCTGCTACATTTGTTTCGGTGGATGAAATTATAGCTACTTTGGGAGGACACCGCAGGTATGCCTTACAAACTTTGTCTCCTTTGTTTGCATTTATTTGTTGATTAATGCTTTGCTGTTGTAATTTTTCAAAATATTTGCATACTCAGTCTGGTAATTGGGTAAGGCTGTCATCTAATATGTGATTTGATTTGACTTTGGTTGGTAATTTGATTGGTAAGTGTTGTTCTACTTCAGGACTGCAAGATGGAGGGCTTTGTTGGCGGGTGCTATTGCAGGGCCTTCAATGCTTCTGACTGGATTGGACACACAACATACAAGTCTGGCCATTTACATCCTTATGCGAGCTGGTGTCTTGGCATCACGATGTGGAATAAAAAGCAAGCGATTTGGGCGCATTTGCAAACCACTTACTTGGGCTCGTGGAGATATTTTCCTCATGTGTCTCTCCTCTTCACAAATTTTGTACGTTCATCTTTCTATCTCAACATCCTAAAAGAATTGTTTAGTTTTGTTGCTAAAATATTGAATTTTTTCTCATTTTCTTCTTCCAGTTAATATTTTCACCAACAAAAGCAACGGATTTATAAAGGTTTCCATGATATTAGCTTAGTAGAGAAATTATTTTCGTGACTCTATTAAGAATAAATAAATCTTGTTTCACAGTTGTAACATGCACAAAATATCAATGACTTTCTTGAATAGTTTTCTATGATTCTTTGGGTTCATACTTAAAAATGTGCTTCTGCCTAATATACATGAAGTGTGTTGATGATTGTGCGAAAGACTTAAGTTTCAAGTTGGCTTTAGCACTTTGTGCACCTGCTAAAAGGTGACACACAATAAGCAATTTGTTTTTTTCATTTTTGTTTTATTATTATTTTAAGTAAAGAATATGAAACTAATGCTTTCATTCCAGCAAGAGCAGTCCCTAGAAACTTACTTATCAAAGAAAATAATAAAAATACAAAAATAGCACTGCCTATGAACTCAAACTGAATAACCTTGGATAATCAGAATTCTTATTCTACCAACTGCTATTTTCCCGTGCAACATTATATTTGTAGACCCCAAATCCTAATCCCTGTTGGATGGGGCTTGACAACTACAAAAATTAGTGAACTGATAGTAATTTCTATTGGACCTAGATTTCTGAAAATTGGCTCAAATAAACTATTGCAATTCAAATAAACTTTGTGCGTTTTTTATAGGCGATATTTAAAAATAACTAGAGTTTATAATGCATAAAAAGAACTAAAATTTATATTTTTCCCCCTCCAAATGAAAATTAACTCAAGGAGCTTGAATTGTTCATGTTTTTGACTGATGTAGATATCATAAATACATAAATGTCAGTTGACATCCAATGGTTTGACAGCAAATTTTGGTAGTTAAGAAGAATCATTTCTATGACCAGATTAAAGATTATGGTTGCCTTTAGTACAGGATCCATTAAAATAAAACTCGATTAGATTGTTTATTGTCCTGTTTCCTGGAGCTAGTTGGACATAAGATCAATGTCTATATACATAATCCATATCAACGTCTTCAGGGACAGATGGCCTCATGTGTAAACACTCCCACAAGACACATTAAGAATGGTAAATAGCAAAGTGCTAACAGGTTTATGATTGGGCCAATGGACTGAAATTACATCTATATTTATACCTCATAGAGACACACTCTCACACAGAGCACAGCCATAGATGGCTTTAGTCAAATGAGGACAAACTTGGTCAGTGTTAACCAAAAACTCAAATTAAGTTTAAGGGGGAAAGTTGATGCACACAATGACAAGAAAACATGTGCATGTGCAGGGAATCATCAACACCTTCTGCTATGAAATGCTTTCATGATTTCATGGCTGGAGCATCATCTTATATGAAAGATTTCTGCCGCCACATGGGGCGGGGCAGGATGGATATTATATGAACTGTGTATCTCATGCTCTCCAATATGCTTGGACTGATATTTCTGAGCCGACAAAAATGGAGATTTTAGTTGGTCTGAATATACCATATTCCGTGAGCTTGGTTTGATAAACCATTTGTGCAATTTCCCATTTAGTTATGTGCAGTGAACTTGTGAATGGCAGTTCAAAAGGTCTTATTTTTCTAAGGAAGATTGGTGGAAGTAGACCTCTTTTTCCTTATAGTGGGTTCCCTGGTCAATTCTTTAATCTCCCAAATGAAGAATGTTGCATGCTCAGAATTTTTTACCTGACTATGTCCAGAAGACCTGGTTCAAGATATGTTCTGATCATTATGTCCTCTGAGAAACCGTGCTTCTTCATTTCTCACAATGTGCTTATAAAAGGATACTATTTTCAGGTCTGCTTATATATTGAACCAGGATAGTTTGCCTCCATCATACAAGTCCTTTCTCAACAAACATGGAGGAAAGGATCCCGTTGTTCTGCAAGGTATGAAAGAGATAGCATGTGGCATGCCTTTTACTAATTTGGAGGTGATAGAGAAGTATTACAAGGCCACAGGTGTTGACATTAAATTGGATCCACAAATGAAAGTCCCCTGCTCGGTACGTGCGCACGTGTAAATGAGGTGCTTTTTGCCGTGACTTCTTTTTTTTTTTTTTTTTAAATTCATTTCATGGCTTCTGCCAAATATTTGATGTATTCATCCATATTATTCAGTTGATTAACTGTTTGAGATTGCTTCTCTTTATAAAAATATTATTTTTACATTTCGGGTGGTTCTATTTTCCTTTTAATGGGAGTTCAGTGCTTATCACTGCAACAGGCATAATGTTATATCAACACACGAATTCTAAATTAATATGCATTTAATGTAAGAAGAACCCATATGGTTATTGAAGCCCATGCTGTGCTCATAGTTACTGATAAACTTTTAGTACTTCAATTGGACAAAGGTTGTCTCAGGAGTTTGTGTGCAAGTAGTTGCTAATATTCTTTGAACCATAATGGACCAACACATACATTGTTCAATCATAAGTTCAATAGCTTGTTCAAGTGCTTTAGTAGAGTTGTTCGAGCATGCACTGGGTTTAGTGTTTCTTCAAGATATAAGATTGCAACCTTTTGAATCACAACCTGATAGTGTTATCTCGTTGCAGGTTCCTTGTGTAAATGTATTTATTCTC